>CAJQZP010001486.1:5507500-6107500 GCA_907164705.1 Parnassius apollo | reverse complement strand
TTATAGTTATATCAATGATGCAACATAAATGCATCGATCGAGCACTGATTGACCAGAAAGGGAGCTAATTCTAATTTTATTTGAAAAACGCGGTACTCATGTACAGTACAGAAATTCTCGATATCGTAGGGTTAATATTAAAAAGTAAAAGGACCCAATAATAATACAAGTCGATCTTTAGGTAAAATGATAGTATTTGTGCTTAATATTATTACGATACTATATACTATAAACTATGTAATAATGGTACAGTTAGGATAATTGTACTACGAAATCCGACCCAGTTACATCGTGTTATGATATGACCTTTGTATTATGACAGATGCGTTACTTTTTCTTGTATGAAAAAGTTATGAGTAAAATGTTTAGATGGACCTATCCTTCCTTTTGAAATAATTGATGGTAAGTAGTTGCTGTGGCCCATAGACTTCTACATCTATCCTCGATTAAAGAATATTTAAAATTTTAATAAATCAACAGTTTTCCTCATAATAGAGTGTTTCATCGAATTCATCATCGAATGATAAATATATATACGCGACAAACATGTTTGTATTTGGTTAACGTAAATAATAAAATGGATATCTATGAAACATGACAAACGTCCATAAAGTTTGTTATCACTTATTTAATCCTGACAAAGGTTGCGAACTCGTCAGTCAACTCTATGATATGATTAATAAAAGTTCATAAAGCTAATAAGTAAAACATTAACTACTGGTTTAAAAACAAAAATCATATAGTCTTTATATTTTTAGAGCTTAGGTTTATGTTTCAAGATAATTTTTAATTTCATTATCATCGTGTGTAAAAACTATTTTGGAATTATGGCTAGACACTAAACTAATCTGAAGTATCAGAAAACTATAGAATGCACCGGACATTCTATAGTTTTCATATGGAAAAATGGAGAACTTATTGGAATTAAGAACCAAAAATTGCTAAAGACATTAAAGATATATATACAATATGTAACAAAAACCCTGTGGTTCCCGTTAAGTGCTTTATCAGAATCAGTATTTAAACGTATAGAAATAACTTTACTTCAGAAAACTCGACATGAAAATAATCAAATTAAATTTTAATTAAATAATATTTGAAAATTTTATGTGGATTGGTTACCTCTGCCTGGAATTATCGACAGCGGCGGGTGGCGGCCGGCGGTGACGTACATCAAAGACGGGGACGGGGGACGCGCGCGCGCGTCTTACCTACACTGACTGCACACTGAGGTCGTGATCTCGTCACATCACAGCTGTTATAGTCAAACACTAATTTATCACTATGTCTACTTAACGACCACGAAAATGTTGTTCAATATGTCCACCTTGTACCTCTATACATTTGTGACACCGACTTGTAATGTCTGAACGCACGCGTTGCATAACAGACATTTCGGACTTTATTTTTTCAAAGGCTGCGACTATGCGCATACGCATTTCTGCCTCGGTATCGCATGTTTTTTGGAATACAGTCTGCTTAATCGTACCCCAGAGATAAAAATCTAAAGGTGTGAGATCAGGTGATCGTGCCGGCCAGTTGACCGGTCCACCGCGGCCAATCCATCTTTCACCGAACTCAGTATCCAAAAAACTTCTTACACAACGGGAGAAATGCGGTGGAACACCATCGTGTTGAAACCACAAACCATGCGACGAACGAGGTCTAAATTTATTTCGTCAAGTTCATTGCTTAGTTCTTCTCGCAAAAAACGTCCGTAGTTTTCACCGCTCATTGTGTGGTCTAGGAAATACGGACCAATAATTTTGTCACCTATAATTCCCGCCCACACATTGATTTTCCATCGGTGTTGAAAGTGGCTTGGTTTATACGAATGCGGATTTGTCGTTGACCATACGTGTTTATTATGAGCATTAAATACACCTGTTCTTACAAAAGAGCATTCATTCGTAAAAAGTACGCGGTTCAAAAACTCTGAATCTCCTTCAACCTTATCAAGTAACCATCTACAGTAATCCATTCTCGGCTCGTAGTCGTTAGGAAGAAGACACTGAACTCGACGATAATGATACGGGTGCTGGCCATCATCTTTGAGGGCTCTCCAAACGCGCATATGGTTAACACCTAGTTCACGTGCCACCGAGCGCGTGCTCCGCGTCACATCTTCCTCAAACATGTCGAGAATGTGCTCCTCGATGTCGTCGTCGTACATCCTCGGTCTTCCTGAATCTGTATGTTGTTGATCACGGCCATGCACACTGCCAGTATTGTACATACGAATGTGAAGTGGTTGGAACGTCATTGCCGACGGCAATTGTATATTTCGTGGAGTAGCAAAGCACTCCCCGTAAAGTCTTCGTGCTGCTGCATAATTGCAGTTACATTTCCCGAGACACATCAACATATTAAAATATTCTTCGTTTGAGTAAGACATCGCACACAAGTCACTCACGGCGGAATATTAATTTCGCAATATAAAACACAACCGTCAATATTAGTGCTAACGCGCTACTGGTGCTTGATGCTTGTTTGTTTGCATAGACGTGGCAAAGCTATTGTACTCTATAACATAATTTTGATATTTTCTAAATCGATGAAAATTTCGTGATTTTTTTATGTTATTTTTTTAATAATAGTTATTATTTATTTATTTATTTCAGACAGCGTCCGTAAGTGTTATTAAGAAATTAAATTATAGCTAGGATTATTAATTTATAACAAGAAACATTTAAAAAATTGTGTTATAAATCCACACAATAACAAATACTTAAACTATTATGCTGCTATGTTTTTCAAAATCTAATAATTAGCATTTTTTACCGACGATTAACAATACTTATTTATATTTCTATTCTTGACCACTGAATTGTGACAAAATTTTATGTTTATAAAACTTCCCATGTTTTTAAATATTACTACTAAATATTAGCACAGAATAAATAATAGATACGACGACCACGAAGATGTTGTTCTATATGTCCACCTCTCACACATTTGCGGCACCAGCTTATATGTTTTATCGACCGACGATAAACAACCCTTATTTTTATTTTTATTCTTGATCACCGAATTGTGACAAAATTTTATGTTCATAAAACTTCCCATGTTTTAAATATTTCTACTAAATATTATCACAGAATAAATAATAGTATTATAGATAATTAATCGGCATATAGTGGACGCTTCTTTTTATCACTCGAAGAGTGGAGTTTTTTGGGTTTTTCCTAGTATCGAAGTCCTTCGTCGGCTTTCGCTTTTGAGTTCAAAGAGCGCGCAAAACGCCGCGCATATTACCTATTAATTTTGTTTTGTTTATTATATTCTAGCAATAAACAATATGAATTTATTTAAAAAAATAATTACTACCTACTACATAAATTCTTTATCGAATAATATTTCATATGAAAAATACATACTAAATTTCTCCTACAAATAGTTGCAAATTTGGAATTAATCACGATATTTTATGCATGAAATAACCTTTTTAAATATTTTCGTAGATCTATTTAGCAAAAAAGTGGAAATTTATAACATAAGTATTCAAATGATACTTATAATATACATAATGATACTAGATGTATAGTTGTAGCACGAATGGGTCGGCTCGACCGGGGAAGGACCACGCTCCCACAGAATACCAGCTTAATTTTGATTTTGAAAACACACCATACGAAATACAGCAGAAAGCGGTTGCTTAATTCTGCTGTATTTCGTATGGTGAGTGTAGAGAATCGGAGAACCTTTTTACTGGAAATGAGGCATTCCATCTTAGTCCTCATGGGTGACAACGCATCTGCATTTTGATTCGTAATCGAGGATAGATGTAGATGTCTTTGGGCCACAGCAACCACTTACCATCAGGTGGACTGTGTGCTCGTTTGTCTCCTTATACTATAAAAAAATACTATGTGTATTGGGGTTGAAATAATAACCATTTCATTATAATTTCTATTATTTTGAAATTAAAATTTTCTGAGAATAACTGAGTTTAGATAGATATAAAGATTTACACAAAAACCTTGGGGAAGTACGCGCCGCTTAGAGCGGCTTGCTTTGAGTCGACCATGTCAGTGACCTCATATCGGCCGTAGACTATTATTTATTCTGTGACGTAGATAATATTATGTTGACACGTGTCGGTAAGTTCAGAAGCAAATAACATTTTTAGAAATTTAATATTTCTTAAGTTATCTTATTAGAAACCTAAAAATTTTCATTATCATAATTACCATGCCTGTGTGTACACCTATACGTCCCTGAAACGACCAACAGGGTTTTTGTTACATACTGTATATATATAAGTTCTGCGCAAGCCTATATTCAAATAAAAAAAATGTTAATGACAAAACAAGCTGATGATCTTCAAACGGCTGAAAAGATTTTCTTAAATCATAGCTAAGAACACTCTCGATCAAGTCGCTTTGAAGTTGTCGAACTAAATAAAAAACTAAATCTGGATCGGTTCATCCGTTCGGGAGCTACGGGTCCACAGACAGACACACAGATACACACGTTAAACAAGTAACACCCCTCTTTTTTGTCTTAGGTCAAAAATAAATAACCAACATTGACTCATCTTCAAAATATTTCTACTGCCCGAATATATATGCAGTACTTTTCCTTACAAAGACGCAGGACATGTTATAAGGAACGTAATATAAACTAAAATGTTGATTAATGATATTGAAATACCTGTTTGGCGTATGTATCTTACAAATTTTATGACAACAGCTTAAAATAAGTATTATTAAAAATCTTTTTCATTTTCAATAATCTATATAAGTTCACATCTGGACAGAGGCTTCTCCCTTCGTAGGCAGGCTTTGCCTTAATTATCACGCCCGGCGTGACGATCGCACTACCAGACATCCCGCACCTTTGACTCTACTGCCAGTCACTGGCCGGGATATTTTACGTCTGACGTAAGCTGGATAATAGGACATTTATCAAAAACCATAGGATTTCTGTGACATTTCCCAAAGTAGTCCTTTACGACAGCTCAGGAGGAAATGGGATGTTAATTTTTCTAAAGCCGCTACCACACGGATTTTGATTAAGTCATTAGTTATTGCTCAAAATTGAAATCGGTTAAATAATCGGTAACATCCAACAGATTCGATTTAATATACGTTATCGTTGCATTTTTCGTTAAAGCCTATTAAAATTCACTGCTGAATATAGGCCTCTCCCATAGATAACCTTACAAAGAGATATTTGCCATAGTTGCCACGCTTGGCAAGTGGGTTGGTAACCACAGCTTTTTTACATTTAGTCGCTATTAGGAAGTTTCTGCTGTCCATCTCCTGGTTTGTTTCCCCTCAATCGTCTCTTACGACACCTACCAGATGATATGGGGTAGTGGATGTACTTACACCGCCACTACAGAGTACATCCATGTATTCACGAATTAACTATATGTATTGTGGTTTATTAAAATACGTTCTTACATTAGTAATTTTGTTAAAATTTTAAAACCAATACAAAAATAATCATTATATTGCGATAAAATGACTAACGAACTTGTAGTGCACTTGATGTTAAAGTGGATAATTTAGGCCATGACACCTGCAAACGACCTCAATCAAAGAAGGCTGCAGATGCGTTGTCTCCTCTGAAGACTAAGTTAGAACGCCTCACAGCCTGTCATTATACTGGCTCTCTACTCTATATCCCACAAACTAAGAAGGCTGCAAATGCGGTGTCACCTCTGAAGACTAAGTTGAACCGCCTCACAGCCTGTCATTATACTGGCTCTCTACTCTATATCCCACAAACAAAGAAGGCTGCAGATGCGTTGTCACCTCTGAAGACTAAGTTGGACCGCCTCACAGCCTGTCACTATAGTGGCTCTCTACTCTATATCCCACAAACAAAGAAGGCTGCAGATGCGTTGTCACCTCTGAAAACTAAGTTGGACCGCCTCACAGCCTGTCATTATACTGGCTCTCTACTCTATATCCCACAAACAAAGAAGGCTGCAGATGCGTTGTCACCTCTGAAGACTAAGTTGGACCGCCTCAAAGCCTGTCATTATACTGGCTCTCTACTCTATATCCCACAAACAAAGAAGGCTGCAGATGCGTTGTCACCTCTGAAGACTAAGTTGGACCGCCTCAAAGCCTGTCATTATACTGGCTCTCTACTCTATATCCCACAAACAAAGAAGGCTGCAGATGCGTTGTCACCTCTGAAGACTAAGTTGGACCGCCTCACAGCCTGTCACTATAGTGGCTCTCTACTCTATATCCCACAAACAAAGAAGGCTGCAGATGCGTTGTCACCTCTGAAGACTAAGTTGAACCGCCTCACAGCCTGTCATTATACTGGCTCTCTACTCTATATCCCACAAACAAAGAAGGCTGCAGATGCGTTGTCACCTCTGAAGACTAAGTTGGACCGCCTCACAGCCTGTCATTATACTGGCTCTCTACTCTATATCCCACAAACAAAGAAGGCTGCAGATGCGTTGTCACCTCTGAAGACTAAGTTGGACCGCCTCACAGCCTGTCATTATACTGGCTCTCTACTCTATATCCCACAAACAAAGAAGGCTGCAGATGCGTTGTCACCTCTGAAGACTAAGTTGGACCGCCTCACAGCCTGTCACTATAGTGGCTCTCTACTCTATATCCCACAAACAAAGAAGGCTGCAGATGCGTTGTCACCTCTGAAGACTAAGTTGGACCGCCTCACAGCCTGTCACTATAGTGGCTCTCTACTCTATATCCCACAAACAAAGAAGGCTGCAGATGCGTTGTCACCTCTGAAGACTAAGTTGAACCGCCTCACAGCCTGTCATTATACTGGCTCTCTACTCTATATCCCACAAACAAAGAAGGCTGCAGATGCGTTGTCACCTCTGAAGACTAAGTTGGACCGCCTCACAGCCTGTCACTATAGTGGCTCTCTACTCTATATCCCACAAACAAAGAAGGCTGCAGATGCGTTGTCACCTCTGAAGACTAAGTTGGACCGCCTCACAGCCTGTCATTATACTGGCTCTCTACTCTATATCCCACAAACAAAGAAGGCTGCAGATGCGTTGTCACCTCTGAAGACTAAGTTGGACCGCCTCAAAGCCTGTCATTATACTGGCTCTCTACTCTATATCCCACAAACAAAGAAGGCTGCAGATGCGTTGTCACCTCTGAAGACTAAGTTGGACCGCCTCACAGCCTGTCATTATACTGGCTCTCTACTCTATATCCCACAAACAAAGAAGGCTGCAGATGCGTTGTCACCTCTGAAGACTAAGTTGGACCGCCTCACAGCCTGTCACTATAGTGGCTCTCTACTCTATATCCCACAAACAAAGAAGGCTGCAAATGCGTTGTCACCTCTGAAGACTAAGTTGAACCGCCTCACAGCCTGTCATTATACTGGCTCTCTACTCTATATCCCACAAACAAAGAAGGCTGCAGATGCGTTGTCACCTCTGAAGACTAAGTTGGACCGCCTCACAGCCTGTCACTATAGTGGCTCTCTACTCTATATCCCACAAACAAAGAAGGCTGCAGATGCGTTGTCACCTCTGAAGACTAAGTTGGACCGCCTCACAGCCTGTCATTATACTGGCTCTCTACTCTATATCCCACAAACAAAGAAGGCTGCAGATGCGTTGTCACCTCTGAAGACTAAGTTGGACCGCCTCAAAGCCTGTCATTATACTGGCTCTCTACTCTATATCCCACAAACAAAGAAGGCTGCAGATGCGTTGTCACCTCTGAAGACTAAGTTGGACCGCCTCACAGCCTGTCATTATACTGGCTCTCTACTCTATATCCCACAAACAAAGAAGGCTGCAGATGCGTTGTCACCTCTGAAGACTAAGTTGGACCGCCTCACAGCCTGTCATTATACTGGCTCTCTACTTTATATCCCACAAACAAAGAAGGCTGCAGATGCGTTGTCACCTCTGAAGACTAATTTAGAACGCCTTACAGCCTGTCATTATACCGGCTCTCTACTCCATATCCTACAAACAAAGAAGGCTGCAGATGCGTTGTCTCCTCTGAAGACTAAGTTAGAACGCCTCACAGCCTGTCATTATACTGGCTCTCTACTCTATGCCCCACAAACCGAAACAACAATTCAGGTACAGTTATTGTCTTTTACAGAAATAGGTAAAAGAATGGTACCCACTCAGACGGACACGTAGAAAGAAAAGAAGTCCTACCACATCTAGTCTAAATATTGTTATAAATATTGTTTTAAAACAGAGTTACAAACTTAAAGTTATTAAACGTGTAAATTGCCAAACAAATCGATTTAAATATTAAATCAAAAGCATAATTTTTATCTATTCTGTTTTATTTAAGAAACGTGTTAGTTTTCGATATATTAAGGACGCGTTTACAAAATGGATAGGTATAGAATCGCACTACTACATTGACAAAAGTCACACACACACTAGTGTACGCACGGTTGGCTGTGGGAATCGTAGTCAAATGAAATTATTTTGATAATTTGAAAGATTGAATTTGTTTTTCATTTCTTATACCTACCTCAGAAATATACTTCGATACGAAATATGAATACCTGCTCCAAAGACTGCTTGGCACTGGAAGCCCTCTACTGGTAGTGAGATGTTAGCTCTGGACTTTGAACTGGTTTTGTCAGTTATAATAAGACCTTACCTACCTGCGGACTTGATGGAGTGACCTGAAGGTGTAATTTGGTGATTACAACAATAGGAACTCCTAGACTAGTGGAACTAGGTGTGCCGAGTTTGGGTTCGTTTTGTTGGTTATGATGAGACCTTACCACCGGACTTGATGGAGTGACCTGAAGGTGTAATTCGGTGATTACAAGTGGAACTCCTAGACTAGTAGAACTAGGTGTGCCGAGTTTGGGTTCGTTTTGTTAGTTATGATGAGACCTTACCACCAGACTTGATGGAGTGACCTGAAGGGGTAATTCAGTAACTACTGCTGGAATTTCTGAACGAGTAGAACTAGATGTGCCGAATTTGGGCTCCGTTTTGTTAGTTATGACGAGTCCATACCTCCGGACTTGATGGAGTGACCTGAAGGTGTAAATCGGTGATTGCAACTGGAACTCCTAGACTGGTGGAACTAGGTGTGCCGAGTTTGGGTTCGTTTTGTAGGTTATGATGAGACCTTACCACCGGACAAGATGGAGTGACCTGAAGGTATAGTTCGGTGATTACAAGTGGAACTTCTAGACTTGTAGGACTAGGTGTGCCGAGTTCGGGTTCGTTTTGTTAGTTATGATGAGACCTTACCACCAGACTTGATGGAGTGACCTGAAGGGGTAATTCAGTAACTACTGCTGGAATTTCTGAACCAGTAGAACTAGGTGTGCCGAATTTCACTCCATCAAGTCCGGTGGTAAGGTCTTATCGTAACTAACAAAACGAAACCAAACTCGTCACACCTAGTTCTACTAGTCTAGGAATTCCATTTGTAACCACCTGATTACACCTTCAGGTCACTCAATCAAGTCCGGTGGTAAGGTCTCATCGTAACTAACAAAACGAACCCAAACTCGGCATACCTAGTTCTACAAGTCTAGGAGTTCCACTTGTAATCACTGAACTACACCTTCAGGTCACTCCATCAAGTCCGGAGGTATGGACTCGTCATAACTAACAAAACGAAGCCCAAATTCGGCACACCTAGTTCTACTCGTTCAGAAATTCCAGCAGTAGTTACTGAATTACCCCTTCAGGTCACTCTATCAAGTCCGGTGGTAAGGTCTCATCGTAACTAACAAAACGAACCCAAACTCGTCACACCTAGTTCTACTAGTCTAGGAATTCCATTTGTAACCACCTGATTACACCTTCAGGTCACTCAATCAAGTCCGGTGGTAAGGTCTCATCGTAACTAACAAAACGAACCCAAACTCGGCACACCTAGTTCTACAAGTCTAGGAGTTCCACTTGTAATCACTGAACTACACCTTCAGGTCACTCCATCAAGTCCGGAGGTATGGACTCGTCATAACTAACAAAACGAAGCCCAAATTCGGCACACCTAGTTCTACTCGTTCAGAAATTCCAGCAGTAGTTACTGAATTACCCCTTCAGGTCACTCTATCAAGTCCGGTGGTAAGGTCTCATCGTAACTAACAAAACGAACCCAAACTCGGCACACCTAGTTCTACCAGTCTAGGAGTTCCAGTTGCAATCACCGATTTAGACCTTCAGGTCACTCCATCAAGTCCAGAGGTATAGACTCGTCATAACTAACAAAACGGAGCCCAAATTCGTCACCCCTAGTTTTACTCTGCAAGAAGTTCAAATAGCGGTCACGAAAGTACACCTTCAGGTCATGCCATCAAGTCCAGAGGTAAGGTCTCATCATAACCAACAAAACGAGCCCAAACTCGGCACACCTAGTTCCGCTCGTCCACGAGTTGCAGTAGTAGGTAAGTTTATATATCCTACTTATTTTTAGCTAAATAAAAACTGTGAGTATAAAAATAATAATTTTATCACTTGTCAAGTACTTATGTTTCCAATTTGTTTTTTTCTAATATTTTGTGTATGTACAGCGATCTTTTCAGAATGAGCCGCTGCAAACAGGCGATACAGTGTCCACTCACGACGGCGGCCGAGCGCGGACTGTGGTTTCATCGAAATCTTTGTACAATAAATCAAAGCAGGCACTAACAATAAAATAGCCCTTATTGCAATACATTATGATTCATCCATATTACCAAAATATGTGAAAAAATGTGCATCAGTTTTTATTTTTTTTACGACTATTTGTGACATTTTGTTAAAAAATAAACCCAGGGTTTTTTAATTGAATATGTCTGTCATCTTATAGTATTTTTTAAATTTTTAAATATGTTGATAATAGACCAAAACATCTACCGAAACACAAGCCGGTATCGTTAATTTTGTAGAAAATGGCAACGAAAGTTCGTTTTTACAATATAAAAAACTACTATTTTCAACAAAAGAGTTACAGACATTTGCAGATGAAGAACCAATCTATACATGGTAGTTTTTACTTATATTTGATTTGGTTTAGTTTTGTCACAAAATCTACCGAAAAACACCCTAATTTTGGTTGATTTGCAAACGCGTCCTTTATAATAAAATATAATATAATATCGATTAAATTTATACATAAATAAATTTCCTCTTCGTATTCATATCATAATTTAAGTTAAATTAAATTTAAGCAAAACTAATAAGGCGGGAAATCAAGCTTAAATTTGTTAAATTATAAGCTCAAACCAACGGATGTTGACGAATTTTAATGAAAAACTCAATTCAACATCAATGACTTGAAAAGTCACTACTGTAGGCAGTTTATTAAGTATTTATTGTGTCACGAGAAGACTGAAAATTATTGGTCACAAAGACTCGAATACTCTTAACTGTTTTATGTTAATTAAGCACGAAACTCAAAGGTAAAGTAATTTAATTACAAACATCGATTAAATTGTTTCTAGATGTGTTAATTAAGATCTAAATGAATGAATTATTTGAATGCCTATAACTTTACATTACTTGCAAGAAAATGAGATGTTCCGAAATGTATGGGGCCTGGGCCAGGTCCTTGTACACTATACTCAAAAATAGGAAAACACATTATAAACGGTTCTCAAACGTCCAATTATTTTATAATGGCTTTGTTTGCTGGTAAAGCACAGAAAATTACACTGGAAATTGCAACACACAACAAAAATCCGTCATTGCGGTAAGCTGTCATTTTTATTGATTAGTGGATTGACTTATATATTACTATCGTAAGGACCGGACCGACCGAACAACTAAAACGGACCAGTACGCTGGCCCTAAAATTACAGTTTAGGGCCAACGCGAATCAGTCGACCAGTAGTGCGCGCGCAGGACGGATTTGCCTGTCATAAATATTTCTAGTTGCGTGGTAAAATAATGCAAAAATTACGAAACGAAGATTAAAAATAACAAAGGGATATTGTATCATTGGTAAATAACCTTATATTAATTTTGTTACAATAAAATTTTTATATAAACGCATTTTTAAAGTTTTATTTTATAGTTAGTTTAGTTACGTTACCAAGATTAGGCCAGGGCTGGATTCAGACCCTCATAAACATTGTACATGGGAATTAAAATTATACTATTTAAAAAAAATTATATCACGTTTGACGTTTCATGTTTCTTTTTTCCCATGTGCCGGGATTTTGGCGTCACGCGTCTATTTTATCTATACGTTTCGTTTTTTGACGGTTTTATTTTTATTTCTGTTTAATTTTTGTCTAAAGTTCTTAGTGTAAGTTAAATTTTGAATATTGGTACCTAGTATATTTTATATTCAATTAGGGTAAAATGAAAAGAGTACAAAAGAAACCATATCTGCTTAATTGAACCTGAAAATCTGATTTATAAAATCGCGCGTCGATCGACCAGAAAGGGAGCTAATTCTAATTTTATTAAAAAACGCGGTATTCATGTACAATACAAAATTCTTGATTTCGTAGGGTTATTATTAAAATGTAAAAACCCAATAATAATACAACCCGACCTTTAGGTAAAATTATGGTATTTTCGATTTGAATTATTATGATACTATATACTACAAACTATGAAATAATGATAAAATAAGGATAATTATACAACGAATTCCGACCCTGGTTACGTCGTGTTTTGATATGACGTTTGTATTATGACAGATTCGCTACTTTTTCTTGTATGAAAAAGTTATGAGTTTTGAAATCATTGGATTAGTGGCGTTTCTTTCCTGTATTCTTGACACTGTTGTGCCAATTGATAGTTCTCTTTCTACGATCAACGGTCGCGAATGACAGCTCACGCCCAGTGGCAAAGCTTCCATTAAAGCCGAAAATCCGGGCTTGCCTTATTAAACCTGAATAAATCAATAATATCAATCAATAATATCAACTAATAAAATAACTCGTAAAATGTTTCAAGCTATTTCAAATTTCCCGCGCACTCCACTGTTCGACCCATGTCGACCGATGATCTCGTATTGCCTTAGCGATACTGCTGCTGTAATAAAAAATGAGTTTTAATAGAGCTAATGGTTGTCTCCCTCGCTCGCGTGGGCTTTTTACGGGGCTTTCGAGAAGACGATCGCTCTCTTTCTAACCTATGGCAAAATATTCTATAATGAAATATAACTACGATTGTATATATAGCAATTAGTATAGAGATTTAAAGCCAGGCTTTTTCTTTTTTTGCTTTTTCAGGAATAAATTTGTTAAAAGCGGAGGCGCGCGGGCAATACGTTTGCAAGTTCATTTCACGTTTCAATGTTTATTTACTCTGTGTGCTTATGTTAAGTGATTTAATATTACGAGTTCAAAACGTATGCTTTATTAAAGATTTTTAATGAAAAATGAAAATGGAGGATAAGTGTTAAAGTGATAATCGGAGAGGAAATCTTTAAACTTTGTTGAGATAATACATAAGGTTAAGAGTGTATTTCAGACTTATCAATGATCGCAATTAAAAACAGTTATTGGTACAATTAAAACTTCACCAACATTTTACGTGGACGTAATTAAATCTTTCCATAAGAAAGCGAGACGATTCCACTTATCTTATCTTATCTCTTATCCATTAGAATGTAAATATTTTTTTTTAATTTTGTACATAGTTTGTTTGTACTTTGTTCGTGTTTTACTTTTGTTCATGTATTGTATTGGATGTAAATATTTTTTCTTTCGCTTAAACAAACCCAAACGGCTTTCTTCAAAGTTCCGGCTTCATATAATATAGTTTTGTAATTATTGATTACGAGGTCACGGTTATGGCTGAATATCGATTTTATTATTAATGGATTTAATTAATGATCGCGAGTGTTGTGTGAAAATTACTTTTAGTAAAGACAAATTACGGTTAGGAATGTAATTTTACATGATAATTAATGCCCTACACCTCCCCTACCGGTACGAGGCTGCCACTCGAGAACCTTTTTTCCCCAACGATTGTCGGTTCTTTCAGCTATATGGCCGGCCCATTGCCACTTCAGCTTACTAATCCGTTGGGCTATGACGGTCACTCTGGTTCTACTGCGGATATCCTCATTTCTAAGTTTATCATGCAGAGAAGCTCCGAGCATAGACCTCTCCATATCTCGCTGAGCGACTTTGAGCGTCCTCATACGGCCAGCAGTGAAGGACCACGTCTCAGATCCGTAAGTCATCACATTTTGTATAATAATATTTTTTTTTTATTTACTCTCACAATTTAAATTGACAAGTTAGAGTATAAACAATGTACACTATGGGCTGAGAGTCTGGTGTCTATACTAGACGGAAGCCTGTGTTACGGATCACCAGGATCTCCCCCTCAGGACATTATCAACATAACTAAACAAGCTATTTGTTTGATTAACAAATGAGAGATATTGTATTATTAGTTACTTTTGTGTTATGTGTGTATCTGTGAGTGTGTACTGGATTGATGTATGATCTATCCAGTACTAAAACTATGTATATGAAATAAGAAGGTTTTCAATGATCTCATAGTCCAGACTTAACAACCATTAAGTTTCTTTTAATTTGCAAGTACTTTTATTAAGTGGATAATATATACCAATTCTAGCGTTTACTTTATTATATAGAAAATTACCCAGAAAGATAACAAAATTATACCGGGTACTATTTATATATATTATATAGATAGTACCCGGATGACTGACATTACAATCAATTGATTGTAATGTCACACTTAGATACAAATTACATACTGATGAATTATTCTTCAACAATCTATATTTTTATCAATTTATATCTTGGGCTTGCCCTAGCTTGGAGCTCTAGCTTGGCGAAGCTTGCTTACGCCTATGAAGTTTCGTATTTTTATATAAACTGTCATACAGATATTGTGATGTGGCGCGCTAAACTATGCCATGCCAGATCGAACAACCACAGACTATCAAGAATCGATTTTGAAATAAATCGAATATATACAAATCACGTAAGTATTTATTGAAATTGTAACTAATCGTTAAACAAATTTCGATTTTAAGAAAAAAATGCACATAGACGAATATACAGTGTTTCCAATACATGGACGATAAATTATTCGTTGGTCAGGTCAGGCAAAAAGAATAATTAAATATGTGTCAAAAAGATTTGGCTACAAAAACCTATTTTTTATTTTTAATAATTACATTAGATTTGAAAACCAAATTTTCGATAATTTTTACCTTCCGTCCCGATATTTAGCCCATTGGACCTGGCAACACTAATACACATATAGAGAAAGGCGCTGGAATTGGCGGGAACTCCAAACGTGGCGGTCGGTTAAATAATTTTTACTGTTTTTCGTTAAAAATATCCTGTGTAAATATTACCAAAACTTTTTTAGTCAGTGTAAATAATTGTAAATTGTGTGAATAATCAAAATGAATGAACCGGAGGACCCAGGTGGAACTCCGAAACGATCCAAAATTGTTCGTAAAAGAGGTACGAAGGAGTAGGCGGCGGTGAGGATGACTTTATTCCGTTTTTAAAGCCAGGTTATCTGAGACTTTATCCTGAACATTGTACAAATACGGACTTCATAGTTTTTGTTGAAAGCCAGGACCAACAGGTTAAAATTGTAAATAAAAGCCCAGTTTACTTAAATCATATTTTTACTTCGGAGGTGAAAAGTGTGGTAGCTTTACATAGAGTCAATGCCAATAAAATTGCAGTTGTTTTTAAACAATACAACACTGCAAATAATTTCATCACAAATACAGACTTTTTAACAAAGCACAACTTGAAAGCACATATTCCTGCAGCGCAGATAGAAAAAACTGGAATCATCAGATATGTGCCTACCAGCATTTCAAACAAGGATTTATATACGAAACTGTCTTCGATCTATGAAATTATTTCAGTGAGAAGATTCACGAAAAAATTCGGTCGAAGTACTGTAGGTCTCGAGACTGTCAGTATAACTTTCTTATCTAATGTTCTGCCTGATAACGTCCAATATGACCTATTTTCGTTTAGGGTGTTTGAATATGCCCCGCCGTTACAGCAATGCTTCCGGTGCTTCAAGTTCAACCACCCTGCGAAAATTTGTAATGGTAAACAATGTTGCTCGATATGTGCTGGAGAGCATAATTACAGAGACTGCGATAAAAAAGAGAACCTGTGTTGTGTCAATTGCAGTGGCCCTCATCTGGCCATTTCCAAATCTTGCCCAATAAAAATGAAAAAAATACTTGAAAAAAAGGGTAAAATTACTTGTGCCTCTGTGGCTAATACAATTACGTCATTTGATTTTTCGTCTTTACCAGCACAGTCGAGCAGCATTGTTAAGACCCTACCATCAATAAGCCAAAATGCACATAAATTAAATAAAAATGTAAAAATTGTAATTAATGTAAATAAAGCAGTGAATGAACCCAACTTGAACCAAACTCAACTTAAGGCTCAAATTGCAAACAATAAGAATATTCTGATGGCAATGGTTCAAACTTTCGTTGAATTCGGTAATAAAACAGATAATGAACTTGTGACTACACTGTTCATTAAAGACTTACTTTTAAAAAATCTGTCACATTAATGGACAGTACAGTACAGAACATACCGCAGTTATGTATAGCTCAGTACAGTATTCAAAGTATACATAGGAAAAAACCCTCATTGTCTAAATTTTTAGCTGAGCAAAATGTTAATATATGTTTACTTAATGAAATTTGGCTTAAAGACACTCAGCATTTTGAAATTTCGGGTTATAGTTCCCACTATCATAATGCTCAAAATGAGCACGGTGGAGTAGCAATTTTGATCAATATTATTCATCAAAATTGATATAATATTGTTCAAACCAGATTTTACCAAGATATTCAGACTATAGCATTATCGTTATATGTAAGTGGTAAAAACTTAACGATTTTATGTGTATACTGCCCTCCCTCGCCATCGAATGGTAACTTCAGAATAAGTAAACTGCGTGATATAATTAGAGATTTGTCTAAGCCAATATATGTGGCTGGAGATTTCAACGCTCACCATGTGGCATTAGGGTGTATGACCACAAAAAGTTGGGGTCATCAATTATATGATTTAATTGATGAATTTGATCTGTGTGTCCTTAACAATGGAAGCATCACTACTATTAATTATCCTAACCGAAATCCATCGGTTATTGATGTCAGCTTTTGTAGTGCTCCAATCACTCCACTATGCGAATGGTGGGTGCATGATGATTGTATGGGGAGCTATCATTTTCCTACGCTAACTCGTGTTTTATTGTCCGTTGATAGATATCAAATTAATCCTCCCATTGAAAAATTCTTATACAACAAGACAGTCTGGACGAAATACAATGAGCTGTCTATAAATGCTTTTTCTAATTTTGAAGTTAATGAGAATCCATTACAGTCATATGACGAATTTTCGAAAGGCTTGATACACTTAAGATGGATACCATACCAAAGTTTGTCAAAGCAAATAACTATCGCTGCAAACCTCCAGCACGTTGGAGGAGTGACACATGTGAACAGAGTGTTATTAAAACTTATGAAGCTTTAAAACTGTACAGAAGGGATCCAACCATTGATAATTATATTAATTACAAAAGACTTAATGCTGTTAAGAAAAAGACTATTTCAGAACATAAACGCAATGGTTGGGCGAACATCTGTAATACTTTTAACAGAACTCAGGTGTAGTAATATTATTTGGAAATACATCAAGTTATTTAAACGAATAAAATGTAATAATAGAACATATAAAGATGAATTTGTTGTCCCTCTCTTAGATAAATTATCTCAAAATGGATTTAGGGTTATTGATAATCTAGAAAGTTATTTTCAAATTAATAATACCCTTCAGAAGTCCAGTTTCCTCATAGAACCCTCTACTTGGAGTGAGTTTTATACAAGTTTACAATCCAGACAAAACACAACCCCTGGTTTAGATAATTGTCCATACATTTTGATTAAAAACCTAAATCAGTCCGTTCAAAAAAAGCTATTGGCAAATCTTAATGCTCTTAAAAAAAATTTAAAACACTTAAAAAAATTCCTGAATCTTGGAAAAGGCAATATGTAATCCCTCTACTTAAGCTTGACAAGCCACCTGAAGATCCTAACTCATATCGTCCCATATCATTGTCATCTTGTGTTGGAAAGCTTAATGAAAACATGATAAAGATGCGTCTTGAGTATTACGTAGAGGCGAACAACATCATTCCACATGTTCAATATGGCTTCCGGAGAGGGCGAAGTTGTGCTGACAGCTTCATCTCTCTCTTGTCAGATCTGAAATATGCCAATAACAGTAATAAGTCCAGTGTTTGTGTTTTTCTGGATGTTCAAGGTGCGTTTGATAATTTTGACCCTGGCATTTTGGTTCAAGTTCTTTCTGACATTGGTATACCAGACATGCTTTGACATTGGTTATTTAATTTTTTAACAGATAGAACTTTGTATATAAGGCATAATATTCTCCATGGTTCCAGAAAGGTCTCCAAAGGTACAATGCTGGGGGCTACATTATCTCCATTGCTGTATAATATATATACTAGTCAAATTCTTAATTTTGTGAATATAGAAGGTGTAAATATTCTACAATTTGCGGATGATCTTCTAATATATTCTACAGACCATAATGTAAACATAGCTGTAAATAGTATAAATAATGTTTTAGACCAATTTTACATATATTATAATGACAGGTTGGCTCTATATAAGACATAATAATATTCTCCATGGTTCCAAAAAGGTACAATGCAGGGGGCTACATTATCTCCATTGCGATAATAGAGAAAGGCGCTGCTTTCATTCATTATTGTAATAGTAATGTCTTACATTTTATAATATTGCGTTTCAAACCAGAAGTACATGAATAGAGAACTAGTTAAGGAAAAGGAGAATAAATTGATTAAAATTGCCCTTGGCCTTGATCATGGGCGCTACAAATCATAGATTAAAAGCGATAGAATTCATAGAATATTCATTGAATCAAACATCAAATCATCGAGCTCAGCATTACAACAGGAAAAAAGTACTTTGCATCAAGACGTTTCATCAATTGAGAATAAGTGCTGCCACTCTGCAACAACCGGGTTAATACCACACTCTCACAGAATACCGGCGTGAAACAGCAGAAGCTGTGCTTCATATTGTGAGTGTAGAGAACCGGAGACCCTTATTACAAGTAATTAGGCTTTCCATCTAAGTCCTCAGTCAGGAGTGACAACGCATCTGCATTTTGATTTTAACCGAGGGTTTTCCTAAACGTAATATGTTTTAATCAATGTAATATGTGTTGATAACGTGGAAAATAATTATTCATTGTTCAGTAAATGGTTTAAACAGTCGGGTTTTTAAAATTACTGTTTAACCATTAAGCTCGTTTACTACAAAACGCGCTCGGCAGTAAATGAAAACCTTATGGTGTCCACCAAAACCATAAGACTCTTTTCAAGTCCAAAAGTCTTCTTATAAAACGAATATGCCTAACAGTTGGACGTAATAGACTTCCTATTTTACTTTTATACAGTGTTCATGGTTCATGGCGTGGTAGGTAGTTAGGATGCAGTTTTTAAATAAAAATCTTTGTCTTCAAAATATATAAATTATAATATCGTACTTGGATAATCAAATTAAAAGAAGTGATACAATTTAAGGGAAAAACGCTATATATACATTTTACAGAAAAACATTATCTTGTTTCTCCAATATTTGTGACATCTGTCTTTTTATTCTTTACAATTATTTAAAAAATTAAAATAAAAACAAAACATATAAAAACTCCACGGACATACAGTACAAATAATCCTATATAAGAATAGTTGAAACAATAATTACTCTAAGAACAGACAGTAACATTACAATTGTTTGCATTTGCAAATATCTGAACTTTATATAAGAGCAGACAAGTCGAAACACATTAATTTATTAAGTTAAAGCGAAATGTCCGAGTCTGAAGCACACTGAGCCCGTTTGTACCGTGCGCATCTGTTTCCTAATTAATTATTTTGTGGAACTACAATACTGAGTATTTTGTATTTTAGAATGTCTGTCTTATAAAAATATATCGCGCTTTCTAAATATCGGAAAAGCCCTCGTCGTATCGTAAATCGTGTATATTCTTTGCCACTAAGAATGAGTCATCTTGACAGGAAATGGTCACGATCTTTTAATACAACAGTACAACATAACACTATAATAGATCCCGTATGATTAATGACAAGATCTAGAGACCCTTTTATACTACTAATAACGAGAAATTCCATCACAGAGTGCATTATATATACCTGCATTCCATCTTACCCCTAACGAGTGACAACAAATTCTGCGTTTTTATTCTTAATTGACGATAGATATGAACGAGCGGGCGAAACTACCGACATAGCCTTCCGGATTAGTAAGCTGAAGTGGTAATGGGTCGGCTCGACCTACCGACAACCGATTGCGGTGGTGTGTGGTGCGGAAGAAAGGTCCTCGAGTGGCATTCTCGTACAGGTAAGCGAAGGGCGACCCCCCACTAGATGGAGTGACGACCTGGTAAGATATGCTGGAAGTCGATGAATGCAGATGACTCAGGACCGTGGGATTTCATTGGGTATATGTTCAGCAGTAGAATTTTAAAGGGCTGTAATGATGATGATGATGATGATGACCAAGTGGTTCTCGAGTGGCAATCTTGCAACGGTAAACGAAGAGTAGCAAAGTAAAGTAAAGTTACAACCTATATACGTCCCACTGCGGGGCACAGGCCTCCCCTCATTTCTGAGAGGGTTTTAGGGCAAGGAAGTGTCCGCCGCGCTGCCCCAATGCGTATTAGCGAACTTCGCATGTCTTCGAAATATTTTTTTTTCTCTTATTCCTATGTTCACGGACTTGTGATGAGCTGCAACGATGGTGAAGACGACGGACTACAACATTTACTTGATAATGATAACAAGCTACAACATACCTTAGTATTATCTAAAGAAATATATAAGACTGAGTAAAACCTACGACTAATTTTAATTATTAAATGATAGTTTAGTTGAACTAGAAGTCTAGTACTTTGAATACGCCTCTTATTGGCAGTAAAGATTTTCACATTTCCCATAATTTTTTCATAAAAGAAATAAGTGACCGTGTTTTTGTATGTTTCTCACTCCCACAACAGAGATTATTTTTTGTAATCGCCTCTTTTTCTAGGCGGATTGACAATCGCCGCTTCAAATGTTTGATACTGCTCCCAGTCACCGTCTCGTATATGTTCAGCATCTCTCTTACACAAAAAATAAGGAAATGCACATCACGTTTAAACGATATTAAAAACTATATATATAATTATTGTATCATCGTTGTTATCATTACAGCCCACTCACAATCGTACAAGTTCACTGCCAAACACAGGACTCGCACAAGTAGTGCCACAAAACAAGAGTAACGAACATGAAACTTTTATTTACTCACTGCATGAGCAGCGCATTATCATTCGATACATATTACTACCATATTAAATCAATATGTCCGGTTTAATGGGTTTTATAAATAATTTAATTAATGCTTGTTTTCAAAATAATTTAATTTATTAATAATTTAATAAACTAAAATGGTATTTTGTTTCATGCAGACTAAATCAAATACCATTCAAAAACTGTATGTCTTACTGTCTATTTAAAATAAATGTGGACACAGTCTATCAGAATATGTTGACTCATTTGATATCCATATGCAAATAGTTATTGTTCATGTATTCGTCGGTAATCAATTTTATTAATGTGCTAATATTAACTTTTATTGTTTGTACATTTATTGTTTTTCATAAAATTATTTGTTTTATATTAATACGATTAAATGATAATTTCATATGGTAGTCTGACAGTAACTGAAGTATTTGATAAACTTGTACATCTTATACGTGATAGAACTACGAGGTTTGGTTTCAGTGTCGGAAAATTTGAAATAGAGTAGGTTATTTGTTATTAAATTCTTAGAAGCAACCTGGAGTCATGAAGTCAGATACCCTCGTGGCTCGGAAAGCACGTAAAACCATTGATTCTGACCTGATCTCTCTCCAGTCGTGTCGGATTGCCGACCCATCGGACTATGAGATAGAGTGTTAATAGAGTGTTCCTATACCTGTGCTTGTGCATAAACTCGTGTACTGTAATTTTGTCCTGCTGTCTCTGTTAAGTCTGGCCACCGTGACCGAAGTTCGGTCTGAAGTTCATTATATTATCTCTTAACAATGTCATTTTTGTGCAAGAATGGATCTGTGACAAAGGCATTATTTATTATATTTTATTGATCTGGGTAAGGTCCTTTATCAAATCTTTATGCATATTACTTTTTAAAATAATCCGCTTAATTTCCTGTACGATCATCGTCATTGAAGAAATATTCATTCATTATCATTAAATTTATTGCTAGGCTGTTTTTAGGTATTTCCGTTAACTTGATGACATGAGATAAACATTTATTTCATTTGCAGGTGTTTGCTTTGCATAGGAAATCATCTCAGTTTCTTTAGAAACAGCATCATAAGCATCTGATTTCCCTTTAAAACATATTGACATCTTATATGGAATGTACGGTACAGCATTTGTGGAACATATAAAATAAGTATTTTCTCTATTGCCCCTGAAGAGAGTTCAATATAATTTATTATTCCCTTGATAACAAATAAAGTCAGTATAGTTTCATTTACGAAACGACAACGCATCTGTGACCTTATTTATTTGTTGAGTTGACTGCATGTGTTTATGAGATGCAACGATCACTCACAGAAAGGGTAATGCAAAAACTGATAAATATTATGTCATAAAAATAATAAAAAGCACATCGGCAACACTAGACTTTTACTGATATATTCTCATTGTGAAGAATTTTCATTTTGTATATAGTTGTTAACACTTTTATAAATTGTCTAAGCTTGTTTTATTTAGGTACTACTAGGAAAACATGACAGTAAATGCTTTGGAGCAGATCATTAAGCACAAGCGGTTTATCTGTAAGTCTGAACCATACTGAGTCTATTTATCCCTTACTCACCTGTTATCTAATTAGTTATATCGTGAGACTGTGCAACATGTGGGTTCTTTCTATTTAAAACTGCTCGTCCGTCGATTTAAGTGGTCGAAAAAACAGCTAATTCTGTTATGCTTAATGACAATTAACTTTATATTCCGTTAAGCAAATGCTAAGAAGTAATGATAATACGAAAATTTTACATATCAATAAAAATCTTCACATTTATTGCCACCGTCTAGTGATGGAGTAAGAATAGTTATATATAGTTATATTTTATTATATATATATATTTATATATTATAACTATATATAACTATTCTTACTATTATATATATATATATATATATATATATTATATATATATATGTATATATATATATATATTCTTTCCGTAAATGTCGTAAGCGGCAATAGAGGGAAACACACATGAAAATGAGCGTTGGTCTCCGTTTCTATCTCCACATTAGTAGATATATAATAACGCCATCTAGTCCCAAGCTAAGCAGAGCTTGTGTTATGGATACTAGACAACTGATAAACATACTTATATATTTCTAAATACATAAATATTATAGATAAATTACACCCAAACACAGAACAAATGATCGTGCTCATCACACAAACATTTGTCCTGGGTGGGAATCGAACCCGCGACCTCCGGCATAGCAGTCAGGGTCACTAACCACTAGACCAACAGGCCTGTCAATATAAAATATATAATAACGCATGACAAAATTATGGTGCATGAGCATTTGACTTTGACTCACTCTCATAGTAGTATGTAGATGTGACCTAACCCGATACAAGCGAAGAGAAATCAGACGCAGGACCAACGGCTTCACGTCTTTCACGTATGAGGCTTCGGTCTGCTGCTGAGAAATTCTTGACAAAAACCCCAATAACTGTTTCGGCCTTACCCGGGAGTCGAACACAGGACCACATGACCAGCAATCACGCTTACGACCTTTAGAATAACAAGGAGCAGGTGAAATATGACTTTTCAAGAACACGCCAGTACGCTTACATTTCTTGAAAGCCAGGATTGTCACTTTTGGTTGGAGAGTTGATGAGCGCAGACGGGTTGATAATTACAGCGGTGCGATTATGCAACTCTAATGGAGATAGTTATTGACTTCGTTGTCAGGTATACCTATGTAGCTGCAACATGTCTCTACACGTGGTAGAACCTCGAGGCAACTGTATTATTGTTGTAATACGAATGGGTTGGCTCGACCGGGGAAGGACCACTTTCTCACAAAATACCAGCGTTAATAGCTGCTGTGTTTCGTATGTTAAGTGTAGTGAACCGGAGACTCTTTTTACTGGATACGAAGCATTCCATCTTAGTTCTCAGGGGTGACAAGGCATTTGAATTTTGATTCTTAATCGAGATTAGATGTAGATGCCTATGGGCCACATCATCCACTTACTATCATGTGGGCTGTGTGCTTACTTGTCGTCGTTATTCTATAAAAAATAACCTTACCATAGTGAACAAACATAATGCAGTTACGGTGTGATTCCCACCGACATTAGGGTTCCACCATAGTTGCATAACCACACTTCAGGTGTAGCAAATTTTGATGTACTTTCCTTTCATTCTGTCGCTAGAGCCTCTTTCATCAATCAGCAAGGCACACCATTTGCAGGTGAAATTGGGATTAAAGTTTTTTGGGTTTGGAAATTTCGGAAAAATTTTGTATTATCCCACTTACTCTCCTCCCACGTCATATTTTTAACAATAAACCCTCAAAAACAAAACATTTTTTTACAATTAAGGTTTATAAAGTAGCTCACAGTTCATTAGAAGGTCAGTGTATGCTAGGCGCATAGACATCTACATTTATCCTCGATAAAGAATGAAAATTAACATGTTTTGGCACCCCTGGAGATTAAGAAGAGTGTTAATAGGATATAAATAATTCCATTTATTTAAAAAGGTTACTGGAATAGACCGCTTTTGGCGGTAAGTTCCATTTTATAATTAATTTTAGGCACATTTTCTGCAATTTATAATTTTGGTTTATGGTATATAACAAAGACATTTATTATTTATATTTATTATAATATGTGCGCCACTGTTGTGGCGGAAGCAAGCAATATACATAATAACGTTTTGCACTAGTAAGCTTGACTTATTTTAATTAACAAAATTAAAAGCTAAATGCTTTACATTTGAATTCATAGCAGTGTATTTGAAAATTAATATAATTTTTCAATTAATTCAGTTGATATAAAGAAAATTTTACATGTTACTGTTCTACCAAGACTTACCCGTAATGTTATCGAATCCTTTACTCAGATATATTTTGAACATATTAAAGTAAATAAAGGCAATTAGATGAAAATGGAGCGCAATGAAATTAACAAAAGAAAGTAAATTTGACAAACTCAATGCTTGTTTAAATAGGAATACGGATAAAATGGCAACAAACGCTTCATATCGTTTTCTGACCGACAGGCGCGCTATGCAGGCGGAATGGCAATTGCAGAACCAGACGTCTCGCACCTGTGTTGCTTACTCCCGTCACTGGTCTGTATATTTACGTTGAGGTATATACCGCCATGTATCGGTTGCCAGGAGAACTTTTTTGCATTTACAATAGCCGCCTGCGCGGTCTAATATAAATTTAAATAAAAATATAAATTTCGCATGCCTCATGAATTTTAATTTCATTAAAAAAATTGAATTCTAGACTTTTAAAATATATTATTTACGTGTTTTAAATTTAGCCCTCTATTATTTTAACAGGTAGTGTCACCAACAGGAAAAAAATGAATGATCTTTACCGAAATAAATCGATTACACAAGGTATAAAATCGATATAGGTTGTATGGTACATTTGTCCGTTGTCTAATCAAGACGGTAATATGACTGAGATGTAAAAGATACGGATTTTAAAAAGGTTTTATAGCCACGCTGCAGCTATATTATGTTTATACCACAAATAGGTCGGCTCGACCGGGGAAGGACCACACTCTCACTGAATATCAGCGTAAAATAGCAGCTAGAAACGAGGCATTCCATCTTAGTCTTCAGGAATAACAACGCATATGCGTTTTGATTCTTAATCGATGATAAATGAAGATGTCTATAGGCCACAGTATCCATTTACCGTCAAGTGGACTATGTCCTCGTTTGTCACCCTTATTCTATAAAAAATATATATATAGAAAAATTTCGAAGCCAAAATATCGCAAATTTTTAAATGACACAATAAGTACTAGTAATACTACGTCTATTCTAACAATAAAAATTAATTCATCAGTTGTGTTAAAACTATTTGCTTAAGGAAATATTATATCTGAATAAACAGGATATGCTTAATGTATCATATTGTTTTGCTTTCTTAAATATCCGTCTTAATAAATCATATAACGGGACTTCCACGTTCCACTTATAGAAGTTATTGCAATTATACTATGCATTATGTAAATAAATGACTTACCAAATGTTTGTAATATGTACTATACGATATAAAGATCAGATTTTAAAATAAAATTGTTTTAATTTTCATCCGTTCATTACAACCTTCTCCATAGATTGCCACATAGTGATCCTCCTAAATTGTTGTAAGAGACTAGAAGGGATGCCCCCCTTAAGTAGCTGTAAGAAGCGATAAAAGAAATGAAAGTGTGAAATTGAAGAGGCGACGAGCAGCAGCATCTTTCTGATAACAACTCAAAATAATAAAAAACTGCGGTTGCCATCCCACCTGGCAGGTATGTCAAATGTTATGTGTGCGTGCGTGCGTGCGTGCGTGCGTGCGTGCGTGCGTGCGTGCGTGCGTGTGTGTGTGTGTGTGTTGTGGGATGGAAATACTCACACATATTCACTGTGAGCCGTGGTTGCTCAAAGGCTAAGCGCTTGCCATAAATGTTATGGTTACAAATATAAATACATAGTTTCAAGAAGGCGGCTCGTATGTGGGATTCCTAAAAAGAAATGCGAAAGGCTTCCGATGTGTCCAAACTAAGAAGGTTCTTTTCAATGCAATAGTACGTAGCCACCTCGAATTTTCAAGTGTTGCATGGAACCCAGTTTATAGTGCATCTTCTCAGCGAATTGAAACGATTCAAAGAGTTTTTACACGCTAACTTGCCTTTTCAACGTCAGGCATATCGCATAAACACCCCTAGTTAGCATTTTTCAAAATGACAACCATACGTGACCGACGTCTCATTGCAGACTTAATGTTTCTACACAAGTTACTGCATAAAAAAATCAAAAGTACGCACCTCCTCGATCAGATCAAATTAGTTATCCCGTACAGATATCCCCGATATCCAAAAAATACAAAAAACAATTTAGCATAGCTTGCCACAAAACAAATTTAGGCGCGCATTATCCCCTAGCCAGAATATGTAACACATACAATGAAGTTATGACCACGATACCGGACATCGACATTTTCAACGACTCTGTCCGATGCTTCAAAAAAATTGACCAATTTCTTTTCACCCTCTCAGCACACACTCATTCCTTAGTTAGTTTTTTCTTAATATAAATTATTTTGTATTCAGTACCATTATAATATAATAAGCTACACATTACGGCAAATGTTGTGTATACCTGTAATTGGCAAGCATATTTAACCATATACATTTGTTATTGTGTTGTTGTTAACGTTTCATGTGTTTTGCTGTTGGTATACCTTATAAATAAATAAATAGTACACGAGTAATCCTATAGTCATTCTAGTTCGATCTATATGACTGCGTCGCTGTTCAGCTACTCAAAGGCGAAAGCTAATCATGAATCAAAATCAGTTATTGGGTTTTTCTGTTAATTCTCAGTAGCTCCCATATATGAAGGATACTTAGCAGTGAGCAGAATAATAATATAGATAATTGTTTCTCTTACGCCGCCCATACAAGGCGATCATCAAATCAAGCGTGACGAATATCGGACAAACGAAAATCTAAATATCAGATCTAAGTTATATGTAGACCAAAATCTATGTTTTAATTACGACAAACTCCTGTATATATATTATAGACCAATAGAACGGAGTTATTTGTATCCAAAGTTTAAATAATCAAGTAAATTAAAAAAGTAAAACTTTATAAAGTGAACCAAAAATTACCTGATATAAATCTCCAGTTATCAAAACAAAATTAATTATTACTTATTCAACGGCAGCTCGATGTCCCCTACATTAATGTCAATCACCTCTGGGGCACGCATTATAAACAATGTGTTTAAACAAAAGCGCCTCGAGATTCCCGGAACTAATTATTTACAACAGTACAAGATAAATATTTGATGGTTGTTATGCGTTTAATAATTTCTGTTCGCTTAGTTCACTACTGATAATAGTAGTAACTCGTAGATGATTAACCTTCGACATTAAATGCGGTCAAGCACTGTCTCACCCTGTATCGTGTGGTCGACGCAATTACCCGGCATATGAGCACAGCTCATGAGCTCACACACACTCAGTCGATACGCCGCAGTCGAGCGAATTGCGCGTATACATTTACCTATTTCATATTCAATAAATAAAAAAAGTAACATGATTTATTTACAAGTTACGTGTTTGCTTCTGTGTACATTCGCTATATCTGCAGAACTTCCACATCCACTTTCTGATGAATTCATCGATTTGATAAATTTACAACAGAACACGTGGGAAGCTGGTCGAAACTTCCCATTAAATACGCCATTCCAACACATCAAGAAACTAATGGGTGCATTGAAGGATGACCACTTTTATACGCTTTCTTCCAAGAAGCATGAAGCAGAATTAATAGCGAGTTTACCGGAGAACTTTGACCCGAGAGACAAATGGCCTAATTGCCCTACATTAAACGAAATTAGAGATCAGGGCTCCTGCGGAAGCTGTTGGGCATTTGGAGCTGTTGAAGCAATGACGGACCGTGTGTGCACATACTCAAATGGTACAAAACATTTTCATTTTTCCTCCGAAGATCTTTTAAGTTGCTGTCCGATTTGCGGTCTTGGTTGTAACGGCGGAATGCCTACACTAGCATGGGAATACTGGAAGCATTTCGGTCTCGTTTCTGGAGGCAACTATAATTCTAGTCAGGGTTGTAAGCCATACGAAATTCCGCCCTGCGAACATCACGTGCCTGGAAACAGAATGCCGTGTAGTGGTGACACTAAAACCCCAAAATGTGTCAAACAATGCGAGTCCAATTATAATGTTCCCTATAAGCAAGATAAACATTATGGCAAACATGTATACTCTGTGAGAGGAGGTGAAGATCATATCAAAGCCGAATTATTTAAGAATGGACCTGTAGAAGGCGCTTTTACTGTATACTCGGATTTGCTTGCGTACAAAAGCGGTGTATACAAACATATTGCTGGCGATGCACTCGGGGGACATGCTATCAAAATAATTGGATGGGGCGTTGAAAATGGCAATAAGTACTGGCTCATTGCCAACTCATGGAACAGTGACTGGGGTGACAATGGTTTCTTCAAGATCCTTAGAGGTGAGGACCACTGCGGCATTGAGAGTTCCATTGTGGCTGGAGAACCTTTGTTTAACTAAAGATTTTTTCCGTTGTACCAAACTGACTGCAGACAATTAATTATGTTTATCTGTAAGTGTCCCACATAGGTTTTTTTATATATAATTTGTAATTTAAATAAATCGTAAAGTTTTTAAACTGTGTTCGTTATTTACCATAATTTAATCAGTCCCTAGATACTATTATGCTCATAATATATTGAAAATTAAAATATCCTATAAATCTACTTTGATTGTCATAATGCAAAACCCGCTAAAATAATAAACCTTTCATAAATCTACTTTGATTGTCTTAATGCAAAACCCGCTAAAATAATAAACCTTTAATAAATCTACTTTGATTGTCATAATGCAAAACCCGCTAAAATAATAAAAATTGAAACAAATTAGTTTAAAATAATCACCAATAAGGAGGAAAGAAAAGTATAACGTTTTCTCAAAGTGCCGAATGGTGGGTATATTATGTGCCATCTTCAAGAAATAAATGCCTGCCTGCAAATTTTTTAAATGTTACGCTTTCTTATGGTGTAAAAAGTTCACTATTAGTTTGTCTGAATTAAGTTGCGCCTATAAATATATTTTTCCATAATTCCTACCTTTATTCAAATTCGATTTTACTTTTTTAATTCTATCACATTATGGTTCCACACTTTGTAATCGTTTACTTATATTTATTCAAGTTAAAAATTGTCAAAAAGTAAGGCCATTTTAATTTTTCTTTTTGCAAATTAATGTGCTATTTCGTATAAGCTTTTTGAAATTGATAAACAAGCTTAGAATCACTTCATTTGTTTTACACAAAACTTACTACCTAAGAGATAAAAAATGAATAAAACCTAAAAATGTGTTTTTTTTTATTTTACGATTTCTTTTAATTAATGTAGTTATTTTATCCATTGAGTTATATGGACTACGCACTAGAGAAGCTATATCAAACAAAAAATGTGCACTACTATGTATCCGAAATAAACGCGCGAAAATTGTCATAATAAATAATTGTTTATTTAGATTGTATTATTAATCGAGTAAATTTTTTTAATTTTCGTTTATTTTCCATATGTACTAATTTAATACAAAATTATTATTAGCACCGCTACGCACTGCATGAATATTGAAGCTACAATAACAGGTGTACAGATCGCAGTACAGTTTAGTTGAACAGAGTGAGTGTTCGGAATGCGAAATCTAGTGCGTAGCATAGGTGCCGGCACGAAAGGAGAGCACAGACGAACTATGGTGAGGGTTGAGTCAGCTTAGGTACACTGTCGGCCAAAATTATTAGGTACTGTTTCTATTTCAATTCATAATTGAATATTTTCGCTGACTTTTTTTCGAAATTCTGAGTCGTTAACTCCTTTAACTATACGACGTACAGTAGCTACATAGACATTAGTCGCCTTAGCAGTCTGTTTATAAACGTCTATCATGTTTTTCGCAATATCTAATTATTTCATCTAACAAAACACTGAATAAACCATTTAGCGGAATTGTCTATTTAACACCGAATTCTTTCTTCTCTGCATATTTAGCCCAAAATCTGAATGCTCAAATTATAACAAAAAAAATTAACAACAAGAAATATCTAAAACAAGAAATACACAAAGAACAATTAACAACGAGGTAACACTACAATTAAGAAAAATAAAGTAAAAGCTGTCACTAAAATTGCTCTCAAGTGTTAGTCGAATGATACGTGCGAACCCAATAGATGACGAGAATCTGCTGACGAACCAATCACGTTGAGCGTCAGCGTGATCAACGTCATATCGACCAATAAAAAGTGTGCTCACGACTTGTGGCGGCAACTATACATATATATCGATGATTTTATCTGTTTTGTAGTCATTCTATTATTTTCACATTTAACTTAAGAACACATATTTTAACATTTTTATACTTACTAAAATAAAATCTATCGAAATTCGACTTATTATAATTTAGCTTTTACATTGCGGTGTAAGAATATTCATTATCCCATAGATGTTATCCCGTGGGTGTCGTAAGAGGTGATAAAGGGAAACAAATCAGGAGTTGGACAGCGGCGTCTTCCTAATAACGGTTACAAATAAAAAAAATAGTTTATAGTATATAGTATATAGGCCTCCTCCAAAGAATTTCACAAAGTACGGTCCTGAGCTACCTGCATCTATCGACTTCCTGCATGTCTTATCAGGTCGTTACTTCATCGATAGCTCTACACTTCGCTTTCTGGTACGAGGTTGCCACTCGAGACAATTTTTTCCGATCGGTTGTCGATTTTCTAGCTATACGGCCAGCCCATTGCCATTTCAGCCAACTAATCTGTTAGGCTATGTAGGTTACTCTGGATCTACTGCGAATATCCTTATTTCATCAAGTTTATCACTCAGGCCTATAAACTACTGTGGTAACTATGGCAAATATCCCCCATATTAGGCAATCTATGGGAATGGGATAGAAAGATTTTTATTGAATTTAGATTATTATGACTTGGGAAGAACCAGCATGAAACGCAGCGAGATGTTTATTAAACACTTAATTCATCTCTTCTCTTAATCACTTTTAATAACCCTTATTGTATAATTTGTACTTGATATATCGTACTTTGATTGTATTTGTTGTTTGTGTGTTACCTCAGAACTTTTTCAAAGTGAACCGATTTAGATTTTTTTTTTTATTGAAAAGTGATGCTTCTCTGGTGGTCCCGTATAAATTTGATCAAGAATCAAGATCTTACGAGTAGTTTTTGGGTTATCCTTAATAACGCGTAAGACATTGACTTTGACTACATTGAATATGTTGTCATATTTATAAACAATATAAATATTGAAGTCGGTTGTACAAATTTTTTAATTTGACCACTTGTCTTTAATAAAACTTTTAAATTTGTTTATTGTCAAACTTTAAAGGTTGCTCGATTAATGAATTACTATTTTACACTATTATAATATTATATTCTATGGAGTCTAGTAACTGGCATTACAATGGCGGCTTCTCACTGCGTGTGTTATAACGCGCCGCGCCGCCCGTGTTTATTTGTACGCGCAAGCACGCGCCAAGCGCGGGCCCCGCGCCCGTTTTTGCCCAAACTGCGATCCACTGAGTCAGTCTGTTCCACGTCCATCTCGAAAAATGTTTCGATCATAACTGAATGTCGCCATCGTGAAGTTGCGTTTCAACCATCGCATTGGCCATCTCGCTGGGCCAGCGCTGGCCCACCGTGTAGAGAAGCTATTAAACGGATACCACGCGCTGCGCCACGCCTGCCCGCGCCACGCCGTGCCAAGCCCTTACCGTGATAACACACGCAGTGAGAAGCCGCCATAAGGTTATGTATGTATGTATATAATATATATTCGGTTAGTTTGCCATTTCTTTAGTTAATTTGTTCATAACAAAAACCTACTGGAACGATTTTATTAAAAAGTTAGTCAGGTTACTATTGGTTGTCGTAATAAATTACATACGAGTAATTGTGCATCAAATGGAACCAATCCAACGCAGTATTATTATTTACTACTCAAGAAATGTCAAGATATGTGAAGCAAAAATTAACAAAGAACGTATATGAACAAACATACATAAAAATCATACATGCATGATTTAAAAAAAATAGTAACCGACTCTATGAGACCTTAATACACGGAGACATAAAAATTTTGAATTTGCATACACTAGGAGTTCAAATTTTCTTACCTACAAACGTTTTCCTTGAATTAGACTAAAGAATCTCTTATATCTACTACAAACATTCTTATTGATTTGCTTTTAATCTGATCAATAAACAATCTAATAGCAAATTATTAGGTAAGTACTCTATTAAGTACTCTTTATTGATTCTTTACTAACCTAGATAGAAGTACTCTTACATTAAATTTTATATAACTTTTACTTGTTACATTTGCAGTAATTCTTTGTATTCATTTCAAAGAAATAATAAGTACCTATACGCATGGGACGTAACTGAAATGTTTATTTTATTTATTTAATATTATTACATTCATTTTACACATTACGTTACGGTACAATCATAAGTTTATAGAAACTTTATCGCGTACCGGTACCGTTGTAACAATGAATATTAAATGGATAACAAGCGAACATTCTTCATTTTTTTGACTTTATTGTCCATACAATGCGAAATTCTTGGTCAAAGTACCTAGCTACATTACGACCACTGGGCCAGTCTCCAGTGTCTCCGACAAATTTGAATATTTCGATCTTTTTTTCCAAAAAAACAGATCACGAACGAGCACACAGTCCACCTGATGGCAAGTGGATATATGGTCCATAGACATCTACATCTATACTCAATTACGAATCAAAATGCCAATTCATCTTTGTCTTCAATTCATTCATGTATACATATGGGACGTAGCTCAAATGTTTATAGACGTAACCGCAATGATTCATGCAACCTCAATAACAGCAATTTCAGTAACGATGCATATTAAATGGATGAGAAGATACAATAACAAAATGCAATCATAGGTAATTATTGCGTTATCGACTTTATTATTCATACCTACAATGTGAAATTCTTTGTCAGAGTACCTAGCTACATCACGAACACGGAGCCAACAAGTGAAAATTTACGCTTGCGTAAATACACTACTTGTTTGCCACGAATTTTTATCTCGGTACTATTATGTACGGTTCAGTGTTCCTGACAAATGTTAATCATTCGATCTTTTTTTTCTAAATTAAGGTCACAAATGAGTACACAGTCCACTTGATAGTAAGTGAATGAGTGGCCCATAGAGATCTACATCTATCCTCAATCACGAATCAAAACGCCAATGCACTGTCACCCCTGAGGACTACAATGGAATGGCTCGTATCCAGTAAAAAGGGCGTCCAGGTCTCTACACTCTCCATACGAAATACATCAGTATTAAGCTGCTATTTTACGGTGATAGTGCGTAGTCCTTCCCTGGGTCTTGGTGTAAGACGTTATTACGCCCAATTACAACTACAGACAAAAGAAATAATCACGGCTGATGAACACTGATCGATTTAAGCTTTGCTGGATTTAATTTTAAAATTATTGTTGACATAAAGATATCCTCTGTAAATGCTAAATAATTGCCATTTAATAAACATAAATTGATCCATCATACCCCAAGAACTTATTTCATCCTGTGGATATAAAATGACGGGCGGGAAAAAATTCGCAACTGAAAGTGAGATAGTTACCTAAATGATCAGAACCAACGGATAACTAACAGCTATGTGTGAAGCATACTCGTGTAAAACAGTTAAGCCGCCGGTCAGGCGTGGCGATCACATTAAATATGTATATTGGAAGAAAGGGAAACGATGATTATGCAAAAAATCCCCGGCTTATCCTTTATATAATATTATTATATCTTAGTCCCAAAATGCAGTGTATTATAAACATAATGAATTTACTAGGTTTTTTTACACGAGGGGGGCAAAATAGCGTTCAGCTCAATTGATAGCAAGTGTGATAGATGATTCCACAACGCAGAAAGAACACTCCTAGTTAAACTCACAGTAGTAGACCTCCAATCTTCCAGATGGTGTGGAGGTATCGTGAGTATTGTCGTAATGTTAAAATTAAAGTTACGGCCTATATACATCAAATTGTTGGGCACAGGCCTCTCATTTCTGAAAGGGTTTTTAGGGCAAGAAAATGTCCACCCCGGTGCCCCATAGTAATCGCATAATTTTTTCCTATTTCTCAGGCATGCAGGTATCCTCGCGATTTTTTCCTTCACCGCCGAGCACGTGATAAATCAATACTCAAAATTGCAATTAACAATTTCGTTAGTGCCGGCGGGGATCGAACCCGGGTTGCTCGCACACTGTTTAATATACAGCGAGCGCTTAGCGCCTAAGCTACCACGGTTCCTAAATACCACCACAAAAACAATTATTATATTGCGTTAAAGTGACTAACGAACTTGCAGTGCACTTGATGTTAAAGTGGATAATTTAAGCCATCAACACCCGCAAACGGCTTTAATCAAAAAAGGCTGCAGATGCGTTGTCACCTCTGAAGACTAAGTTGGAACGCCTCACAGCATGTCATTATACTGACTTTCTACTCTATATCCCACAAACCGAAAAAAAGGAGGCCGGCATTGTCCTTTGGCCACAGAAATAAGTAAGAGAATGATACCTACTCAGATGGACACGTAGAAAGAAAAGAAGTCTTTCAAAACAGAGTTGAGAAGCTCAAAATTATTAAACGTGTAAATTGCTAGACATTTCTATTAAAATATTAAATTAAAATCATAAATTTTAACCTTTCCACATCAATATTTTATTTGCCATATATTAGTAATAAAATATAATATTGATTTAACTATTGGTTAATAAACATCACAAATTAAGTTCAATTTAAGCAAGCTTAATTAGCCCAGAAAATAAAGCTCACTCTAACCAACGGTTGTTTCCAAATTTTAATGAAAAACTCAATTCAGCATAAATGACTTGATATAAAGACACTACTGTAGGCAGTTTATTAAATACAAAAGACAAAATAATCTACTTACTACTAACTACTAACTATCTTTATAATATCTTAATATATATAAATTACGTGTCACGGTGTTTGTCGGCGATGGACTCCTAAACTACTTAAACGATTTTAATCAAATTTGGACACTGTGTTCAGTTTGGCCCAACTTGAGAGATAGGGTAGTTTTTTTGCCCATGAGTGACCCACATTTTTTTGCGAATTTAAGGATTTTTAATTTTACATGGCAAAGGATCGTTGAAAAGGGCAGCACAACGTCTACCTGGCAAGCAATGATATTATAAAGGGTTTTATTTATAATATCATTGCTGGCAAGCTATTAAATATATAGAATTTGATCTGTATTTATCATGTCACGGAGACTGAAAATTAGTCACGAATTTCACGTTCACGAAACTTAACTGTTTTATATTAATTAAGCACGAAACTCAAAGTTAAAGCAATTTAATTACAAACACTGATTAAATTGTTTCTAGTAGTGTTAATTAAGATCTAAATGAAGGAATTCTTTAAATGCTTACTTGTACCTTCATATTACTTGTAAGCAAATTTCATTCGTCCTCATATAATGTCTCACATTCCAGAGTATTGCGGTTCAAATCAGAAGTACAAGAATAGAGAAGTAGTTAAAGAAGAAGGAGAATAAATTGAATAAAATGGCCCTTGACCTTGATCATGGGTGCTACAAATTACAATTAAGTAATAATAATTAAAGCGATAGAATTCGTAAAATTAGTAATTTTCATTGAATCAAACACCAAATCATCGAACTCAGCACTACGGCAGGAAAAAGGTACTTTGCAAAGAAATTCAATCATTACCTCACTTAAATTATAAAAAGTTATAATAAAGCTGTGACAAAATTAATTTAAAATCGTGTAGTAGCTCTTATTAACGTAGAAAATAATTATTCACTTTTCACTAAATTGTTTACGCAGTCGGGTTTTCTAAATTACTGTTTTTACCATTAAGCTTATTTACTACAACACGTTCTCGTCAGTAAATTAAAACATAATGGTGTCCACAAAAACCATTAGGCGTTGCTAGGACTCGTTTCAACTCTTAAAATCTTGTCATAAATCGTATGGCGGCCCTAGGGCGGTGCGAGCGGTGTCACCGCACCGAAATCAACCGATAAGCTACCACCGGGCACCGGTCACCAATTCACTCACTGTTATCACTAACATTCCGTTTTGTTGACGCTAATTAGGAAGTAGTGATGCAACAGAACTCCATTTCTGTTTCCGCAACTGCGGAAGTTCTGCATGGTTTTTGACATCCGTTTCTGCTTCCGTTTCCGCAAGTTTTATAATGGAAGTTTGAACGGAACTCAGTGACACAGCAGCCACATTAGTAGAGGAGGGGCGGAGGAGGGGGGAGGGGGATCATTTCAGCCAATCACAAGTGAGCTGGGCACGTGCTTTCGGCACTGGTACCAACGGGTTTGTTTAGATACTGTTTTAACTTTATTCAGGGGGGTACACTTCCATACTTTAGGTTGGGGTTCAATAATTTGCAAAGACACTAATACCATCTTGTACTATATCCCCATAAACTTTCGAACATTAAATTCTAAAAGGTGCGCTAGATGGCGACTACACCAATTCTGGTTATTCTGGAAGTGGCAAGTAGCAACTTTATATGACATAATGGCTACCGGCGTTGAGCAAGTTGTTGTTTTATTATAGTTTATAAGTAATTTTCGGTTGTTGCTACAATTAGTTTGGTTGAGTTGGGATTAGCGCTCTGTTTCTTTGTTGTCTGTTTAGATTTTCATGCTGGAATTACATTGTATGTTTGTGTAGTGTTGTGCGAAATAGACGCTTTCATTTATCATTCCGGTAACCCGGTGGACATATTTAATTTGGTTTGGTGTTGTATTTTGCGGAATAGACGCTTTTACATCGTGTATGTTAAATATATATAACAAAAATAAATGTTAATATTACTGAAATCTATAATACGTCTTTAATTGAACCCTAATCCCTTAAAATATAAATATAACCGCCTATAGTATAGATAGCTGTATATACATAACTATATACAGCTATCTATAATCAACATGATATTGAGATTAGTTCAAGGGATATGATACCAGGCGGCGACACTATTCATATTGGGTGACAAAAAATCCTAGGAGACGGCTCTCTATTTCTCTATATATTACTCTACTCTATGACTTTATTATACGGCGTGACATGAGTGTAAGCGGGTAAGATTTTCTGTTATAGTTTTTTTTAGTTAATTAGTAATTTGAGTCGTGTGTGTAATTTAAGTGGAATCATGAAGCCAAAAAAGAGTCCTATTTGGAACTATTATGTTGAGCAGTTTGGAACTAGTATGTAGCAGCCAAATGTAAATTATGTGACAAAATATACTCGCGAAAAGAACGCACAACTACCGCTTTAAAGAGCCATCTTAAAGCGACACACCGAAGAGTTTCCAGTTTGAAAAGTTAGTTAGAACTGTAAAAATTTCATCGCAAACTAAAAAACAAATGGTCAGTCAAGGTTTTTAAATTGGTCAATTGCGTACCCATTGTATATTGTAAAATGTATGCCAACAAAAACATAACTTTAAAAAAAAACCAAATCTCGCAACTCAGTTCTACCGTAAAAAGTTGTGAGATCCATGTAATACCAAGTCGGTTAATTTATTCAGTCCCTACTTAGGGGTTCTTCTGTTTTAAGTTATTACGTAATTAGCTAACCTAACAACATTTTATAGTGACCACATAAATGTTAAAAATCTTTTATGTTTTAAATATATAGAGCTGAACTTGTATATGAAGGACACTGGAACAGATTGTTAGGTGTAAAAGTAACTGAACTACTTTTCATAAAATATAACATGCCGCTATTTAATTTTGAATGTTAATTAAGGGTTTTATTTGTAATTTTTTAATAATTAGTATTTCCGTTTCCGCATCCGTTTCTGTTTCCGTTTCTGCAAAAAAATATTTTTAACATCTGTTTCCGTTTCTGCTTCCGATATGACACTTCCGTCGCATCACTATTAGGAAGTCATAACACTAGTATTTTGTTGCTAAGTGACTCTTCGGAAAAAAGTCTTACTGGCCTCTGCCTTGATGCAATTGTACAAGTGTTTAACTTAGACATGAATGATTGTCAAGGTCAAGGTACAATAATGGTGCAAACATGGCGAGAAAATTAAAAGTCTTTAAAACAGAATTTGACTCAATATGCTCGGGCATTTTTCAACCCATGTGGTTGAAGTTATTAGAACTTAATTCGCTCATATTCGCGTAATAAAACAAAATGATGTGTCCTACCCAGTCTGTAGAGCACCTCCCAAACCCCCTCAATTACATGCACTATCCCCGTAGCCACCACTCCCAGTACAACCACACCCAACACCACCACCATAGTGTCAGCTTCCGCAGAGTCTACTTCATCTGAGGAGGCCTCGTGTAGAGGCGAAACACATATCGTTTTATCAAGGGTGGTGTGTCGTTCCTAGTGTGGTGATGCTTGGAGGGGTGGGGTACGATGATCCTGCCGCTGCTGGGCGGTGCTGTTAACCGCACTACCCTCTTGAGATCGATCACCTTCCTTTTCTAAAGTTCGCTTAGGATAGCTGGATCGAAGATGGTCCCTTTCCCCACAGTCGTTGCCCCTACGGCTGTATCCTTTATTGCGGTCGCGAACTGTAGCTGCTGCAACCTCCCGTGTGATGAGAACAATGATCCTGCCACAGCTCTGACTTCCAGGTAGTGGATGCCGTCGATGAATGTCTGCACCAGGTTCCCATCAATGAGCGCAGGTACAGACCGGTTTGCTTTTCGAACCAGCTTCTCCACCTCAAGGGCCCACTGCTGCAGTTTTCGTTACTGTTTGCACGCGATCTTTAAGCTACGCACGAAAGACGTGTTCCAGGTGAGCGTCGCCATATCTAGCCTCCAATGCTTCAAAGAGCTCTTCGTAAGTCACTTCCTTACCGATAGCTTTAAGAACTGTTAAGGCCTGGTCGCGCAGGCCTAGTGTGAGAGCAATCATGGCCTGACTTTTATTTCAGCCGTTCGCCTTCATGACAGCTTCGAACTGAATTTTTTAGGCCGACCATGAAGAAGTCCCGTCCAACGGCGGCGCTTTGAATCCACGTAGCGAAGGTGTTGTAGCCACTACTGGAGCTGTAATTCCATCCCCAAATTTGAGGTGGTCCTGCGTTTTCTTTGCGTCAGCCATTACGTTGTCCCACCCGATTGTTCACTTGTTCGATTCAATTTCAGCTTCCGACAAACGGTTTCCATATCGAGCAACCCTATTCTTCACCTCCCTTATCTCTTTCCCGAAGGTAGCGTGAATCGTCATCATCTGCTCTTCCTTATCGCGTATGAGCTGCTCTTCCAAACGACGGGTTTGTTCCTCCTGTCGGCAGGCCTGCTCCTCCTGTCGGCGGGCCTGTTCCTCCTGCCGGCGGGCCTTTCCCTCCTGCTGTTCTTGCAACTGACGGACCTACTGCTTCTGTCGGCGGGTCTACTCCTGCAGTATCATCATCAGAGCACCTAAGTCAGGTGCTGCAGATGTAGGAGTGCCGGCCTCGGAGGCCGGCCTGCCTCCGTGACCGGCAACTGGTCCTCCGACGTATTAGGCGTTGCACCACCAAATCGTCCCTGGTCCGTCTCCTGCTGGCGTTGACTTCGGGGACAGACACCCTCCGTGTTGTCCTTCGGTAAAATCGGCATGATTTGATCCCATTTCTGACACCAATTGTTACGAGCTTGGGGTTCGTGACAGTAAAAATTGCCCATTAAATTACCAAAATTGAGACTTTTATTACTGAACACTAATTACAACTTGAAACACACTAATAATAAATCATTCGAAGTATTCGCTTGAATCGCTAATTCAATACTGACTCGGTCGCGTTCCTTACTGACCATTTCATTTTCATTTTCAGTGGAAATGTTCGAGCACATACCGGTCCCGCCCGACTAAGTGCCTACTCTGTTATCAGGAAGAGCTGATTGAACTCTGGTGTAAAACGGTGTAAAACGTTGCGTTATGTTTGTTCATTATATTTTTTTTTGTTACGTAACTTAAAATAAGTTATTAATAAAAATACATCGGATATAATCGATACTCATACATTTAAAAAAACAATGAAACTAAAAGTCAAATGAATAAATGGTCAAATGGCAAAATCGTACAACCGCTGGTAGTATTACTACACTAAATGCATTTATTTAGATATTTATTTAAATTATCATAAAAGCTCCTGAAATGTTACGTTCAATACCTACACTATTTACGTGCGGTTACTATAGCAAAATTAGGTATTTTCCTTTACATGTTAGTGCCACTCTGCACAAATGGGTTGGCTAGATCGGTGAAGAACCACGCTCTCAAAGAATACCAGCGTAAAATACCTAGCAGCTTAACGCTGCTGTGGTTCGGATGATAAACAACCGAAGATCCTTTTTACTAGAAACGAGGCATTCTATCTTAGTCCTCAGGGATGCCAACGTATCTACAATTAGATCGAAAACAGATGTAGATGTCTATAGACCACAACATCCCTTTAATAACCAAGTGGACTGCGTGTGTGCACGTTTGTATAAAAACACTATTTCTATAAAAACTGACATTAAATTGATAATTTTCCAATAATAAGAATAAATTATGTACTTTCTTTTATTTTCCGAAACGATTCACACAAAGAATGACTCACATACAAAATGATTTCATTAATTCCTAATTATTGTAACCAACGCTTTGTTAAGTGTCACCAATATAGAATACTATAATACATATATAATGTGTTACATACATGCGTAATGTATTGTGTATTATAATATTCTTTGGACACCAATTACCGTGTTCAAATTTCAATTAACAATGTTAGGTACCTACATTAATAAAGGTGTATGAATAAATCAACAAGGACATATCAAACAGCATCGTTTACTAATTGGAACGAATGTAATTTTGCTTTAAAATTCAGATATCACGCCAGCAACATGACAGGCCTAAGCTAATGCTTGTTAAACAGTATTGTCCTTGCTTTAGTACGCCTCTAAATTATTATTAATTACTATAACCATAACTACCGGCAACGCACCTGCAATTCTCCTGGTGATGCGGTTGTTCATGGGCGGCGGTAGTCACTTAACATCAATTAAAATATCGTAGCACATTTTGAGAAAAAAAGTTAATGATAGCTAGATAGGTAAAGGTTAATGATAGCGTAATAAAATGTATAACGGGCACAGTCCACCTAATAGTGAGTGAAAGTTTTGGTTCATGAACACCTGTATCTAATTAAGTAAATATTTCTTGAAAGGAAGTAGAGCCACACTTCAGCTATATTATGCCCACAACACGAATGGGACGGCTCGAACGGGGACACCGCTCGTACAGAGTACCAACGTAACATGGTAATGCATGGAATGACAAGAGAAGACAACCAGAGACCCTTTATACTGTTACCGAAACATACTGTCTTAGTCTACAGAAGTGACTCAACATCAGGTGAATTGGTATGTTCGTCTATCATCATCCGTATTCCATGAAAAAAACTGCAGATGCATTGTCATCTCTGTGGGCTACGACGATTGCCATAAGAAATACGGCAGCATTATCTTGACATTTTACAATGATATTGTTACGCGCTCAAGTCGACGATACACTAGCGCCATCTAGTGTCAGGAACGAGAGCGAGGGGAGCATTGAGAAAATGACATCACAAATCACTCATCCGACAGCGCCTAGTCGAAACTCGAACGCTCGGTACCTTGCGCGTGTTTACTTGAACATTCTGGATATTTCTTTGCTAATTTAAATAAGTAGGCGCTGCAAGATGCGATCGGGGGAGACTTGAACTCGGCGACACAAGCGAAGCTTCGGAGCGGAATTAAGTGAATTAGTGTGTTTAATTATTAGTGTTTTTAGTTTTAATTTGTGTAAAGTAAATTAAAGTGTTAATTTAGGTAATTTTATCGGCAACTTTTATTGTCACGAACCTCAAGCTCGTAACAATATTCTGTGACAAAGTTGATATGAGTTATATTGCTATATTTAGAAAAACTAAGCTACTCTTATTTTTATTGACATGTATTATTTTTTTACATTAAAATGACAAACAAGCCGTGTTTAAGTATGTATTATGTAAGTAAGTAAGCATAGGGCGTTCATCTTTTACTAAAAATTTGTTATTTTTACATTACGAAAAGACACTTCTAATTTATTTATTTCTATGTATAGATTAAAAAGCGTTTTCCGAGGATCCGAAAATTCCGTATTAGCCGCTCAACGCGCACGAGAATTGATAATTGCAGATGGGAACAAAGACGCTGAATGTCTGAACGAACATAATCAAAAACGGCAATAATTTCAACGGTTCAATGTATTTAGGCCAAACTTGTGAATTGTGAAGATAAGCAATTGTTTATAACTAAGAACATGAATACGAAATCCGATTGACGATTGTTGATCATGGTTAATTAATTATGTTTATTGAAATATTACTAATGTTGAAAATAATTTCAGTATTAAATTTTAAATGTGATGTATAATTAAATTTTAAAGCTAAGATTTTCTTATTTTGCCTTATACAGGGGGTAGGGGCTTACTATCACTGAAAGTTTGCTTTCCTAATACTTGAACGTCCCCTAACTCTCAAAAAGAGAAGTATAGAATGTTTGTAACGGTACTGGTATTAGTTGATTTCTCAAATATTTTTAACATAGTTGGTCATGAAATCCTCCTTTCAATACTACCTCATACAAATGTTAGCCCTACTGTATTGAAACGTTTTGCATCTTATCTTCGCTGTCGACAGCAGTCTGTCTGTGTGGGGCAAATGACCTCCGCTTGGGCTGATGCCTATCTTTCTCCTATATTTTTTTCAGTTTTTATAAACTTTATTACCTCCATCTTTGATTGTTCGTACCATTTGTATACCTAGCTATACGTGCAAGCTGAAATTTGAGATATCCATATGTTTATTATAAAACTAAACGACAACTTATTAGCTATCAAAGATTGGACTACTCGTCATGGAGTTTTGGTCAATCCCTTAAAATACCAAGCTAAGATTAATCATGCAGACTTACCTGCAATTTATTACAATGGTATTATAATTCCGTTCAGTAATTCTTTAAAAAATCTTGACCTACATCGACAGCAAGCTGAATTGGAGAAAACAGAATTGGTGAATTCATTGCTACGTTATGTCCTCTCTTTCCAATTGTCATATATTACTTATAATTACTTATATTTATTGATTATACAGATGTCTGTTACCCGGAACAGTCTCAAGCTCTTCTGAATAAGCTGGAAAACTGTATAAGATAATTGTGGGCTTAGTAAGTATGACCATATTTTATATAAAATTTTAAAAAATATAAATCTAAACTTAATTGGCTTACAATCCTGGTCGGATTGTAGGCGCAGTTCCAAAATATTATTTGTTTTTTTTTTCATATTAAATGACCTATCTTTGCCTTGTTATCTTAAGAGTAAATTTAATTATTCTCTTTATGTCGTGATAGGGTTCACAGGGTTCAATAAAATCTGTATTCCTGTTCACTTCACCGAGTTCTATGGTAATTCCTTACAGTTTAGGCTACATGTCTTTGGAACTCCTTGTCCGAAGACAGCAGAAAAGTTTCCAATAAGTATGCTTTTAATAGGTTGGTACGTTGGCATAATATATTAAAAAACAACGCTACTTACATGAATCATCCATATTATATATATATATATATATATATATATATATATATATATATATATATATATATATATATATATATTTGCTAAACAGACGTACTTATTCATAGTTATTTGTATGTACTAATTATATATGTATATAAAAATGTATATGTGTATTTATGTATCCTAACCACCTATGGCAGAGATTTAGAATATCTTTATAACGGCTCCTTTTCTGTCTAAAAGTCGAAGACTTTATGTAGGTGCGAGGTTGTGTTGCTTTGTTACGTACCATAAGCTTGTACGCACAACCAAATGCGTGTTGTTTGTAGGTGGACTGAGACCTCTTTCCCTGCCAACCACAGCCAAGACGGATTAGCTGCCGAGTGTTAGAATACGCTGCGTCATTAGTCCTAATCTCCGCAGCTCTGGCGAAACCGCAACGCTGAAGAGGTGATAATAGCCGTATAGAAGGAGCGCCTTGTGCTTTGTCTCGCCTGTCTTGAGGATTTGAAGAGTTTTTACCTCTCGTGAGTTGAGTCGCAAACAAATCGGTGGCTGGTGCTGGTAGGGCCCTGATGCCAATATGCTGCGAAGACGGTGTTTTAGTCTTTGCGAATTTGAAAGATATATCCCATCCTTGGAACTTCGAGAGGGCTATACTTATGCATTTTACCATGAAAAAAATGTCTTTTTCGATGGTGCAGATCAAGGCCGTACAGAAAGGCGCGCAAACACACACACACACACACGCACAGACAAGTATATCCTTTCCCTTAAGCGGGTCCTAACTGTTGACAGAATGGCTGGAGCTAGTGGAGCTGGGTAAAGGTAAGAAAAGCTTAATTAATAACCATTAATCGGGGGAATGTTAACACGATCAAAAACGCAAGAACATTATAATAGGGTGGATTTTACCAGCCTTTTAGTGCCAATAAAAACCTTTAAAATTCTGGCTATTTCAAATATTGCACATTGTTTTAAAACATTTGTTTTTATCTATATGTTTATATCTAAAAATGCAATGAACATTCATTTACAATCATATTATTTCAAGAACAATTTCAAAAATGACGATAAGCCAAGAAGGCGTTATGCTTAAATTCCAGCCTTGGTCGGCTTCACAGGTAAATCTCGTGACAAGGTTTTATATCATATAATAGGTCCTTACATATGAAATTGGCATTTTGTACGGGAGGAATATAAAGTCAATTTTTTTTTTTGTAAAATATATTTAATTAATCAAAGTATGCATCGTTGTTATCTATGCACTTTTGCCATCTCATAGGTAGTTCATTGATCCCTTTACTAAAAAAAACCATGGGGGCGAGAATCAAGAAACTCTTTGAAGGCGGTTTAGACTGCCGCATCGGAATTGAATTTTTTTCCTCGTAAGAAGTTGTCCAAATTCGGGAAAAAATTATAATTTGTTGGAGCAAGGTCCGGGGGGTACAGTGGACGTCGCAGACATTCCAATTGTAGCTCAACTAAATTAGTGGTTGTTTGTTGTGCAGTGTGTGGTCTTGCGTTGTCGTGAAGCAGCAGTGGCCTAGAGCGATTGACCAATCTCGGTTTTTTAGCAGATAGTTCTTCCTTCATGGTTTGCAGTTGCTGACAATAGATATCTGCCGTAATCGTTTGGCTAGATTTTAGAAAGCTGTAATGAACGACACCGCCTCTAGTCCACCAAACACTCACAAGTAACTTTTTCCGAGTAAATTTTCATTTACGGCAGGATTTGGCTGGGTCTCCAGGGTTCAGCCATTGCGACGAGCGCTTCCGATTATCGATATGCACTTTTCATCACAAGTAATGATTCGATTTAAAATCCCTTAATTTTTGTGTTGGTTGAACAAAGTAACACAGCAGTCGACGCGTGTTTACAAGTTCGATTCACTCATTTCGTGAGGTACCCATCGTTCAAGTTTTTTTTACTTTCCCGATTTGCTTCAAGTGGATTAATACAGTTTTATCACTTACCCCGAACCCTGCAGCTATCTCAGAAGTGCTTTGTAGTGGATCCGCTTTCACAATAGCCTTTAATTCTTCATTTTCCCTTTGGTCTCCGGCCGTCCACGGGGTTGGTTCCGAAGGTCGCAATATCCAGAACGAAAACGTTGAAACCAAAAACGTACCGTGTTTCTTTGCCGTACACATCATTAATCCTTCGAGCTGTTTCTGCAGCACTGATATCACGGTAGAACTCGTACTTCGTACGTATACCGATATTTCAGTTTTCCATTGTGCGGTAATAAGCGACGCCAAAGAAAAAAATAATGAGGAAAAAACAAATAAATGACTGTTTTCAAAACTCAAATGTACGAGCTAAATGAATTTATAAATTTAAATTTGGAATACTTAACCAAAGAGGAAATATTTCAGATCAAAGTGGTCAGTACGACAAAACGATATTTTCATATGTAAGGACGCAATAAATTCTATAATGTAATAAATTTATGGGTTTCATTTAATTTAAAGTTTACTTAATGATTTCTTAAATATACGCGAACACTACACATTTAAATAAAACTAGTTTTTACGGATTTTATCGCGTATGGAATAAAATCTGTAATATCCGAAATAGACTTTAAGGAGAAATTCCTGCTTACTTCTCCTGTAAATCTATGCGGGCCTAATTTCAATAGAGAAGATGGCTGGGTCCTACCATCTACTTGGGATCCTATAGTAAATAAAATTAAATTCCAACCCAAGCATACAACTGCAAGATTTCAAGATACTATAAGTTCATACTGCGTAGATCGGAACAAAAATTAATCATATCAAATTAACGATCATAATAATCGTTAGTTGGGACGTCGAATATCTCAATCCCTCCGTGACCATAGATTAATACACTATATACTAGAGACATGAGCATGGGTGCTGTAAAGTTCTCGAAACGACGGGAATATAAAATAAGTTAATATATACGATAAAATCCGTAAAAACTTGTTTTATTTAGTGTTTATTTTCTTCCTTTTGGGGCTTTTAAATAAGAGCTTCTTTTTAAAAATGTTTTTTTTTACTATTAATTTAACCCTGATTGATTTATAACTACAAGCTAATATTTGAAATATACTTTTCTCTAGTCTAATATATAAAAATTAATTTTTATTTGTTCATATTTTATGTACCGCCGTACCGTTCATCAGATTGCAGTAAAACCTTTGACTAGAGAAAAAAGAAAGGACATAAAGATCGTTAGTTGTAAGAATGTAACGAAATATCGGCTTCTCTTTTTAGCTTATGACTATATTCGTATGTAAAAAAGGACAACAGTAGTTTAATCATTACCGAATATGGCAACAATTTTTTCTCTGTGGCCGGGCGCCATATTTTATCACAGTCACTGACAACTATATCAGTTGTCATTGCGACTTTAGTGAGGGAGTGTGTTATTTTTACATGTTTCTCTCGTGGAATTCGATTATTACGAAATTTCTTATTCTAATCCTCGGGACCTCTAAATCGGGATAAAAAGTATCCTATATGTTAATTCAGGTAATAAACTATTTGCGTGCCAAATTATTATACTCAAACTGGTCTGATTACTTTTGGCGTGATTGAGGAATAAACAAACATTCAAACTTTTGCATTTATTATAATTTAATTAGTGTGAGTATTATGACTGAGTTTAATTTATTGTCTAGCAAACAAACAAAAATTCTTTAATTAGTTTTTATTGTTTAGTAATTCCCGGAAAATAATTGTAACATTAATAATAGATAGTCACATTATAAAAACAAAAAAACGACTACTTAAAAGTAGTGAACTGAAAATATAGGTATAACTCATATATACTTCAGTAATCTTCTTTTAATTTACTTTATTTGGATACCCCTATCGATAGCTTGAAAAAAAAATAAGGACTTACAGTTTGGCGACAAAATCCATCATATTGATAAAAAAAACTATCTAAGAACACACGGGTGTTTGAAATGAATCACATGAAAGAATCTTCTTCTAAATAAGCGCCACATTATGGATATTAAGTATAGTGCGCTGCACTACGTCAAGCCGCCATCTTTGTGCCAGACTCAGTTTAGGTATACACGTTTTTTTCGTAGGTATGTCATGTCCTTTCTTTTTTCTCTAGTCAAAGGGTAAAACTGTCAACTTAGGTATTGGCCTGTGTGAAGGTTATAGGCATAGTACAATTATCTTACACCAGGTGGCGCAAGTATCGTACCGACAAATTTATTTTTAAGTTATATATTCAATTTCAATGAATATATTATCGTTTCTAAACATCATAAAAACAATATTTCCAATTTAAAAAAAAAATATTTTCACAATTATTAATTCTTCTGCGGCAGCAAGGGTATCAGCTATAATTACCAATAATTTTTTAGCTCATACTAGAAAATATATTTATGGAATAAGAAGGCAAAAATGCTGGAATTAGGAGCATCCACCGTATAGGTTCATATAGAACGTAGGTTATTACATTTTAAGACTTAAGAAGTCACTGATAGCGACGTGGTTTTGATAAGAAAAATAATTTAGTAAGAAACACCAGAAAAAGTTATATTCCTCTAATAGGGATTGGTTTATTTGACAGACCGACATATAAATCAATATATTATATAATCCAACTGAAGTAAATTCGACAATTGCTATTCAGTAAATTCCGGCAAAGTAACTACAGTTTGAGAGGACGCTCTTTGAGAATTTAGTCGATTTCTGAAATATGGTTAGTGACAGTGACGAATCACTTTTTCTTAAATTGAATAGTGGTCTTCATTCACAATCTGACAGACGGAGAGCTATGGATTTTTTAAGAAGTTAATCCATTAAATTTTAACTTTTCTGTTGAACAAAAACAATGTATTGTTTGAGAGTTGAGACAAAAGGAAATAATATAATTTCCCTACCATTACATCTATGAAATGAATATCAAAATCCACTGCTGAACCTAGGCCTTCTCCATAGAATGCCACATAGGGGGAAATTTGCCATAGTTGCCACGCTTGGCAAGCGGGTTGATAACCGCTGTTTTTTATTTTTAGTCGTTATTAGGAAGACGCTGCCACCCATCTCCTGATTTGTTTCCCTCTGTCGCCTCTTACTTGGTAAACTATTTATTAATCTGTGCTCTTACGACATCTACGGGATGATATACAACACGTAACATAATTAACGCACTTTGAGATAGTAGTTTGTTCAGAATTTCATCATTTTTAATATAGGTAATTTTTTATCCCAAAAATAATTAAAACTACGTAAATTACAGTCACACTAAATCTGTACAGTCAAAACAAACTGAAATGGACCGTAACTTAAGCCAATAAGACTTTTAAGAGTGCAGTTTTATTTGTATTATTACTAATTGTGTCATTCAATAAAAATAAAGAAGAATGAACTTCATTTCAAGCACGTTAAAGTCTTTGCGTTCGTGGATTTGTACTGTGACCACAACATTCTTCCGGAATTAGTGTAACTAATTTGATGAATAATCAGTGCATAAAAATGTTTAACTAAAAATTCAGTGTATGTATTATGATTATAACATAATGTACCAAATGGGGTGTTTGAGGGTGTGCGTTAATTACGTTACATATTGTATATTCGAGTAAATACCATACCGCTTACACTTATGTAAGTAGGTAGATATATTACGTGTGAATCAAACGTAGATAGCTATTTAAACGCCGCTTACACGCATAGCAATTGATTGAGTGACTCACTTTCAAGTAAAACTCAATTTTGTGTATTCCTTCTATGCGCTAAAGTTCTATACTATTGCGTTTTATCCCCCAAGACTGCTTTACCACTAAAAATATTTAAACTTTTTTATTTAATTTATGCCAGCGCACAGTCCACCTGATGGTAAATTGATGCTGTGCTCCATTAAAGATGGACGGTAGAGTAAAGCTGCAGCTTTACTATCAGTCGACTCTACCAGGAAACCTGCAGGAAACAATGCATTAAATCTTAGTCGTCAGGGTGACAACGCTCAGCAAACTAATTCTTAATCGAGGATAGTTGAGGTGTCAACGAGCCAAAGCATCTACTTACCATCAAAAGTTCTGTGTGCTTTCACGTTACCCTTATTCTATAAAAAAAAAGATGTTTATCTAATAGAATCAGGTGTTACTTTGCGGAAATCGATCATATGATAGATGTATCTTCAAGTTAGGTAAGGCACATCATTTTATTTTATTACGTGGATCTTAGCCTATTAATTTTAACGTCTTTAAAAAAAGATGCGTTGTCACCCCTGAGGACTTGGATGGAATGCCTCGTTACCAGTAGGAGACCTTTAGTTTATCAGAAAAATGTGAATTTCTTAACTTAAAATCTTCATATAAGAAACGGAGAGTTACATTTAAAATGTAAATGGCGGAATTACGGTAAACAGTAGACACCTATATCTGGATGTAGTGTTTTTTTATAGGATAGGGTGACAAACGAGCACACAGTCCACCTGATGGTAAGTGGTTGCTGTGGCCCATAGACACCTACATCTATCCTCGATTACGAATCAAAATGCAGATGCGTTGTCACCCGTGAGGACTAAGGCGGAATGCCTCATTTGCAGTACAAAAGAGCCTCGTGTTATGTACACTCACCATACGAAACACAGCAGCATTAAGCTACTATTTCACGCTGGTATTCTGTGAGAGCGTGGTCCTTCGGTGGAGCCGACCCATTCGTGCTACAACTATACTACTAATATAACTGCAGCATGGCTCTACCACGTATAAAGTTATTTGTTTGGTATTTTTTACTACTATAAGTGATTGCTTCACTACTATCCCACTCCCACATGAGATTAGAGTGAGCGCTGATATTATAGTACAATTCTCGGATATTATTAAGCTGTTGTAGTAGTATGGGTACTACTTAGTACTTTTAATCTTCACTCCAATAAAAGTCCATGCGTAAAATAATAATGGTTTATTATCACTCAGTTATACTAAACATCTCACACGTTACATCTTAAAGGAATATTAAATTAAAACAAGGAATTGAGTGGAAAACACTGAGAGACCTCGTATATGTCTACAGATATTGCCTCATAATAATTGTCTCTCACAATGTTGCCAGATCTACATTACAGTGTTTAGTTGAAGTGGTGCGTTCAGAAATTAACGCCGCCACATCACCCCCCCACGGAGAGAGGTAATCGATCAAAGATCGAATTTAACCCGTCTACCTGAGCGTGTAGTGTATTTGGGTGATGGGGCTGGAGAGTCATGGCCAGAATTACTTGTGTTTTGAGTGAAAGGATTTTTTGTGTGTGAAGCTAACTGATTCGTAACTGAAGAGGGTAAAAATGTATCAGGATTTTGAGATTGTGTAAATTGTGGAGTGTGTGCGAGGATGAATGCGGGTTTAACGCGATCAATACTCACGACGACTTCCTTGTTTCCCACGACGATAGTGACGGTCTTATCTGATCGACTGACAACCTGGAATGGTCCTGAGTAAGGTGATTCCAATGGCGGCTTCACGTGGTCTGCTCGCAAGAACACGTGTGAAGTGGTGGAAAGGTCTTTAAACAGGAAAACTTTTCTTTTACAATGTTGAGATGCAGGTACAGGTCTCAAGTCTGACATCATAATTCTAAGCCGTGAGACAAAATCAAATGGATCAGATACTTGTGAAACTGACGAAGGAACGATCATCTCTCCAGGAAGATGTAAGGGCTCTCCGTATACAAGTTCGGCTGCTGAAGCCTTGAGATCCTCCTTTAACACAGCACGCATGCCAAGAAGTACAGCAGGTAATACTTTGATCCAGGGCTCGTTGCGACACATCAGGGAAGCCTTAAGCTGCCTATGCAGGCGTTCGACCATACCATTCGCACACGGATGATAACTAGTCGTTCGTAGCTTTTTAGTGCCTAAAAGTGTCATAAGTTTGCGAAATAAGTCGGACTCAAACTGGCGACCCTGATCTGTAGTGATACGGGAAGGGACACCAAATCTCGAAATCCAGCCAGTCATCAAGGTGTCAGCCGTCTCCTCGGCGGTGATACTGCGCATTGGCCACGCTTCAGGCCATCGTGTGAATCGATCTACAGCCGTCAAAAGATAGCGATAGCCTTCGCAGACGGGAAGAGGACCTACAATATCAACATGAACGTGCCTGAAGCGGCCAGCAGGTGCGGCGAAATTAGCTAAAGGAGAGACAACGTGCCTGGTGACCTTATTACGTTGGCATGAGAGACACGTCTTAGTCCAATCGCGAACATCCTTCTGGATAGAAGGCCAAACAAACCTTTTTGTGAGAAGACGAGATGTTGCACGGAGACCTGGATGACTCAAATTGTGGAGTTTATCAAAGTATTTCCGACGGAAAGGAGCGGTAAGGAAAGGACGTGGCTGACCCGTGGAAGTGTCACAAAATATTGTGACATCAGTCCCAGGCAACAAAACCTTCTCTAGTTTAAGAGAAGTGCCGTCACTAATAAGTTTTTGTAGTTCCTCATCGTCTTTTTGCGACAAAGCTAGGTCTGCGAAGTCATCCTCCAGCGAAATTGCCTCAATTCGCGACATAGTGTCAGCCACAATGTTATCCACACCTTTAATATGTGAAATATCAGTCGTGAACTGCGAAATGAAGGTAAGTTGATTTAACTGTACCGGAGGTAGTTTCTGCCGACGCTGAGTGAAAGCATAAAGAAGAGGCTTGTGATCTGTAAAAATGGTACACTGTTGCACTTCCAAAATATGTCTGAAGTGTTTCACGGATTCGTATATGGCTAAAAGTTCTCTATAATATGCAGGCCAGGTTGATTGACGAGCAGTTAACTTTTTACTAAAAAAAGCAAGGGGTTGCCATTCATTACCTACACGTTGCTGCAGACAAGCACCTACCTGGACACTTGATGCGTCTGTGAACAGACCTAAGGAGGCATTAGGCTGTGGATATGCGAGTAGAGTTGCTTGTCTCAAACTTTCCTTACAAGCATTAAAGGCACACTCCAACTCTGGCGTCCAAGGTACCGGTTTTGCTCCCTTGAGTTTTGTATCAGTTAATATGTTTATCAACGGCGCTTGCAACTCAGCCGCACGTGGTAAACATCGTCTGTAATAATTGATCATACCCAGGAACCTACGAAGACCCTGCACTGTCTTAGGGGGAGGGTACTCCTGTAATGCGGCTATCCGTTCCGGCGGAGGACCGTTATACCGGAGGTTATACCGTCTTTAGAAACGCGGTATCCTAAAAAGATGACACTGTCTACTCCCAGTACGCACTTAGCAGGATTTACGGCAATGCCGTAATCGGCTAGCCTCTGAAAGAGAATGCGAAGATGACAAGCGTGTTCTTCTTCATTGCGGGAAAATATGAGTATATCATCGATATACGGAAAACAAAAATCCAAATCCCGCAAAACCTCATCCATAAAGCGTTGGAACGTTTGTCCCGCATTGCGCAATCCGAAGGTCATATACGGGAATTCAAATAATCCAAAAGGAGTCGTGATCGCCGTTTTACATACGTCTTCATCGTTGACTGGTATCTGTTGGTAAGCTCTTATCAGATCAAGCGTACTGAAGACAGTAGATCCAGCGATGTTATTACTAAAATCCCCGATATGACGCAACGGATAGCGGTCTGGGATGGTTCGCGCATTTAAGCAACGATAATCACTGCATGGTCGCCAAGAAACCAGATCCTTCTTGGGCACCAATTGCAGTGGAGAAGCCCACGGACTTTTGGATGGTCTTGCGGTGCCGTTACTAAGCATCTCATCGAACTCACGTTTAGCAATCACCAGCTAATGCGGTGCGAGGCGACGTGGCCGACATGACACTGGTGGGCCATCTGTCGTTTTAATGTAATGTACCGTCGAATGTTTAATGTCTCTGTGAAGTCCTGGAGGCCGTGTTATACATGGAAATTCGGCGAGAATTTTATTGAACCGTGATTCCGCATCGACTGTAATTGTTTTTACGCTAACCTGTTCCGTAGTGGCAAGGGATGCAGAAACAGAAAGGCCGGTTATTCCATCCAGAACGTTTTTATTGTGGCAGTCGGGCAGCAGATGGTAATGCGCAAGAAAATCCGAACCTATAATGGGAGTGCTGACGTCCGCCACTACGAATTGCCAGTGGAAATCTCGCCGCAACCCAAAGTTAAGTTTTAGCGATACGCTACCATATGTCTTGATGGTGCTGCCGTTGGCTGCACTGAGTTGATACTTGGTAGGAGACGCTCGACCACCCAGCAACCTACGAGGATAGCAGCATAGGTCAGAACCTGTGTCTATTAAAAACCTGATCTTGCTGGTTTTGTCCGTTAAAAACAAGCGACGGCCTGGTTTAGCACAATCAGTTGCCGTCGCTACTGACTGGCTTGGCAGTTTTCCGCTTGCCATGAACAAGGACTAACGCACTTGCTTGCCTTTTCTTTAAACGTCCAATGGTACCAGCATAACTTACTTCCTTTGACCTTCTTCGTTCCTTGACTTGCTTCGACTCCGACTACGATGATTTTCTCGAGTTCGAGTAAGCGCTGCAACTGTTGCAGACAGCTGTTGTACTTGAGCAGCCAGGGCACATAGGTCAAATGTAGGACCTGAAGAAGATGCAGAAGTTGCATGTACGAACGGGCTCGAAGATGATGCAAGGCTAGGAGCTACTTCGAGAATTTTGTCCGCTCGAATTGCAATATCATCAAGTGGGTCAGCACTTGCAGCAAGGATTGCCTGAAGATGTTGTGGCAGGCGGCGCATGAAAAGTTGACGCAAAATGCTCTCATCCGTGAGTGTGCTCCCAGCTAGAGAACGTAAGTGTCTTAAGAATTGAGATGGCTTACGATCGCCCAATTCCTCATCGTTCAGAAGCTGTCGAACACGTTCTTCTTCAGATTGTGATAAACGACGTATGATTTCCGTTTTTAGGTGTTCATACTTGTTAGTCCTAGGTGGATTTGTAACGATGTCCTCAATCTCAGCTGTAATCCTAAAATCCAGTTGACCAATGACATGATCGTACATGGTCTGGTCCCCTGTGATTACCGCTACACGAAATTGGGTTTCAATGTGTGCGAACCACAAGGCAGGTTTCTGATGCCAAAAGGGACGTACCTTAGGCGCTACTTTACAAACTTGTGGGGAAAGTTCGTTTATGGGAGTATCCTCTGTTCTTAGAGGCTTACCTTCGATTTGTGCACGAAGAAGAGCATTCTCCTGTTGCGTGGAATGTAGTACTGTAGCGAGTCTCTCTAGCTCTGTCTTAAAAAAAAACATCTGTTGAGCAATATTAGGATCGGCAGTCGGTGAAGGTTCAGCTTTATCCGTCATGGTAATGTCTGATAATTGTGTAGTGAGTTAATGTTACTTAAAGAAACTAATGGAGCTAAACTGTGTGGAAGAGTGATGTTCAGTTTTTATGACTACATACATAAACAATAGGAATAGAACAATAGACACCCTTAATCTAAATATAAAAATCACAAAATGGCAATACAAAAAAAAAATACAGCTGATATGTGTCAAACAGAGACCTGAACACTATTACAAAAAAAATAAATTCAGTCAACCCAGTGCAATGGTAATAATTATGTAAAATTACACATAACACACAGAAAATAAAAAATAAATTATCTACCAAAAACAATTTTTGTAAGAATTTAATTAATTTTAATTATTTATATATTTATATGTGTAATATATTATCTTATTTAAGATTAAAATTAACGTGAAATATTTAGAATGAATGATAAGATCGACACGAAGATTATTTTTTTGTATAAAAAAAACAAAAACACAATGAATTACCAAAAACAGCAATGTAAGTCTACATGTTTTTTCAACGTACCGCAACGTATACTTATTACGCAGGAGCAGCAATGTACGCCGAATCCCCGATGACACGCAGCAATGTATGTCGAAGTGAAGTCCTCTTCGACGCCCACGCTAAGCCAATCGGATCGATGCAATTCTGCGGCTTGTAATGGCGATGACAACAAATTATTAAATTGTAATCTTGTGTTGTTATGTGATACTATACTGCTTACTGAAGATGTTCACTGAAGCTCGTTCCAAAAATTACGTTAACACCGTTTATGTACTCCTTTACGGTTGCGATGCACTCAGTTCAAGAGGCGGTCACCAATGTAGTAGTATGGGTACTACTTAGTACTTTTAATCTTCACTCCAATAAAAGTCCATGCGTAAAATAATAATGGTTTATTATCACTCAGTTATACTAAACATCTCACACGTTACAATCTTAAAGGAATATTAAATTAAAACGGTTGAGGCTCACAAAAAATGTACTTCGTCTATATTATTCACGTGCCAAAATTCAAGAATATATAATATATTTTTTGGTAGTTCTTTGTAAATAATCTGATTATTTTCTGTATTGGGCATTATTCGCTTGTTAATATTACTCGATTTAAATTGTGAATACTTTTTAATATAAGCAAAAACAAACTGGTACAAAAAGTTGATGAGATTTAATTTCATAGAAAAATAAAATGTGTCCATGCGTAGTACATTTTCTTTTTCTTCATTACTTCGTCGTTTGAATAAAGTATCGTGATTTCTTAATGTTATGCTAAATGTAATTGCATAAAACTACTGTTCTAATAATAAGTGTAATAAAACTAGTAAAAAAATAATTAAAAAACGATTGAATAAACAAATGTGTTTCATCTGATTCACGTGTGTTACAAAAACTGTGTTACATAGCAGCTTTTTTGGTAGAAGCAATAGCAACACGTCATCTATTTTTTTTTCACAATGGCAACACTATAACTTTCAATATGAAACGTCAGTGTTTTGTCAGACATCTTGGTTTACGGGCAGTAGGCAGTACTTGGTGTGTGTTATTTTTCGTCATTGGATTTTAAAGACTTTTGGAAATAATTTTGCAAGGTAAGTAATAACATTAAGTTGTTTTGTAATATATATAGTTGAAAGAGACATTAAATATTCCTAAATAATGCAGTTTATTACGGATTTGCTTTGCAAGTAAAGATGCTACCTGAATTTTAGGTTATGTTCTTCACGAGTGTTTGTTCACGTATGTTGCGTGTGTTACAAAGTTGTGTGACGTAACACACGTGAAAAGTATAAAGCTTAGTTCACATTGCAATACTTAGGTATAGAAAAAGCTAAATATTTATGTTTTGTGTCAAAAAAAGGAGGAGGTTCTCAATTCAACTGATATTTTTTATTTTCTTTTGTATGTATGTTACGCGATTCTCCAGATTCTGTAGACCGATTTCAAAAATACTTTTTGGTGAATAGAGAATGCCTTCAGGCTGGTCCCATATAAATTTGTTGTTTAAAGTAGGCTATTTTTGGGTTTTTAAACCAGAAAAAAGTTTAATATACAACAAAAAGTAAAATGTAACTGCATTCATGGTTTTTATTTTTATTTTATGTTGATTTTACAATGCCTCTAACACCTAAAGAAAGGCAGAAACTTTATCGAGAACGGCTGAAAGAAGTAAATCCTGAAAAATTTAAATTGCAGCAAAAACAAAATGCAAAAAGAACAAAAAGAAATAGAAAAAAAGAAAAGAATAGCAGAATATCCTTCATCTGATCAAGTAATCATAAGAAAGCAGTGGAGAGAGAGAAAGAAGAAAAGTAAGAAAGAACCTAAGCCTGAAGTAGTGCCTTTAGAAGGACATGGACAAATTTTAACACAGAAGAGAAATTATAATAGAAGGGTCATTTATAGACTGAAAAATGAAAACACAAAGCTAGAAGAGGAATAAAAAAATATAAAAAGTCGTTGAAAAAAATTAGGCAAAGATTAAACCGTTCTATGGAAAAAAATAAAAAGTTACTTGAAATTATTGAGGAGAAAAACCAAATGATTCGTAGCTTTGAAGACAGGTCAAGCCCAATTGCCAAAAAAGATGAAGCCCTTGAACAAATGACCCCCGTTTCGAAAACGTGCGCATACATTGACCAAAATTTACCTAGTATTCGACCTGAAGAAAGAGAAAGCGTGGAAAAAAGTTTTGCTAGAACATAATATAATAGTGGACACTATAAAAGACAGCTACAAAAGTAAAAACACTCAAGAAAAACGATTAATTAAAGATGTTTTTACCAAAAGTGATAACATTAATAAATACAGTATGAAAACTAAGATGGCTACCTATTTAGGTCTTAAAGGAAAAATTCGTCACACTAAACAGAAAAATAAAAGCCCATTAATACAGACACAGTTAAGAAACTTTTATGAAAGGGATGATGTGAGTAGGATGACAGCAGGGAAAAACGAAGTAAAGACACAAAAAAAAAACAGAGAAAGTATTTGCTTGGCACTCTACATAAATTATATCAGAAATATAGAGAAGAAGGAGGAAAATTATCATTTTCAACTTTCAAAAGGTACAGACCCTTTTATGTATTACCACCAAAAGCCGAGAAACGAGAAACTTGCGCTTGCAAGAGGCACGAAAATTTGCAAATGAAAGCCACGTCATTGTAGTCAATTGGCTTAATAGCAACAACAGATCTTGATGAGTTATGGTTGTATGTTCTTCAAAGTCAAAGGAATGTGCTTACGGAGACTGTGATTTTTGCAAAAACAAACGTATTGATTTTTCTATGGGTGAAAAAGGTCTAAACTATAATGTTTCATGGGATGAATGGGTTTTGAAATCTCATGAATACAAACCAAAAAAAATTGTGATGTAACAAAGATTACGAAAAAAAACGTCATAGAAAAAAAAACTGGTTCGCTAAAAATGCTCCTAGATGCCTTTCAAGAAGAACTGCAAAGTTTCAAAATCCATTCCTACAATATCGTGCATCAGTACAAACAATATCGGCAGTGCATAGAAAATTTAGATGACCGTACTGTCGTTGTACACGTCGATTTTTCGGAAAACTATTCTTGCAAATTAGCCACCGAAATACAAGCCATGCATTTTGATGGGTCCAGACAACAGATCAGTCTCCACACTGGGATGTTATATACCGAGAAAGGTCATCAATCTTTTGCAAGTTTAAGTCCAAACAAAGACCACTGACCAGATGCCATTTGGGCACATCTCTTACCTGTGCTTAAGTTGGTCAAGGAGAAACTACCCAAAGTAGACGGGATTCACTTTTATTCAGATGGCACAACTGTACAATACCTACAGAAGAAAAACTTTTATTATTTCGCAAACTGACGAAATAGTTGGGCTTTCCATTTTCCACGTGGAACTTTTACGAAGCGTCACACGGTAAAGGAGCCGCTGATGGTGTAGGAGGAGCCATTAAAAGAAAATTAGACTCAATTGTATTATGGTTCAAATGTTCCTGACGCTAAAACAGCTTATGAATTTTTACAAGCGTCTAAAACCAAAATACAGCTTTTCTTTATACCTGAAGATGCCATGCTGAACGAATCAGTAGAACTCGTACCAGTACCAAACACGATGAAAATACATCAGATTATTAACAATGTTGACTCAGCTAACTCTATTTCCTACCGATGTTTAAGTTGCTTCTGCGAAAAAGAGTAGACCAGGTTTTTGCGACTGTCTCAATCTGAAATCTGCGGACGTGCTAAAGCAAACAGAAATGTTAAATGAAAATCTATTCCGTCTAAAATGTCTATAACAGTATTAGCTGACATTAAAAATACTCAAGAAAACAGGTCTTATTTTAATTTGAGACAATATGGCTCATTCAATTTAAAAGAAATAAACCTCAAAACAGACATTGCTAGAAAAAGTTTGGAAGAAAATTCTCATGACAGAATGAAGAAATGTTCAAAGAAAAGAAAAATAAAAGACATACAAATACAACAACAACTTAAAACAAATAAGAAACTTAAAACGGAAGAGGAGAGCAGTACAGACGAAGATATGACGATTTCTGTGCATGATACTTCTGCTGAAGAGTATCACATTACAGATGATATCTTATCAGATGATCATTGTCTGGATCATATGGATTATCAATTGAAGGAACAGAAGAACGTTACAAATTTAAGAAAAATATCAGACACAAGTAAAATAGAGAGAGAAAAAATAGAACAATCAAGCCATGAAGATAAAAAAAAATACATACACAAGAGAAATAAACATTTTTTCTAATGAAAATCAGGGAGTAGTTAAAACTAATTTAGCTGGACAATCTGTGATTGCTACGACTCTGCAGGATGATGAAAATAACTTTGACAATGCAAAAAATGACTGGGAAGTGACAACAAAAATTAATACAGACATATGGAGGCTATCTTTCAAAGACACTGTACTTGTAAGGTATTATCAAAGAACCGCGTGGAAGTATTACATAGGATTCTTGGAAGACAGTTTTAAAAAAGAAGGAAAATCTTATTTTACCATACGATTTCTGAAAACCATTAAAAACCGGAGCTAAAGTTTGTAATTCATAAAATAAAAAATGAAGACACTGTAACTGAAGATTTAATAGTTAAGCAGGACCAAAAGAATACTTTTTAGCTGATCCTAGCGATAAGGTTTATTTTGAGTAGAATATTTACAAGTAGGTAGATATAACATAAATATATATATATTTTTACCAGAAAGTTTTCCTCTCGCCCTGGGGGTCGCGTTCTCTGGAGATCAAAAAATAAGGGGGGGTTGTGTGGGGGGGGGGGGGGTGTGGGGGGTTTGTGGTGTGTTTTTTTTGGGTTCAAAGGGGGGGCCGGGGGGGGGGGGGGGCCCCCTCATTTTTTTTTTAAAACTTCTTTTTTTTTTGCCATATATATATATATATATATATATATATATATATATATATATATATATATTCATATATATGCCATATATATATACGATTGTGTAATTCTAAGTACAAATTTTGATCTCTTTGTTTTTTAATTTGTTTTATTAAATAAATAATTCTATCTATAATCGTATTTTATTTGAAATTCAATTTTTTTATTGCATTATGTGCATCAAGCCTAACAACATTTCCAGTGTGTTACACAATTCCAGTGTGTTATCGTGTGTTACAAGTTCTTGTGTGTTATGGTACATTTTCTGTGAGCCTCACTCAAACAATTAATTGAGTGGAAAACACTGAGAGACATCGTTTATGTCTACAGATATTGCCTCATAATAATTGTCTCTCACAATGTTGCCAGATCTACATTACAGTGTTTAGTTGAAGTGGTGCGTTCAGAAATTAACGCCGCCACACTGTGAATGCTATAAAATGTTATTAAGGGAGAAAGAACTGCTTTTGTTACAAACTTGAACCTCAATTGCATATTGTTCCCTACTGATTATTGGACGAGGCCGTAATAGCAACCTGGCTGGCGGAAAATCTATCCAAATTATCAGTCAGTACGAGAGTATTTTGTTTCCTGCTCACCAATAGGCCTACCCCGTTACCAGCTCGTGCCTTTCTATAAAGATCTATCAAATTTGGACTAATAAAAGATCGTGAACAATAAATTTTGTCCATTTTCAACCGACGAAAAAAACGGAGCAGGTACTCAGGTTGACGCAAATTTTTTTATGTATGACCAAGCATAACTTTTTACAGAGTGGTCTGATTTCGATATTTTTTTAACGGATAGGGTATTTAACGAATAGGATATTTCAAAATTGGTCCCATATAAATATGAAAAAAAAATTACCCTAAGGGTGGGAAAATAGGGGTGATTTATTGTTTACTCACAGATTTTAATTCTGAGTTGTGTTTTACAACATTACATAATAATTACATTACATTACAAAAAACATGCAGAGACTGCATTTCTGTTAAAGCGCATTCATCGTGAGGTTTGTGTAATACCTTATTTCTTATTTGGCTCTAGATCTGATAAAGCAATACCCTCAAGTGTTTTTACTCTAATCAGTGTCACATATTCCTCCTTTTTTGCAAACACTTTCTTTCCGAGGTCGATTACAGCTTTAAGTAAATAATAGTTAAAGAAAGTTTATATACCATTAAAAACATAACTTGTAAAAAACCAAGTCTCGCAACTCAGTTCTACCGTAAAAAGTTGTGAGATCCATGTAATACCAAGTCGGTTAATTTATTCAGTTCCTACTTAAGGGTCCTTCTGTTTTAAGTTATTACCTAATTAGCTAACCTAACAAAATTTTATAGTGACCACATCAATGTTAAAAGTCTTTTATGTTTTAAATATATAGATTGACTTGGCCATCGCATGAAACCACAATGTATCTCACAAGTAATACGTATTATATTAAATTAGATTGCTTAATGCGATTATATAGATATAGCTAGAAGAACCGACAACCATTGGGAAAAAAAGGTTCTCGAGTGGCAGCCCCGTACCGGTAGGCGAAGTGTAGGGTGACCTCCCACTATTAGGAGTGACGACCTGGGAAGACATGCAGGAAGTCGATGGATGCAGGTGGCTCAGGACCGTGCTTTGTGGCATACCTTGGGGGAGGCCTATGTTCAGCAGTGGACTTGTGAAGGGCTGTAATAATGATCATCATCATCATCATCATCACAGCCCTTCACAAGTCCACTGCTGAACATAGGCCTCCCCCAAGTAATGCCACAAAGCACGGTCCTGAGCCACCTGCATCCATCGACTTCCTGCATATCTTACCAGCTCGTCACTCCATCTAGTGGGGGGTCGCCCTACACTACGCCTACCGGTACGAGGCTGCCACTCGAGAACCTTTCTTCCCCATCGGTTATCGGTTCTTCGAGCTATATGGCCGGCCCATTGCCACTTCAGCTTACTAATCCGTTGGGCTATGTCGGTCAATCTGGTTTTACTGCGGATATCCTCATTTCTGAGTCTATCACGCAGAGAAACTCCGAGCATAGCCCTCTCCATAGCTCGCTGAGCGACCTTGAGCGTCCTCATACGGCCAGCAGTGAAGGACCACGTCTCTGATCCGTAAGTCATCACTGGCAACACGCACTGGTTGTACACTTTAGTTTTCAGAGATTGAGGTATACCTGACGAGAAGATATGTCGTAATTTCCCGAACGCTGCCCAGCCGAGTTGAATCCGTCGATTGACCTCTCGGTCGAAGTTGGACTTACCTAGTCGGAATATTTGTCCCAGGTAAACGTACTCGTCAACAACTTCGAGCATAGTGCTTCCAACAACTACCGGCATAGGTGTGACATGGACATTAAACATAATCTTTGTTTTGTCCATGTTCATCTTAAGACCTATCCGTTGGGAGGCACTATTGAGGTCATTGAGCATAGTGCTTAAGTCCTCCAGCGATTCTGCCATAAGGACTATATCGTCGGCAAATCGAAGGTGAGTGATGTACTCGCCATTGATGTTAATACCGTATCCTTTCCAGTCCAGTAGCTTGAAAACGTCTTCCAAAGCAGCGGTGAAGAGTTTCGGGGATATAACGTCACCCTGTCTTACACCTCTCTGCAGTTGGATAGGTTTCGAGCTCTGGTTCTGTACTCGGATAGCCATCGTAGCCCTACTGTACAAACACTTCAGCACTTCGATATACCGACAGTCAACTTGGCACCGCTGAAGGGACTGCAGCACCGCCCAAATTTCGACGGAATCAAAGGCTTTCTCATAGTCCACATACGCCAGGCAAAGTGGCAAATTGTACTCTTCAGTCTTCTGTACAATCTGCCGCAGGGTATGTATGTGGTCTATGGTACTGAAGCCTTTTCGGAAACCGGCTTGTTCGGGAGGCTGGAAGTCGTCGAGTCTGCGTGCGAGACGATTCGTAATGACTCTCGAAAACAGCACGTAGACGCGGCTCAGAAGGGAAATCGGTCTGTAGTTCTTCAAGAGAGCGTTGTCGCCTTTCTTAAAGAACAAGACCACCGCACTTCTGCTCCACGCCTCCGGAGTAGTGCCACCATGGAGGACGGAAAATAGGTAATAATGATGATGATGATGAACTAAGTTCTTAAACTAATGTAAGTGTACCTAAGTATTTATTTTTGTAACTATTTTGAGTTTTTAATTAACCTTAATAAATAAGTTTTTAAACTGTTGTAAGTATACTTAAGTAATTTTGAGTCAGCGCCAAGCAATCAATTAACAAAAATTACTAAATTACTTTAAATTTAAAGGAATAACCAAATGAAATTAACAATGCAACGTAAAAATCTTTTTACACAACATTAACTTTTCAAAAAATACGCTCTCCGCACGACGATGTGTGTCCTCACGTGTGTACTCGTTCGGGTTGCTGTCTCGCTTACATTAAGGCCCCGTGCGCGAAATCAACTCATTTCGGACAAATCTGATTACTGTTTGTATGAACAGGAAAACGAATTTTAATTTTTTTTATTTTTATTATAATAGTCTAGTTCTTAATCTGATATCTGGCTTGAAGGGATGTATCATATTATCTATATAATAATGGAAAATCACCAATATTCACAACCCTTTTTCCGAAAAGTAACGGTCAAGTGATCTTTGTCTTCGTTTTACAACGAAACTACAAAATATTTCAAACATTAAAAAATATAAAGAACATAAATATACGGTCTACTTGTTTGTAGCCAGATCAGTTTTTTTGATTTCTATCCAAATATAGCAGAAAAAATTGTTGAAATAACGTAATTTCCAGAAAACCTCGTTCGAAATAAGTATTTTTTTCTGTTACATAGAAACACTTTTAATTAATTTAAAAAATTACACATTAATCTTAAGGTAACCCTTTATTGGAAACTAAATTTTATTTCATAAATAAATAATAATTTCGTTTATTACTAAATGGCAAAGTGAACAATATTATCGACCGCGCAAAATCGATCCGATCAGTGACCACAGAGTACCTTTGTATAAACTGAAACAGTGACGACCGGGCCTTTCCAGAGCGAGGACGTATCACTTTGCATCGCAGGCGCTCCCGTGTTTTACGTAAACATTTCCAGAAATTGTACGCCGACCACCAAATTTTGATCAGGTTAAGTATTTTTTTTTTTTTTGGATAGTTTGTTTATTAAGAATAATAATATGTTGCACGCCTAGTCTTTATATAAAAAGTTCAGGTGTGCGTGTTCGTAATTCTTATTATCCTAAACGGCTATACCAATTATGATGATTTTTTTCTTCGTATGGGATCACCTGAGTGGTTCTTAGTACCTAATAGTTAGACCCGGCTGTTGTCTCAGTACGTCTGCTATGTTCATTGATATTTTATTTTTGATAGTTTATTTTTAATGATTAGTACACATTTCAGATACCATTCATAAAATACGATTTTGTCTCCTGTTGCATTTCATTATGTCCGCATGAAATAATGCAAAAATACCACCCGCGGCTGCATCAAATTGGGTCAAATATAAGATGTCTAAATTGTGATCTATTGCAGGGTGTCGAACCTATAAGGATCAACGTGCCATTCTTTATAAATAAATGTTTAAAGCTGCCATAAATGTGCCATCCAATAATTATTTTTTTTATTTTAACCGATATTGCACATAGATTTAAACTAAATAGGCCGAATGTTTATCTAAAATACAAGTGTCCTTTAGCATGTTCGGCTTATTTTTGCCAAAATGTGTACTTTGTATCCCTCATGGATAAAAATAAATTCAAAACATTGAGTAAATATTATAAAAGTAACAAGCATTATCAATTTTAAAATCAAAGTATTTACTTGACGTGTACGTCACGCACTCGTGCTCTGTATTTTATTTATCCCTTTAACATTCCGTTTCTCATATACGGCCTAATATTTAAATTTAAATGTTTTGCATTTACAAAAACTTTGTTTTAATGAAATCACGATGTTTGATTTTCGGGCAAATACCAATAAGACATGTTAAATTTGTCTGTACTCTCTAGCAGACATTAATGACATCGCGTAACGAAAACATTGAATTACTTTAAATATATATGAATAGTGTATATGTCTAACACATTTCTTTTTTATTTTCATTTTATGTTGATTGTAATAAATATACTGAACTATTATACAAAAACATCCCAGACTTTTATTTCTAAACCGTACTTACTATGTATCCTAAAATAAATATCAACTAAAGGATCAAAATTGTTTAAGCGAGCACTGCGCTCGGTCTTTAGCCGTGTGTCTTTAGCCACGATGTACACAAAGATAGCACCGCAATGAATTTGAATAAATTTTCTGCACGGCCTCTTAACTTTGTGCAAGCTCGGCATTTTCCGGAGGAGGGGCGTGTCGTACCGCGCATCACACTTTATGTAATTAAGTAACCGGATGACCGAGCTTTGCTCGGTTTTTTTTTTAAGTTACATTTAGATACAAATTTCATGAATAATATTTTTTGATCTTATTTACATAATAGAAAAAACTGAACTGGTTCTTTGAGTAAAAAATCATGAGTACAATTAGTTTAATTAAAAATTTTCTTATTTTTAAAAATTACTAAAAAAGGGCTCGAAATAATAGATTTTCTCACAAAAGAAGAGAAAAAAAGAGGAAAAAAGTCAGACCCAAGAAGGGACGCGAACCACGGAACTCCGATATCACGCCCGATCGACATCCCACCTGAGCTATTACGATCGTTAGTAGTATGTCAAAATGTACCTTCTTATATTGTAATAGTTTTTTTATTGTCTGAAAACACGGACAAAAGGACATTTTCTAAAAATAAATCCTAGCTAGATCGATTTATTGCCCCCGAAACACCCTGGACACTAAATTTTATGAAAATCGTTGGAGCCGTTTCCGTTCTCGTTTAAAGGTATAGGATTAATTTGCTTGTTTGGCGCCGACTCATAATTACTTAGGTATGCTTACATTAGTTTAAGAACTTAGTTATTAAAGTAAAAGAAAAAGGTTTATTATTTTTTGCTTTTCAGTGGTTTAATCTTTTTGTTAAAAAGTTTTTATAATAATATAATTTGAAAACAGTAATCATTATTTTCCACAATGTTTAAAGAAAATAATGCAATTTATTACTACGCTAGAATTACGTAAACAGTACTTACTAACGTATTCGTTACACGGTTTGAAAACTCACCCTAAAGCCACTTAAAATGCCTACACCGCGCTTAGCGAGTTAAAATTTTAATGAAATGCGAAAAACGAATACTCTGAAGGTTTAAGTCGACTTTTAAGCGCACGTGGTTAAATTAACTAGAGAACATTGCAGAAATGTGTCATGGGCTTTTTTGCAGAATTTAATTATAAAATTCAAAAAGAAAAAGTCGTCATTAATTACAAATATGATTTTTTATGGAAGTAACAAATAAATTACGTATTTCTTACATGGTAGAGCCATGCTGCAGCTATATTAATGGTATAGTTTTAGCACGAATGAGTCGGCTGATCGTGGAAGGACCACACTCTCGCAGAATACCAGTATAAAATAGCAGCTCAACGCTGTGTTTCGTATGTTTTTTATAATCGTAGGATAGGGTGACAAACGAGCACACCCTCCTCCTGATGAGTTAAGTGGTTGCTGCGGCCCATAGACATCTACATCTATCCTCGATTACAAATCAAAATGCAGAAAATGGTTTCGTTTCTGGGAAAAGGGGTGGTGTCTCTTTTTTTCTCAGCTCACCATAGGGTGATAACGCATCTTCATTTTGACCAGATCATAAAATACTACTACGCTAACCTATGTGTCCTAGACATATCATATTAGTGTCGGTAGTAAGCGGGTTTTTTGTAGCAATACGGCTTGCCCGTGGACATCGCACACCCATACCATTTGTGGGCGGCGTCTTAGCGCAAAGCGTTATGATACGTCGGCTATCTTTCTGATGAATATGACTGGAATGAGTGTGTTTAGCAGCACATTTAAGTGTAACAACCATACTCCACTTCATGTCATGATACGTGCAGTTTTGTCCACTGGGGTCTTAGTAGCGTGCTACTGTGATACGTTGGGGTTGTTTTTAGATGACAACTGGTTGTGCAGAAAACGAATACCCTCGCATTTTGTTCAAGTAGGTAATTAGCCGTTACAGTCTCCCATCACATCCGTTTCCCTTCCGCACGGGCATGTCCAATAAGGGAGCTAGGTTAGTGCCCTCATTTGCTCGCCCAATGAGAAAAAAGTAAATGGCCGGAAACACGCCACCGGCGGACGAGTATCATAGATGTGTACCGCCGTCGCTCGACGAGTTGCAGCGCGATCTTGACTGCGATAGCATCTGTGGCAGTCGAGCCACAGAACAGCACAAATTTACGTGGTGACTGCTTGCACAGTGCAATTCCGTCGTGCACAATAAGTGCATCTATTATCGCGCCCCGATCGCACCAGTTGCAACGTTGTGCCATCTACCTCGAGGCCTTGGAGATAGGCGGATTGCAGACACCCCAGGTAAGCCCGTTCCTATCCTGAGCTGCTTTTCTTTTGTATTAATAGTCTCGACCAATTTTTGGATAGATTCGTAACGTCGGTAGCCACTCTCAAAAATCTTAAATTTAATGACCTTGTGGACTTTATATTTTTACGTATTGCGTTAAAGAAGCTAGACCCGGACACCATACGTACTTACTATAAAATCTTTTAAGCCGTATCTGCGCCACCCTTTCACCCCCTTGGGTGAAAGGGTGGCGCAAACGGTGAGTAGCCTAGAAGTTTGCCTAAGGCAGATTATTGGATGAGTTGTGGAGGCTCGGCCTGAGCTGACAGGTGGCAGTTCAGGTCGGTCGTAAGCTTGTTAGGGGGTCCGAAAGAGTGTCTCGGTTTGCGGACACTATAGCGAGTGCAAAGTGGGGCTGCATAGGCAGCTGCTTCGCCAATGAGGTGATTTGAGTGCGGCGGTGCTTTAATACCGCCGGCCCGCAACCACTACCTCACAATATTACTATATTATATGGTCTTGTATTGACATTACCAAATACGGTCTTGTATCGACATTACCTACGAGACCTCGGCCAGCTGATAAGAAGGGTGTATAGTGTAAATGCGTGTGTATGTGAGTGAATGATTGTATCGCTTCGCATACACCTAATCCGTTGTCAGCCGAAGTTTGCTCGGGCGATGACAGCCGAACTCGGACGATCGAATCAAACACTTGTAAAACAAAGAGAGCGCTTACACAAACACGACCGTTATCGTCCTATAACGCACGAAAACGGCCGATCAACCGGCGAATCCGAACTTGTTGGGATTTCTCGTCCGGCTGCCGGCGTCTACAGTGCAAATTCAGTGTATTTATAGATTAATTTAATCATTTTGTCTTTATTCTGTTGTTTCTGTCAGTGTTGTTATCTACCTAAACGACTATGGATATTGAAAATATAAAAACAGAAAACTGTATGTGCTTACACTGTTGCAGTGTAAGCACATACACGTCTGAGTTACTCGTCCGGGTAGTTCTGTTGGCCGACATAATCGGTTTTAGTGGAAACACACCGTAAGTGTGTGTGAAATGTACGAGAGTCTCCTTCATCATTTAACAAAATAAATATAATCAGTAATCACACAATTTTCATTTAAAAACTTACTAAATTAGTACTCGTACTGCGCTGAGGCACTGAATAAATAATAGTACCTACTACATAACTAAGGGCTAATTATTGTAAATAAATACTAATTTCTCTGCATTGAAAGGTAACAAGCGGTTTCGTCTGTCTTCATGAACAAGGCCTGCTTCAGAAAAAACTCTTTCGCTTTACAAACTGCTGCAGGTTTCTGAAAGGTAGATTTTGTCAAACTTTGATAAATTTGGGTATTGTATAGCAATACCTGCCCACCAAATATAAGGGTCACGATAGCAAACAGTTTGCGCTGACTTTACTTTTCGATTTTTGCGGTGCACTAGGGAAGGTGCGTATTTACGCGACCAGGTTTTTATACCAGGTATTTACTTGCAAGTATGCCGAGCGCCGACCAAGTGCCGACCCAAAATACTCGCAAGACTTTAAAGTATTAGAATATTCTTGTTCTGTCGATACTCGACGTGATTCTGTTCCTTATTTATATTTTGTTACGGATCAATGTTCTATCAAGGTATATTTACTTTAAAGGTTTGGTAGTATTTTTTTTGTAAACGCGATTCTGCTTTTTATTTATACTAACTTACGGATCAATGTTCTATGCAAGTATTTTTTCTTCCAACATGGCTTGAAAGTTGGATCTTTTAAAGGTATGGAAGTTTTTCGTAAACGCAATTGTGCTCGTTATTTGTATATACTTATGTATCAATGTTCTATGCAAGTATTTTTCTTCCAACAGGGCTTGAAAGTTTGCTATTTAAGTATATATGATTGCATTCCTTATTTATATGATCTTACGGATCAATTTTCTATGCAGAAATAAAATACTTCAAAGTATCTCGAGCCCTGGTTTTTGGCGCTTGTCTCTGAAGGTGGACGTACTACGAAGCCCTGGTACTCATTTCGCAAGTACGACGCATGTCTACGATGCACCAAACGGCAATGTTCGGCAGAATATCCGGCGGCCGGATATCCGGCTATCCGGCGATAGAACTGGCCGAATATCCGGTATCCGGCCAAACAGCTGTCCGTTTCATCTCTAATAATTAGCTGTAATAAACATGCATAGCTCGCACGCTGCAACAGTTTCGGCATCCGTTGTGTTGCAAAAGCGAGCGACCTAGTGCGATGCGGCTAGAGCGGGCAATTGCGCGAGTCGAGCAGTGTGTGTGTGGGGAGACAGGGCAGGGCTAAATCGCTGCAGAGCGAGGAACAGAGCGATGAGCAACGCGATGACCATAGTGTGGCCCAGCCATTTTATACAAAAAAAAATAACAAAATGTACAGTTTCTAACCAATCAAAATATCTACATTAATGTTAAAATTATAATATCGATTAAAAATCTTGCTATTATCATGTAATTGGTCGTAAAAAAAGAGTGGAAGGAATTTTTGTATTCTTGATTTCTTGGAAACGAAGCTCGCGTGAATCCACATTCCAAGCAGATGGTAGAGATATACATGTGTGGCGTAAATAGTGATCCACTGTTTAGGGCCTATACTACTGGATTTTCTATCGAGAAATTTTTACGGAATCGTGTTTCTGTCTAACATAGTACATAACATTAATCCTCAACTTTACCATAATTTATTTCAAAATTAAGGCTGCAATATTTTCGGCATAACGGAGGATCTTGCTAAGCCATTTGAGGTAGTATAGACTCTTAATCATTGAAACCGCTCGACCAATTAACTTGAAAATCTAAGCAGCTCGAATTCGGACACCGTGTCGTCCAATCGCCGATTTCGATTGGTTGATTCGTTCTAAAGATGTCGTACGACAAAATTTAACTACATACATGCAAGCAAGCATACACGCACGCTCGCACGCACACACGCGTGCACGCACGCACTCTCCCGCACGTACGCTAGCATGCACACACGCACGCGCGCATTCACTCTCCCGCACGCACGCTCGCACTTACACACGCACACACGCATGCGCTCTCCCACACGCACGCTCAAACGCACACACGCGCGCACGCACACGCACTCCGGCACGCACTTCTCGCTTTGAAAATTAATAAGTTTTTCTCTATTGTAACCTTAACTTTATATATATCATGCAATTAAAGTGCGATTTTTGTAAAAAAAAAGTCAGTGTACATTCATTTTAAAATATGCCTACTTAATACAAATTTCAAAATGGTATCACATAAAGCCGCCAGAGGGACGCCGATGTGTTTCTAGCCTAGTGCGCTAGCGACATTTAGTCCGCCTCTGTATGCGAGATTTTTTTCTTGTTGGCCGATTATTTTAGTGCATTTTGTACAAATAAACGAAGCTTGTGAACAAGCTCAGCATTATTTCACTGCGAATTCACCCAGAAAGTCACACCTGCCTCCTCTGTTGTTGCCTTATTTGGTGTTGACATACATACAGAAATTCTCGATATTGAATGGTAAATATTAAGATATATTAAAAAAAGGACCCACCAATAATACAATTCGGTACAGTCTATTAAGTCTATGCTACAAATAGTATATACACTTTTACTCTATCTATGGTATATACTACAAAATCCAACCCTGGTTACGTCGTCGACCAATACAACGCGGCACTCTTTTAATTCGCATGTATTGTGACAGATGGCGCTAGGTTTACTTGTATGAAGAAGGTATAAGTAAAACGTTTAGATGGGCGTATCCTTCCTTTTGAAATCATTGGATTTACCGTAATCGGCAAGCTCGGCAGGCAGATTGGCGATCCGAGTACCAAACGTGTTTAACTATGGAGTGTAGAAGCAAGGAGTACCAATTCCCATAGTAGAATAGTTGAAAAAGTGTCAATCTGTAAGCAGTAAATAACAGTTCAAAAACTCTCCACACCGCGCTGAAGTAGCTACTGGGATGAAATGAACTTAGCAGTTGTCGACGGTTTGAAGTGTGCTGCTAAACTGCTCAGTGGCTCAAAAATCTAAAATAATTTTATTTAGTAAATATAACCTCGAAAAAGTCGTCTATCAAACTAACATTTTTCGGTAGGCTCTTTAAAATTTAATCCGTAGCTATAGTGGCGCCACCCTTATATAACGGTTTTCTACGGGCACTTTTTAATACAGTCTGTACTCTTTACTTCTACACTCCATAGTCTTCAACCTTTGACGTTGCTCTTGGTCATTTATCCACGTATTTGGAGTCTTGTTTAAACGGGTTGGTTGTACCGACGTTTGTCAGAACCATGAAATAATCATGTATTATGCTGCGCATTTCGAGTAACTCTTTAGTAATCACGAGGATCTATACTGGCTCTTTTAACTATTATATTCAACTTAAATAATTACTCTAATTTAATTAAGTTACGTTATAATATTTAAGTAACGTAATAGAATAAATTAGAGACTTCGGAAACATTATTCTTGAGATGCAAGAGCTTTAGGTATATACCAAAAACTCAGAAAAATCAAAAAGGCCCATAAATTCCGAATTAAACGTATGGGTTCATTTTGTCAATAATAAAACAAAATATTAAAATCCAGATAACACTTTAATATTACTACAATTATTTATTTATCCTATACTTTGGAAGCATGGCACGATACTTGTTACACACAAAGCGATTTGCGAAAGATATGACAACACAGATAAAAAATAAAATATACCTTTACTAGTCGATACGCCTAGCCTTACAGCAAAATTATATTTATATTTAAAGAATTAGCGTTCCATGCTTCGAAAGTGCAGGAACACTTAATACTATGACTAAATAAATTATATATATATAGTGTTAATTTGATTAAACCTAAAGTATCACAAAAAATGACTGATCACTTTGGATTTCATTTTTATTTCCATTATATTACAAAACATCGTTAAACTAATCAAAAGGACATAATTATAGTACAGAAGTAGAAAATCAATTTAAAATATAACAAGTGGTACAATTATGAAAGTATAAAAAGGGCATATTTTAATTAATATTTGAATTCGTTCAGTCCTTTGAAATCTTATAAAATAGGTATATAACTGAAGAAAATTATGCAGTTTAATTAATCAAAAAATTACGTCATTATTTAAGTAATTATCGTCATCATCGTCATCATCATCATCATTGCAGCCTATCAATAGTTCACTGCTGAACATAGCTCCCTTTAAGTGTTAATTTGATTAAAATATAACCATTTGCCATAACTGCCACGTTTGGCGGGCGGGTTGGCATGTATTTTATTTTTATTTTGAGTAGTTATCAGCAAAATCCTGCTGCTCATCTCTCTCCGACTTCTCTTATGACACCCACAAGTGATCTGGAACAGTTGACCGCTACTAAACAGCAGTAATAATTTTAAGTAATAAATTTTGTTAAATAATGACGTGATTTAATTAAATTAATCGCATTACAATAATATAATTTGGAACAAATATAAACAGTAAAAACAAATACAAAAATTTCTTACATCTTGGCAATGTGTATAATATATTTGCGGATTGTCACCCTAATCGTGCACCGGAAAATTTAATTATAGGTACTATTTAATAATTTGAAAATTAAAGTATTAAAAGAAAGAATGTGAATTATTTTATATTTACTACTCAATCAAAGGTTATAACTATTCAAATCAAACAGAACCTGTCAACTTTGGCATGCCCAAAATTCCATTTGACAAATCACATTTAAATTGTAGTTAAATAAACTCATTTTATACTACTCTATTCGTTATAAGAACGACAACGAAATAGACGAGATAACATAAGTTCTCTAGAGGTGCATAGAAGGCGAGAAACGAAAGGCTTCTAGCGACAGCAAATTTGTAATTTAACTAATTACCCGCTAATTCTAATGGCAAATTTTAATGTGATTTAACATCAACAAATTAAAGTTTTTGTGTAGAATAAGCATATGTGAAAACCAAGAACACAGTACACCTGACAGTAAGTAGTGGATGCTGTGGCACATAAATACCTACATCTATCCTCGATTAAGAATCAAAACGCAGATGCGTTGTCACCGCTAAGGTTTTCGCCGATATAAAATTCCCTTAATAGTTTTATGTATGTTTTATATATATATATATATATATATACTATCTTACGCTGGTATTATATGCAAGCATAGATCGATAATGGCGCCAAAGTAGCTCTGACATGTTAAGATCTTGTAGTGCATACTTGCATGAAAGTTCAGAAAAATCTGTTGTGTATATTATCATATCTTCATTCTGAAATATCTTTAATACATATAAAATACTGGTCAATCATCAATTTATCGACTTATTTCGATTAGTGTGGAAATACTTCAGTAGAATGACCACTAAAACACAAGTCATGAAGCATAATACTATCAGTCGTATTGCAAAATGTGATGTGTTGTTAGTTTAAACCAGGGCCACCGGTGGACCGGAGGGGAGTAGCCATAGGGTTTTGCTGTTGCGTGTTACTCTATGGTTTAACGTTTCGTAATAAGACCGAAAGTTATAAATTTTGAACATTCTTTAAAGTATAAACAACATGAATATGGATGAAAGATGACATACTGATTTAGATCATTCTCGTTTGGTTTATTTATTACTTAATGAATCAGACACAATACTTACATTATTATATATTCTATATTATATTATTTTATTAATTCAATAGCAAATTAAGCCAAATAGAAAACATAAATTTTGGTGATAGCACATAAAAAGTTATACCACTAAATTATGTAGTCTTTAAAAATTGGATATAATGGGTGAAATTGAGAAGTTTCCAACTCATTATTCTGAAAAATAAAAAGATATTATAAAGCTTAAAATTGGAATAATAACTTTCAACGCAATCAATGTTGTGTCTGTCACTAGTGGATTATGATATACTGTGTAATATATAGGAGTCGGATAAAAACATAACTGTCAAGTTTCATGGTATAATTTCTCTAGTAGGAATGTACAACATATCGTAAAGAGAAACCTATAGACTAATGATTAGCGTGGTCTCGAGTGAGAAAGGACGATAACGTAGTTTTAGGTTATACAATAATCTTTATGACTTAAATATATTTAGATAAAAAATTTTTAATTGTTCTAAGAACTGAACTGAACAAGATTCACCAATCTTAAGCTCACAAAATACTTTTTTCTCACTTAAACCAACTTGTAAACTGCTTAGATCGCTATGAACTGTCAAAGTTGTTTAGCAAAGAGCAAAGTTGCTATACAAAAAACCGGCACGGAGAAAGGGACAGACAATCACACCTCTCTATCTCATTTCTATGCAAGACGTATGTATAAATCTATCTTTTTCGTGTGCGAATGCGAAAGAAGGCGTCAATTTGTATATAGGTTTCTCTGTCTACGATATATAAAATATATAATACAATACATATATTAAACAGAATTCCGAAGTGTGAAAATGAAAAAAAAATCATCGTAATTTCAAAAAAATAATAGCGAAAAATAATAGCGTATTTAATTATAACAATATGTAAACACTAAAGTATCAAATAAATTGGAATTCTTAAAGCTTTTATTTGATTTGAATACAATATTTGCATAGTAGAATTTAAAAATAATTAATCCACTTCCACATTAAAAACTATTCAGTTAATTTGTTCACTATATATAGTCCTTACGACATGGAATCGTATCTAGTATCGGATGTCAGAGGGTCATTATCGTCCCTCTGCCTGAAATCGAATGCGTTCCTAAAGCTATCCCTAAGTCGTTCTGTAAACGTTTTATAATCCAAGCGAGCTTGTTGGCCAAAATCAAAGTCGGCGACTTCAATCGTATACCTGAAAAAATAAAAATTACAAATAAGTCGTTATTAAGCCAATATGTGTTAACCAGTGATGTCCTATAGAACAAATATGGTCGGCTCGTAGCTGATGGTCGTAGAAGGAAACTCAAAGTGCATTCAAAAGTATTTAACTAAAAACTAGTAGTCTCCGTAACCATGCATCGATTAACGGACGAATTAGTGATCGCTGTACTAGAAAACGCACAATCTATATGCAGTTCTGTTTTTCAGTTTGGTACTCTTTAAACGACTGCAAGGCGAAATTGTCACAGCACCATGGGCCTAGCGTTACAACTCCCACCAGAAGCCAAAATTTTTGTACTAAAATACAGATTGATGTTTTTTGGGTAATGTTGTCCTTCTAGTGCTGTCTTGTCTGCTGGCTCATCAGACATTGTTCTGCTTTTTCCAGTAGAAAGCGCGATGAGTTTCAATCCAAATTCACTACGGACTTGTTAGTTTAAATATAAAATGTATCAATAACTCGGCCACTATGTCACTTTTTTTGAACGTATTTCATGCCAATTGTTTAAATTCAGTGCCAATTGGGCATATGAGCCACTTTGTTCCATCCATTACCATCGATTAATTACAGTCTATAAAAGTCCACATAGGCCTCCCATATAGATTGCCTCATGGAGGAATTTTGCCATATGTGCCACGCTTGGCAAGCGAGTTAGCATCAGGAACATACTGCTACCCATCTCCGGTTTCATTTTCCTTGGGAAGATATGGGGTAATGGATGTTCTTAAAACGCCACAACACGGTTGATTTTGTTCCATAAATATAGAGTTTGTTAATTACTTGACAGCGCTAACAATCTGATACTAGCATAACTTTAAACCATTGTCTAGACAAAGTATTGTGTGAATACAATATGTTCAGAAGTTACAGCAGTATAAACTTTTTACATGAACTGTCTTACTGTAAAAAAAAATGTTATTACAGTCTTAAGCATATTGTCTGATTTTTTTTTATAGAGAGGGAGGGGGCAAGCAATCGTGCGGTTCAGCTGATGGTAAGTGACTACCGCCGCCCATGAACAACTGCAAACCAGGGGAATTGCAGATGCGTTGGTGGCCTTTTAAAAATTAGTAGGTCCCTAAGTGGTATCGGTTCGGAAAAATCTCTGGTTGTAGTCGATTCTAAAGGAAGTTGTGCAAGGAAGAAAACTTCTTTTAAATCGCCCAGTGGTGGACCGCCAGTCATCCAGATGGTATGGATGGTATCGCGAGTTTTGTCGCGATGTGCGATGGTGAAATTGTGAGGCTGGAATTAGTCCGAACAATTCTTCAGAGCACTCCCCGTGGTAAATGCGATAAAATACGCAAAGAGATGCAACATCTCTTCACAGTGCCAGTGAGTCAAGCCGATCGGAAAGAACTCGATCGCCGACGATTCGGCGACGAAGGGTATAAACTGGCACTGGGGAGCCCCAGTTCAGAGATGGGAACAGTATTCCATGTGCGGCCGAATCTACGCCTTGTAAAGTTGTAGGCGGTGTGCCGGCATGAAATACTGTCCCGCTCTGCTGTCCACGCCAAGCTTTTTAGAGGCCAATTTGGCCCTCTTCCAAGTGACCACGAAATTGCACGTCACTCGATATGTCGACGCCAAGGTTTCCGATACTGGCTAAGGCAACAAGGGGAGTGCCTTGAAACTGAGGAGATACGACAAAGGGGTTCTTTTTAGCGATAAACGCGAAAAAAACTTGTATCTTTTGGGATTGAACTAGATTTAGTCGCCCCCAATTCTCGTCTTAAGACAAAAGTTTGTTTCCGTACTTAGCGACGTTTTCTCGAGAAATATTGGAAAGGCCGGTGTATAAAAGCATCACCAGTGCTGTCATCCGCATAGCAATGAATATTACCGGTTTGGCAACAAATCATTGATATGCAGAAGAAACAGCGTTGGTGGTAGCACGCAGTCTTGTGAAACACCAGCATTAATGGGCTTGTAATCGGAACATGCACCATCTACTAGATCGATCTTGATGCTCCGATCTGCAGAAAGCTGATCCAATTGCACAATTTCTCGGGAAGCCAATAGGAACGAAGCTTTGTAAGAAACGCTTTATGCCAAACTTGATCGAAAGCCTTCGCTATGTATGTATGTATAACTAACGGCCAACGCCTCCCCCTTGGACACTACTGCCTCCACCCATCTATGAGTTAGGTAACCCAGAAGATCACCAGCTGAGCGACCCTGACGGAAACCGTACTGGCAGTCACTAATCAGCTGGCGATCCTCAAGGTACCTCATGAGCTGGAAGTTAATAATTGTTTCCATTATTTTGGAGAACAAGGAGATGATAGCCATAGGCCTGTAGTTGGACGGATCTGAGCGGTCGCCTTTTTTAGGAATCAGGTGCACTAACGCTGTCTTAAATGAGTTCGGGACTACAGCTAGGGAGTAGAAGTACCGTCTTTGGACGCCTCAGGCCCACTCGACTTGTTGACGCCCAGGGAGAGGAATGCTCTGCGCACCGAGCGCTGGGTAAACAGCACATCCTGCATAGAGCACTCACGCCGCGGGATGGTCGGCGGTGTTGTCATCAGGTCGAGATGAACGCAAAGAGAGAGCCCAGCAGATTGGCTTTGTCCTTTGCGGCATGGGCCAGTGAGTCGTCCTCCCTGTGCAGAGATGGGAGAGATGGTTGACAGAAGTTCCCTTTGACAGCCTTGGCGAGAGACTAGGATGCACGTGTTTCCGAGGTAAGACGAACTAGCTTCTCGCCAATTCTGCCGATATGACTTTGCCTTGGCAACGACACTTTTGAAGTACCTGGAGGAGGAATTATGCTTCTTAGGTTCTGCCTCCGATAGGTACCACAGATGATAGAATAAAAAGTTCCATTCCCTGTAGCACCACATCAGTGACATAACCGGCAACAACGTTGGGATCATCCGGCGAGAAGCAACCCGCCTCCAAGGGTGGGATGCAAAAAAAGATCGTATCCCGTCCCAATCGGCTGACGTATAGTGCCAAACACGGCGACAACCTGCAAAACGCAACCGCGATGTGAGCGTGAGTGGCACCATACTCCGGATCAGACAATGATCCGAGGAGCCAAGAGGGACACCGACGGACACCTGATATCCGTCCGGATGAGAGGTCAGCAGAAGGTCGAACAGGGAAGGTACGTGATCTTCCACATCTGTGATCTGAAGTGAATCTGTAGGCAAAGTAACCAGTTTGTCAGAGCATATGCCAAAGCAAAGTCATAAACAGATCTACCTGCATGATCAGTGAAATGGGAACCAAGCCATTCAGCGTGGTGAGCATTAAAATCACCAAGCATCACGATCTCTGCAGATGGGATCTGTTTTAGAACGGAGTCTGCAGCCATTTGGACGTGGTTGATGAGTCGGTCTGTGTCGGCATTACCGCTATGGAACCTATAGATGCACCCGTAGACTTGGGGATGGTCCTCGCTGTCTACGCGCAGCCATAGGATGGATAGGTCCGTACGTTCCAAGACTGCCGAGGCGTCGCAAACAGATGACCTCTCTGAAGTATACACAAACTCCAGACTGGGGCGCAAAGGAGTGCCTGAGCACCCACACTCAGGAAGAGTAGGGTAGCTTGGGCGTGGATACTCAGCAAGGGATTCTCTGTCAGCAGGGGTGCTGGTACCCTCCTGGGGTAGTATTTTATTTAACTCCGGTACCATGTCAAGGGGGGGGGGGATTGGGCCTCCGGCCACCTGCCCTCACCAGACGAAATGCAGAAGCAGAGCTATTACTCCCCGCTGGTCTTCTGTGAGGTCGTGGTACCACCCCGGTTCGAGCCCGCCCATAAGTGCAATAGCAAAAGCTCGCGCGTGACTCTACCAATGTTCAATGAATTTACTAATATCAGACTTATCAGTAAATGAACCTAACGATATCTTTATCAGCGCGTAAAAAGTAGACTGCTGGAGATAGAAATTTCTCTTAACAGTTTAAAAGGGAAAAATAGGAATTTTTTTGTATGCAGGTTTTTTATATTGTTGTATTCATAGTACAGGGATTTAGCATCAAATATCAAGTTTAGTATTGTACTATAAATATCCTATACAATTATGCAAGCAAAATTTATATATTTGTTTCCTTGTTTGTAATTGTTATTGAAAACGAAATAATCATGGAAAACTTTTCAGTAATATTCACAATACAGAGGTTTACGTTTATTACGGGAGCGAAAAATTGATCTAAGACCAAAGTATAGGTTTACCAAGCCGAAGTGCGCGAATTCTGCAATGTGTATGTACTTTTTATAGAAAATAAGAAAAAAATGGGCCAAATTAAGAGTACCCCTAACCGACCAGCATGTATGCGTAGGTATATGGATGTGTAGGAGGCGAGAGAGGTATGTCAGGATCGTGCTAAATGGAAGTCTGTAGTCCCTCTGCATACCCCTCTTGGTGACAGGCGTGAACGTTTATGTATGTAAGAAAAGCCTATTTATTTAAAATAAATTAATAAAATTATTTAGTCGTAGGATGATTAGCGTTATTGAAATTTAAAGGTTTAAAATTATTTATTTCCATAGCTACATAGTGAGTAAGTTAAATAATTGTGTAGTGCTAGAGGGAAATCTTAACATGTATAACTGAGAATTGGGACCCACAATTCAGGCATGTCTAGTGTGGGGACCACGACAATTTCAGTTGATTTGTAAATCTTTTTATCTAATAAAAAAAAACCTTTTTTTTTAATATCACTTGAGGTGTCTCACATCTATGAATGCTTCCCTTCGTTAGTCTAGGTATTTTTCATCTGGTATGGTTACTTTATAAATAAACATTCAAGTTCTCTTAGTTGATTGGTACAACTACGTTGAAAAGGGGATGTTGTAATGGAAATCATCTAACGCATCTCTAACGCCACCACAATTCGGCGGATTTCAGTTCAGTGCATTCAAACATGGACCTTACCTTAAACATATGTATATACATTAACATTTTACTTACCTGGACCGATGTTGATAATAAGCTATACCAAACACCACCAGGATAACTGCTACCAGGCAGAATACCACGGGTACTACAATTACTGATAATTGGGCGTGGACGGCAGCTGGAAAAAACAAGGCCAGAGATTAATAGATCAAATGATGGGATTATTTATATACAACTATAACTTCAATTGCTAAATACGTGCACTTGGTGGAGTCTAGTAATATTAATATACGGACGAGACCCTGACCACCTTTCAAAACCCTCATTTTCCACAGACTGTTGATGTGAAACAACATTACCAATGTGAGGGTATTTGCTCCAAACTCACCAACCAGCCATCCCATCATACGAATCAAGAACAAATCTCATAAGAAAAAGTCCATATGGCATATTCTCGATAGACCTTAAACAACGAAATCACGTGTGATAAATAAAGATGCCAAAATCATGATGTTTAAGTTACATCGAACTTGAAGTCCATTTATGTATATTTATTATGAACTTGATATCCATGTCACCCGTAGGCAGTGGCGAAGCTAGAGCTCCAAGCTAGGGCAAGCCCAAGATATAAATTGATAAAAATATAGATTGTTGTTTTTAGCAGTTTTATAAAAATACACCAATCTTGATCTGTCTCCACGCTTCAGTTTCATATTCAGTGCTGTCAAGAACGTGTTTAACAAAGCACACAGAAGGCATACCACTGCTAGATAGATTGTATTACATATCAGCAATTGCATAGCTTCGGTGGCTTTGAAGAAAGCCGTTTGGGTTTGTTTAAGCGAAAGAAAAAAATATTTACATCCAATACAATACATGAACAAAAGTAAAACACGAACAAAGTACAAACAAACTATGTACAAAATTAAAAAAAAATTATTTACATTCTAATGGATAAGAGATAAGATAAGTGGAATTGTCTCACTTTCTTATGGAAAGATTTAATTACGTCCACGTAAAATGTTGGTGAACGTTTTAATTGTACCAATAACTGTTTTTAATTGCGATCATTGATAAGTCTGAAATACACTCTTAACCTTGTGTATTATCTCAACAAAGATTAAAAATTTCCTCTCCGATTATCACTTTAACACACTTCAATTTATCACAAGGAATACTATTATCCTCTATTTTCATTAAAAATCTTTAAAAAAGCATAAATTTTGAACTCGTAATATTAAATCGATTAAGATAAGCACACAGAGTAAATAAACATTGAAACGTGAAATGAACTTGCAAACGTATTGCCCGCGCGCCTCCGCTTTTAACAAATTTATTCCCAAAAGCCTGGCTTTAAATCTCTATACTAATTGCTATATATATACAATCGTAGTTATATTTCATTATAGAATATTTTGCCATAGGTTAGAACGAGAGCGATCGTCTTCTCGAAAGCCCCGTAAAAAGCCCACGCGAGCGAGGGAGACAACTATTCGCTCTATTAAAACTCTTTTCTAAGGCAATACGAGGTCATCGGTCGACATGTGTCGAACAGTGGAGTGCGCGGGAAATTTGAAATAGCTGACATTTTACGAGTTATTTTATTAGTTGATATTATTGATTGATTCAGGTTTAATAAGGCAACCCCGGCTTTTCGGCTTTAATGGAAACTTCGCCACTGCCCGTAGGCAACACCAGAGAGTCAAAAAAAGCCAGCATAATTAATGAGGCATTTTATGTTGATCTTCAAGAATAACAACACATCAGTGGTCTTCTTCATTTAATCTCTATAATTAAAAGTCTATTTGCTCTCTGTTAGTTTTACTTAAACTCTAATGACCTGAATATAACAGAACGCGAGTAACCCGGGTTCGATCCTCGCCGGCACCAATGAAATTGTTAATTGCAATTTTAAGTGCTGATTTACCACATGCTCAGCGGTGAAGGGAAACATCGTGAGGAACGTATATATATATATATATATATATATATATATATATATATATATATATATATATATATATATATATATATATATATATATATATATATATTGTGTAAAATATTTGACAAAAATTAAAGTAACTGTACCTTTGTAAATATTTATTGTAGCTCTCGAAACATTTTTGCCAACATCATTTTCCACAATCACTATAACAGTGTGCTGATCGCTGTCTGAGAAATAGTGAACCAATGGAAAAGCATTGGATACAGTCCTTGTTTTAAAATTGCAAGTCTCATTCCCAGTTATGTTATATTGTCCCTCTTTGTAAATGGCGCAATAGTCAAATGGGGGCGAGCCCGTATACTTCACTTGTAAATTCAATAAATCACCATGCTGCAGCCAATTGAGACCGGTGATATTAATTGTCGAAATTTCCTCTGAAAATTAATGAAAACACTCAAAATTTAAAGTAGTAGACCCACGCGGCAACAATATTTTGTTTGTAACAGGAATGGGCCTGATCAACCCGGCAAGGACAATGCTCACCAGAGTACCAGCATTAAATAGCAGTTTGATGCTGTTGTTTCGTATGTTGAGTATAGAGAACCGAAGACCCTTTTTACTGGTAACTGAGACTCATTCCATCTTAGTCCTAAGGGGTGACAACGAATCTACATATTTATTATTGTTATGGGCCATAACATGCATCAGCACTGTGTGATCTTTTGTTACCCTTATTATATAAAAAGGCAGTATTTTGAGATTACTGAAATTGTATTTGTAATTTAAGACTGATTTATTATGTGCTAAACATTGTGAGGATACAGATTTACGTGGTACAACCATGCTGCATCTATATTGGTAGCATAGTTGTAGCACGAATGGGTTGGCTCGACCGGGGAAGGACCACGCTCACAGAATACCAGATTAAAATAGCTGATGTGTTTCGTATGGTGAGTGTAGAAAACCGGAGACCCCTTTTACTGAAAATGGGGCATATATAATATAAAAATGATTGTATATATGTATGTATATATATATATACATACATATATACAATATATATATACAAGATGTAACAAAAACCCTGTGGTTCCCGATAACTGGGTTATCAGAATCAGTATCCAAGCATATAGAAATAATTTTTTTTAAAAAACCACATTTAAAAAAAATTAATTTTAATTAAAAAAAAAATAATTTGCAAATTGTATGTGGTTTTATTATCTCTGCATTGGCCGAGGAGTAAGAAGATTGTCAAAGACCCCGCTTTACCGATACTCGTGTGAGTTAGAGGAAATAAAACCACATACAATTTGAAAATTAATTTTTTTTAGATGTGTTTTTTTTAAATTATTTCTATACTCTCGGATACCGATTCTGATAACACACTTAACGGGAACCACAGGGTTTTTGTTACATATTGTACATATATATATATATATATATATATATATATATATATATATATATATATATATAATATATATATATAATATATAATAGGTCTATCAAATGTCTTCGTGCCACAGCAACCATTTACCATCAAGTGGACTGTGTATTTTTTTTTATAGAATAAGGGTGACAAACAAGCACACAGTCCACCTGATGGGAAGTGAATGCTGTGGTCCATAGACATCTACGTTTATCCTCGATTAAGAATCAAAACGCAGATGCGTGTTATCACCTGTGAGGACTAAGATGCAATGCCTCGTTCCTAGTAAAAAAGGATCTCGGAGTTTCTACACTCACCATACGAAACACAACAGTATTAAGCTGCTACTTTACGCTGGTATTCTATGAGAGCATGGTCCTTCCCCGGGTGAACCGACCCATTCTTGCTACATCTATACTACTAATATAACTGCAGCATGACTCTACCATGTATGAAGTATCTTCATGATAACAATGTAAAGTAATACTATGCGGGGCAATTTTAGCAAATATCCCCCTATGAGGCAATCTGCTGGGAGGCCTATGCTAATTCAATACGGGAGAGACATATGCAGGATCTCCATTCCACAACAATTATTTTTATTTGTGCAAGCATTTTCTTGATAACAACTGGAAACGGGGCATTTCATCTTAGTCCTCACGGATGACAACGCATCTGCATTTTGATTCGTAATCGAGTATAGATGTAAATGTCTATGGGCCACAGCAACCACTTACATTCAGGTGGACTGTGTGCATACAGCAACACACAAAACATTAACACTTTGAAAAGTTTGCAGCTTGTAAATGTGTTCAAGATTCGTATTCTTTGTATTCTGCCAATTAAAACCATTTACAAAACGCAAAACCTAAAAAAATATTAAAGTTTAATATCAAAGATTGTTTGTAATCAGAAATTAGAATCAGATTATTCGAAATATTACAATCACAAACATTGATATAGATCACAATATATGACCGTGCGAACAAAAATTGTTCACGGTTTGAGCATAGCATAAATCAGCGCCATCTCTTAAATACTCATGAACTACCATGGATGCAGTGTTTTCACATATGATTTTGGTTTTACCCTAGAACCTGTAGAAATACTCCCTAAATTATAAAAAATATAAATAGCCTTATTTATTGCACCTAATTTTCAATATTTTAAAGAACATCATTGCAAGTAATTATCATTTCACAATTAAAAATCTTGAGTTTTGTGATGAAGAAGACATTCTCATTTTCAAATTATAATAACACTTAGTCTCATATGAATAACGAATATCTATCTAAGTAAAAATATACCGTTATTCTGTTCTATTTATCATATTATTTATTAAAGAAATTTTTTTCATTCTACACTTTTCTAGCTTTTTGACCCTATCTCCTTCAATAATCTTTAAAAAAATACATTGGGTGGGAATAAAAATCAAGGTTACATGAAGTTCGGTTTTACCTCAAATTATCTAAAACCTTGTCAAGTTGAAGAAACGCCTAAAGGCCTACCTATATTATTAGATTTACCCTAAAATAGTGCAATATATCTAAAAGTGGAAAAACTGCACGGACGCACGGCACGCATTGGTGGTCGCATTGGTGCTCCATAAACATTTTAGCACCAATGAGTGGGTGCCATTTTGTTTGTTCAATGACCCGGTCCATATGCAGTAGTGTAATAAGTCTATGGATCACAATATATTAATGAAAAAAATATAGAAATAATTACTCACCCCTAACACTAATAGTCTCTTGATAGTGACCATATGTGAATGTCTTCCCAATAGGAACTATGCTGGAATTATGACAAATATAATCCTTTGTGGAGTTGTTTCTTTTCTTCATTATAGTCCTATTTGATATCATTCGCTTTGCTATTCTATGCGTAACTGGCTCTGAACTTTCTGTTATTGTTTCAAACTGTGTAGATGGAGTTATTGAATAGATTTGTGTTGCATTATTTGTAGTTGTTTTTGGGGGTTTTGTTGTAGTAGTGGTAGTGGTAGTAGTGGTACTGGTGGATGTGGTACTGGTAGTCGTAGTAGTGGTTGTTGTAATTGGTGGTAATGGCATGTTGTTAGCCACAACCAATGCATCTATGTAATGGTCACCCATTAGATCTAGGTATGTGTAATTTAATGACAGATCTGTTGTTTGATCTATATAAATACAATCAATGAACCAATATGTGATAATGGTTGAAGCATTTTCCCTAAGAAATTGCATCTCATTATCTGGCAGTTTTATGTAATGGAGAACAGTCTTATTGACAGCTACAAAATTGTTGGGTCTATCCAAATTATTCTGATTCAGTACTAAATTTCCATTTAATGAATCTGAAATTAAAAGAAATATTGTGTATAAAATATGCCAAAAATGTAAATGCTTCTCCATATAGCTCTTAGGTTTTAGCATTACATATATGGACTTTTTGATTAAATATTGTAATTTTTACATAACTATTATTTATTGTATGGAAGAGTCCATAAACATCTGCAGCAGGGGAATTTGCAGATGCATTGCCAGCATTTTAGAAAGGAGTCAACTCTTTTATTGGTCCCTAAGCCATATCAGTCAGAGCTCTGAGGTTATTCCCAAAGGTGACTTCAAGTGATTGATGAACTTCTTCGAGGCAATTTCATGTCTCAAATAAGTATTATATTCCTGCCCATGCGCAAATGTTTTATACATGAAATTGCGAAAAACAGCCCATTGTAAACTAAACTCCTCGCGAAATGCAGGTGTAAACCGTGAGTTCAGTCGCAAACGGTGCCTATCCGAGACCAGGGCAATTCGTGTAGTATTATAGTCCTTCCCTCGGCATACGGCACTCCGCCAGGGGTGACCGAATATTGCTCTAGCCTAATCATGGGACCAGTGGACAAAAATCGACATTTTGAAAAACTCAATTCTCTGTAGGTCTGGAAGAGATTCTTTTAACCTCATCAACACCCTGTAACACAATGCCCCAACCTGGGATGAGCCGTGAAGTAGAGGGCATGTCTGCAGCCAAACCACAATCAGAAACAAACCAGGGAAGGGACAAGAACAAGTTTGCTAGGCCTTACAAGCTTAGTGGGACAGTACGGAAGAGATATAGAAGGTTGATAGCAGCTGAGATAGGAACCGAACAGGCCCTCTATCTATGCCAGAAGCCCTGGGGCGAGATCCCTTTGCCCAAATTTCCCCTGGTTCGGAAGGCGAAAACACGCAGTCGGTGTGAGTAGGAGTCTTCCTAAGACCAGCCGAAAAAATGTGTTGGCGGTAAAAATTGAGTTGAACTAGTGCAAGTGAATTTTGTACTCAGAGTAATTGTTTCTTTTTGTTGTTGAAAAACAATATATGACCATCTTTTTGATTCAACTTGGGTTGATTGTGATAATCTGACATTTTATTGCAATGCTACGTCGACATTTAACTGAAGAAGATGTGTAAAGAGCAGTGGGAATGCTGCAGGTTAGTGCTTTTTGAAGTGACGTCGCCTTTTTTTTTCGAGGTTGTGGTCACGTTATCGTGCCACGGGGGAGGTGGAGAAGAGACATACAGGACCAAACCTCATTACTACAGCAATTTTCAAAAAGCTTATCAACAACAACAACACATTGATCTCGCCCTCATATAAGAGCCCTGGGTGACTAACGGTCAAGTTTTGAGATTGTCAGCTGCTGGTAAGATCTTAATCAATACTTAAAGCAGTAGACACAGTACATGTATAATTTACAATATAAAAAATTGTACTTTTAGCTGTTCCAGAGTACTGCAACGACGACCTGGTTACAGTCTTCATAAATCTCAAGGGATGCACAGGGCTCAGAGTAATCATTTACTCAGCCTATCTTCCTGGAGAAAGCTCAAATATATATAGAGTTTAGAGCCATAGAGTTAGAGCGAGAGGCAGAGTTCGCCCGATAACACAACGCCGAACACGGTGGTTTGCGATGCTAATACTCACCACACAGCCTACAAAGAGGTGAGTACTCTACGACTTTCTCATCTCCAATCGCCTGGTAAGCCTAAACTTAGGGTGTACACCAACCTTTGTATGTATGCCATGTTAGTAGTGAAAATTCAATGTCTGGTCAAAAACACATTAAGTTTGTGATTGGAGCATCACCAACTTATGAAACAACAGTTTGTTTTAGTGATCTAAAAGCAACCTCCTGGGATGACTACAGAGATAGCTGTAGATATTATTTTCAAAATTAAAAATTTTTTTTACTCTTTTTGAATACCTCTCCCAATAAGTCTACTTGAAAAATAAATCCTTCAGTAACTACAGGACCATAGTCTTAGTCCCATTTTTAATTGTTATGGGGGCGAAACCGCAAAGTCATTAAATATGCTCGTAGCATCAAAAAGGCCCCTTGAACTTACACATATTGTAACGGGCAACTAGCGATGAGTTGTTGACGGTTTTTCCTTTAACGAAACGTTAACGTTGATTTACTTTTGTCTACTATTTAATCAACTAGTTGAATCCGTCAAACGAGTTAACGTACTACTAATGTCAACTTTTAATGTAAACCGTACTTTAATTGAACGGTTTTTATTCAAAGCTGCGAAGTTCAATTTTAGATACAATTTATATATCTATATATATATATATATACAACATGTAACATAATTAACGCACTTTGAGAAAGTAGTTTCTTCAGAATCGTTTACTGAATCAATTCCTATCATTTTTAATATAGATAATTTTTTATCCCAAAAATAATTAAAACTACGTAAATTACAGTCACACTAAATCTGTACAGTCAAAACAAACTGAAATGGACCGTAACTTAAGCCAATAAGATTTTTAAGAGTGCAGTTTTATTTGTATTGTTACTAATTCTGTCATTCAATAAAAATAAAGAAGAATGAACTTTATTTCAAGCAAGTTAAATTCTTTGCGTTCGTGGATTTGTACTGTGACCACAACATTCTTCCGGAATTAGTATAACTAATTTGATAAATAATCAGTGCATAAAAATGTTTAACTAAAAATTCAGTGTATGTATTATGATTATAACATAATATACTAATTGGGGTGTCTGAGAGTGTGCGTTAATTACGTTACATATTGTATATATATATTGAATTCAATATTGGAAAAAGTTTGATTGATGGATCTACTTAGATGACCTTCCCTTCATACCTACTTTTTCTTCAGGCTTAGGACTGACTGAATACAATTAGTTATAAACCATATTCTACTCAGGCGTATTTAAAGGATTATCTGATTCTATTTACACAAATCAATTATTATTTACAATATATATTTTTTATAGTTTTGTTTTTTTTTTTTTTTTTTGTTTTTTATTATTTCCATAATTCCTTTGTCGATTTTATGTACATTCTTCAATTTGTTTTATTCTACATTTAATTCATACCCCTTGAACTGGTCACAATTCACTGTTACCCCTAGTATGTTGCGACATTTTCAATTTTGTACCTTATGTAGTACTATTTTATGCAAATATACACAGTTATATTAATACAAACAAATTGACACTGTTACTATAAACTTTAACTAAAAAGTTGTTGTATGTCGTTTATTGAACGAGACGCACACATTGAATTCATAAACATCGTTGACGAATTCAACTAGTTGGTTCAAAAACAGTAAACGGTTGTACGTTGACAGGAGATAACGGTTGATTCAGCTGGTTCGTTGATTCAACACCCATCGCTACGGGCAACTACAGAACTACCAATACAAGCAAACGCTTTTCCGCACTTTGATTCCTTTGTAGGGGAATGGCCAAATTAACTTAAATACTTATTTTACAAAATGTCACTTTGTACCTGTCAACTTAAAAGTAGTGCTCGATGAAGCCACAAAGTACCAAATCCCTAAAAAACTTTTCATAAGCCTCACTTTTGCTGTATACTCTCCAGCTTCATAAAGTTCTTTTGGGTACTCTACAGTCCACGTTGACTCATTTGAGGACAAAATAAACTGAAAGCATTTATAGAAGTCACATATTATATCAAAAATTTCAACGAAACATATCTTAATTTTTATTAAATATTTAAAACTTTTGGATTTTAACAGTTTACATTACATTACATACATCATGGAATTAGCCTGTTGCACCTTGTCTAAACAGTGAATATGTTGATTATGCAATGATTTGAATCCCTGATCGTCACCAACAAATCTTTCACTAAAGCAACAGTGATAGAAAAAGTCCATTCAATAATAATTTACTATTTTCACAATACATTAAAACACAAATACCGCATGCCTTATTAATGCAGTAGGTACATCTTCATCATCATGGTGTAATGATGATGAAGATGTACGTTTACATTAAACATAGGTCCTGCCCAAGGAATAAAACAAAGCATGGTCCTAAGCCACCAATAACCTTCGACTTCCTGCATCTCTATTAGAGATGGGCCGAATATTTGTTTCTTATTCAGTATTTGGCAGCTTTATCGAATATTAAGCTAAATCACCACCACCATATTGAAATGTACGAATTCAGTAATTGCCGTGTTGTTCATAATTTTACTGTTGAAATCATATAGTGTATATTATTCATAGGTTAAATCTACTTGTATAGCGTTATATTTTTGAGGCACTATAGCTTTATTTCCAATTACAACAAAGAAACATTACATTAGTATATTTCACTTTACTTTGGTTGTGCGTTTCTCTAAAATAAGTCAAAATAGTAGATCTCCTGCCGCTCATTTTTAACATAGGATTATCAATTTTTACTAAGAATAATGCAACGAAATACTTTTTCTCACTAAAATAAAAAAAATAATAAGCATGTGCCGGCAATTTGCTCAGTACTAGACGATGTCAGGAGTGGCGGAGGAGCGAGGGGCGGGGTCCGGCGCTAATCCCGCGCGCTTTACGGTAACAAGTTTCGATATAAAGTGGTTAGGTACCAAGGTGATCCTGTTGAATAATGTTCGGCCGAATATTCGGTTCGGTAAACTTTTTTCCGAACTTTCGACCGAATATCAGCCCATCTCTAATCTCTATTGCTAGGTCATCACTTTGCTTGCCACTCGAGAATCTTTCTTAGTCCAGAGGAAAAGTAAGCTAAAGTGGTCAGCAAAATAGCATAAGGAATCAACAACTGATACAGAAAAAAACTCCCTTGAGTATGTTTTATGGAATAAATATATGTGATAGCTGATAATATATTTTGATTATTTGTAAATGAAAAAGTACCATCAAAAAGTACATTATCACAAAATTTATATACCTTAAACTTAAAATGCTACTTTAAATAAAACTAAAATTAATGCAATCCTCGATCTCTCACTCGAGATAATAGTTTTTTTTTTTTTTTATAGGATAGGGTGACAAACGAGCACACAGTCCACCTGATGGTAAGTGGTTGCTGCGGCCCATAGACATCTACATCTATCTTCCATTACAAATCAAAATGCAGATGCGTTGTCACCCGTGAGGACTGAGATGGAATGCCTCATTTCCAGTAAAAAGGGTCTCCGGTTCTCTACACTCACCATACGAAATACAGCAGCATTAAGCTACTATTTCACGCTGGTATTCTGTGAGAGCGTGGTCCTTCCCCGGTCGAGCCGACCCATTCGTGCTACAACTATACTACTAATATAATTGCAGCATGGCTCTACCACGTTATAAAATACTATTATGTATAATATTATATATATTGCATAATATTAGTATACAAATACACTACATATTATCTCGAGTGCATATATCACAAAGTGCGGATAACCAAAGAGGCAGTCTCAGGCAATCAGCAGGCCCAGAAACATGTGTGGTGGTGATTTGTAAAAAAAAAACAGTGAATAATACAACAATGTTTAGCCTATCTGATTTATTTTGCGATTCCAGTGTAGGCAAGTGTTAAAAAATTTCAATAAGTGTAGAGTGGAGTTGTGCATTATAATTACACCCGACGGTAATGCTTGATATGTTTTTTTTTAACTTCAGTGCAACTTTTCATTGTAATCAGTGATAACAAAATGCTATAAACTCAAAAAAAATTCAGTCCAATATCGCTAATTTGTGAGCTATAACTATCTGTTTGTCTGTCTGTCCAAGCTAATCTTCAGAAGGACTGAACTGATGAAAACTTCACAAACAAATAGAGAGTAATACCATTAGTGACCTAGACTAAATTTTATCTGAAAAATTTAGAGATTTTATTAAAATAGAAATATTGATAAAATAAAGTAAATGGTTTTTAATGATTATCTTAAGCCCAAATAACACCACGTTAATAGATCCCACCCAGGCAAAGCCAGAGCGTGAATGAATGAATGAAATATACTTTATGGTACACCAGAAATACTAAATAGATAATTGATAGAAAAGAAATTAACAGTACAATTGGCGGCCTTATCGCTTGGAAGCAGTCTCTAACAGGCAACCATTGCAAAGGATAAAGTGACCTGTGAGAAAGGGTAAGGGTGTACGTAAGTTGTTGAATAACACACGACATAAAATTAAATATAATTCTATAATCGATAAATACACACATAAAATGACTGAATATATTTTAAATTAAAAAATATAGTCATACAATATACGAGAGCATACATTATTTATGACTAGTGACACCCTAGTCATAAATGTTATTTTAAAATTAATGTACCTACTTGCATATACAATTCTTTTCAAAATATTTTGCCATAATTATAGTCAACTAAATCTAAGAAATACCTTTTGATATTTCACATTAATCATTCCGCAGTAACCTTGCACAAGCATACTCACCCAATTTAAAATAACTATTTACGTAAATCTGAAGAATTATGAAGTTATCATATTTCATTACAACGTGTATAGTTTTTTATCACTAATTCAAATTTTAATCTTTCAAACAAAGCAATATATTAAAAAAATAACCAGTATCAACATATTTTACTTGAGGTTGTTTCAATGATATGTTGCTATGTACCTTAACATAGTGTTTGAATGATTAGAATTCATTGTTTAGCGAATAATCAGCAAATATAATTAAATAATCTATAAATAATTAAACAAATAATTGAATCATATTTTTTTATGTATTATTTGTTTAATTAAATTTTTATTTTAAATTTTTTTTAAATGACATAAATCATGAATAAAACAAGTTTATTTTTTTACTTTGTCAACATAAATTAGTGTAGGCAGAAAAACCCATATATATGGATGCACTGTAAAAACAATAAGTAATTTAAAGCCCCCGCCATTTCCGGAGCTTACTGTGCGTAATTTTGTGTTTTTCTTTTTATTTTGTGATTCAGCTTAACTTTTTGGACTCTTTCTTCTATATTTGTTGAAGCATTTGCCCGTATCACAAAGGACGATTGGGCAAAGGTGGTAGAAAAAAACAAAAAAAATGATTATGTATGATTTTGAAAGAGACATTAATTTTGACTGCCAATTAAAAATCAAATAATAATAATATAAACAATAACAGCTCAATTAGTTGTACTGAAAGTGATTGAATAAATTTATTTTTAATCTAGTTCCATTCTTAAATTTTTATAACTTTGCCCCTAGAAATAAGCAGTAACAAAAAATATGAATAAACTGATGAATCTTGTGTTTTAAATTATCCATTTCTAATTTATTCAGATTTTATTCAAACCAAACTGTAAATGATTACCAACTCCAAATAATCAATATTGATTAATTTAAAAATCGAATCATTTACATTCCCATTATTTGGTTGGCATGCTTGGTGCAATAGGTCTGACAGCTATGAGAATGTATTTCTTAAATTTGGTTGACTATAGAAAATTTCCAATTAAACAAATAATGTAACGATATACTGCAGCAGGTATTTGCTATTGGTATTCTGCATTTTAATAGTATGAGCTCAATAAGACTCCATTTCTAATCCCATTCTTTATCTGTACAGACTACTTTTCTTGTTAGTTATTTTAATATTAAAAATGCATTACATCTAAATTCTTTTTTTTTTTAATAATTTATTCTATTATGTAACAAATTTAAATTTCATCAAATTAAAAAAAAATTTCAATATATTGACTCCAAAGTCAGTTTCAGTATGATTACACATTGAAATCATATAAAGACGTACTAGATGTGGCATTTAATAGGAGCAACATTTGACAACAAATTTTGTTCACAGTGCCTCTGCAGGAGTGTGGGTGTGTTTATTTGTGTGCAAACAATTTGAATTTTTATAATTAACTGCAACTGTGATGTATTTTGGCCAAGACACAATTTGCTATCATATATTTTCTTAGAGCCATGCTTTTGGCATGAAATTTCATAGCCAGTTGTTGATAACACCAGCAAACCCTCATCATATAGGTATATCTTATTACTCATCAAATATTTAAAAAAAATATTACCGTATTTTAAAAAAATTACCTCATCTTCATGCTGTGGGTGAACGTCGTCCAAAAAAACATATTTCAGGCTTTCGCCAGCGTACCCTGTTACACTTGCGGTGAATGTAATTTTAGAACCACGAACTGCGGGACCATTATTTAACAGTGCCACGTCGAGTACGCATATAACTAAAACAAAACAGATAACCAAGAACTAAATCATTACGATAATTTGGACTGGGATGCATAAATACTACGACAATAATTGACAGCTTACCAAATTTGAACATAAACATGAAATAAATAACAAACGGTAGACTAGACATTTTGTTGATATAAATTACGAAACTATACACATAACACAAGGAGAAAACAGTATAGACGAGCTTCAGTCACTTATATACACAATATATTCCAATAAAAAGTGAAAATACTATTTGCCTGAATTTAATTATTTTATCAGTTTCAGTTCGGTTTTGATTTTTTGCATCATCAAATTCGCACACAGCCACAGACTAACTGTTTTTTATATATAAAACTGACTTTACGGCTCTGGGATCTAAACCTTCTGAGCCTGACTAACATAGAGATTTGGGAACAGAAGAAAACTCGCTAAGTGCTAAAGCATAGCCCACCATTTATAGCGGCGCTGCCATCGGTAAGTAGTATCAGCGAAGTAATTTTTTAATTATTCACAAAAATAAACATTACAAAATGGTGAAATAATAAATAATATTATTAATAATCAAATATATTTAACGTCGCTGAACTCGAACGGCTACGAAGTGATGCTGTTCCCTCATCGGATGAAAATGCTACGGCTGAGGATGCGGCGCCACAAATCGTGGAGCAACCCGTAAACGTGAATGCTGCCGTGAATACCCCTGTTGTGGTTGATTCAAACGATGATGGAAAAGTTGCCCAGGAACTGGAATTGGGGTATATGAGCAGTACATTTAAAGAGGCGATTGTGGAAACGCGCAGTATGTCTCTCGAAAATCAACCGTGACTACCCCGCATATCCCTAAGCAAGCGGAATCGAGCTGTCGTGAGGGCTCTGAACCCAATGCTGGTGACCTATTTGGAAGCTAGCCGGGACCTTTGCGAGACAGATTCAATTCTTTTTGTCACTGCGCTGGGAGTCTGCAGTATCATAGGCGCCAAGGTTTCCACGGCTGGACGCGCTACTGGCCAAAGAAGCGCTATCCCAGCATGGAGAAGAAGAATTGAGGAACGTATCGCAAAGTCTAGAGCTCTCATCGGCAGACTGATATGCTTCAGATCAGGCAATAACAGGGCAAGAATTGTCCGCACCGTTAGGATGGCGTTTGCTGGGACAAATGTCAGTATGACGGAGTGCATAGATGAGCTGAAGCAGAGAATCGCTGCTTGGGAAAAGCGGATTCGGCGATATACCGAGAGGTCGACACGGTTCAACCAGAATCGTCTCTTCCAGAGTGATCAGAAGAGCCTCTATGAATCATTGGAGCGACCAATCGTAAGTGAAATGGGCCCAGCACCGAATCAGGCCGACACTGTAGCATTCTGGCGCGGCCTGTGGTCAGAGCCCGTAAACCACAGCGCCCATGGACCCCGTCATTATAACACCGGATGACATTGCTGAGGCGGTCCGTAGAGACCCGAACTGGAAAAGTCCGGGACTCGACGGGCTGCATCACTACTGGCTGAAGGGGTTCGTGGTGTGTCACACTGTGCTCGCCCGACAGTTTCAAGAGACTCTCAACCAGAAGTCACTCCCAAGCCTCTTCACTACTGGGATCACCCATTTGGTTCTTAAAGACCAGGGTACCACGGACCCGAGCAAATACCAGTCGCTTCCATCTCATGGAATTGCTAAACATCACTTGTGAATTTAGCAATTCCATTGGAATGGTGTTGGGAACGTGTGTTGGGAACAACCTCTAAACTACGAGTTGTTACAAGATGTGCTTGGAGATGGGTGTGAGTCAGACCTGGACATATCGGATGAGGAGACAGAATCGGCTGTCAATGTACCTCGGCTACTAGATCATGAAGGTGATATACCCTCAAAGATTCCACCAGGTAACCATAACAGCGACAGTGACTCAGATCAAAATATGACTTTGACATAGCTACAGTACAGAAATCAGGAGAACTTACCTGCAAACTCCTGCCACCTCGAAATGCCTAATAGTCATCAGGCACAAAAAAGACATAGAATCTGAAAAGCTATTACTTATACTGATGTGGAGCATAATTTTCCTTCTCAACCGGAACCCTCTGAAATGCTGCAATATCTTTCTATATATTTCAATGAAGATTTTGTTCAAAAACATCGCACACTGCACAATTTTGTACGACCTGCGTAAAACTGATTCAGCTTAAGCACAACCTCTCAAGAGATATGCAAATTATTTGGTATACTTTTATTGGTGGGCTGTATACCATACCCATGAATTAATATTATGTACTGGCGTACAGGTATGCGCCTGGAAATAATCACTAGTCAAATCCCAATATTTCTTATTAAGGAATAACATGCACATAGTACCCACAGATAAACCACGTTCTGGAAATTCAAATCCGCTGTGGAAGGTACAGCCCATTTTCGACGCTGTTAAGAAGGATTGCTTGTCACTTGAAAGGGTGGCAGGTGAATAAACAATCGATGAACATATTATACCTTTCACCGGGAAACATATTGCGAGTCTTAGTAAAGAATAAACCGAGACCACTCGGATTAAAAAACGAAAACATTACAACAAGTGACGTGTTAATTTTAGTTCGGTTCGGTTTTATTTACTATACTACCATTTAAGAAACTAATTACCATTTAAGAAAAAATTAATTAATTATTGATTTTTTGTTCTCTAGACTGACTTTTTATTTTGGAGATAATAGTACTTAAGATAATAATTATTATATTTTTGTTTGTTAATTATTTAAAAGAGACTGATTTATGTAGACTTAGCAGTAATTTATGTGTAAAAAGACCAAAAATTCATTGAAATAGAAGTTAATAACAAAAGACTTTGTTATAAAAAGTAATACTTTCTTTAATAATAATTGAATAAATATATTAGAAAACATTTTTTTACAGTTTTATTCCCTATGCACGATCGTGTGTTAGCACACTTAAAACGAGAGCGCACGTACGTGCGGGGGGTTACAGCGGAATTTAAAAAGGGTGGATTTTTTTATTATTTTTTCTAAATACTTTATCTATTGTATATCTAGAATATAATGTAAAATTTTTGAAAAGCGGGAAAATATTTCGTCGTTCTGAAAGGGGTAGAAAGAGGAATCTAAACGATAACACAGAAGATCTAATGGAAGTAGTTACTTCAGATACAGACCTTAACGAAAAATATAAAAAAATAGAAAACAAGCTCAAAAAACAGGCAAGTATACATATAAACGATAATCAAAAATCCTATTTAAGTGAAAAAACTTTAAAACTAATTGAAGACAGAAGAAATTTAATTAAAAAAAGGATAAGAGAGAAAATCAAAAAGAAATATCTAATCTTAGCAAACAGATTCGTGAGAATATGAAGATTGACAGGAAAAATAGAAGAATCAAAACCCTAGAGAATCACATTAGCAAAACAGGAGGCATAAAAATGCGCTTAAGGAACTTCGAGAACAGGGAAAAGAATGGATACCGAAGTTAAGAGACAAAACACTGCCAAATACTTCTCGCAAAAAATTTAAAATATAGCAACAAACTATTATCGTTTACTGTACAAAGAACATAGTTTAATTCCTTCAAAAAATACAATGGCCGGATAAAGAATATAATAATAATATACAAAACCATATGATCAATGACTTAGAAGTTATACCAGAAATATTAGTAAAGGAAGTAGAAAATCTATAAAAAGTCAGAAGTTGGAAAAAGCCCCTGGTCCAGACAGAATCACAAACGAACATATGAGAGGGACAATTAAAGAACTAAGCCCAATACTAACAAAGGTCTTCAACGAGACTCTACAAACCGGCTGCATTCCGAGTCAATGGGCAGAATCACATATAATACTTCTACATAAAAAGGGTCCAAAAGACGATATAGGAAACTATAGACCCATTTCTCTCATCTCAAATGAATATAAAGTTTTCGCTAAAGTGATTCTAGACAGAATATCACTCACACTCGACGCAAATCAGCTCGTGGAACAGGTAGGGTTCAGGAAAGACTTTAGTACAATCTATCATATACATACAGTCAAACAGCTCATACAGAAATACAATGAATACAATAAAACCATTTACCTGGCCTTTATAGATTATGCCAAAGCTTTCGATAGCCTTAAACACGAGTCGGTGTGGCAGAGTCTAAAAGAACAGGCGATCCAAACTGCCTATGTTAATATCATCAAAAATATTTACAGTGAGAGTAAAGCCATAATCAGGCTAGAATCAACGGGAGAAGTTTTCCCAATCAATAAAGGCGTCAGGCAAGGTGATCCACTCTCACCAAAGCTGTTCACAGCAGTGCTTGAGCAAATGTTTAGAAAATTGGAATGGGCTCATTTGGGACTAAATATAAACGGAACAGGATTGAGCCTTGAGATTTGAGGAGATCTAGTTATAATGAAAGAGGACCTACTTAAACTAAAGTCCATGATACAAGCCCTAGTAGACAGAAGTAGAGAAGTAGGTCTAGAAATTAACATAAACAAGAATAAAATGATGACCAACTCAAAACCCATAGACAGAATAACAACGGAGAGAAACATGAAAATGTAGAGGAATACGTGTACCTAGGCCAGATAATATCGCCAAATGACCAACTGTCCAAAGAAATAGAGAAAAGAATTGCGACTGGGTGGAAGAAGTATTGGGCCTTGAAAGAAATCATGAAAAGCAAGGAAATGGGTATGAAGATCAAGAAAAAGATTTTTGATACCTGCATCCTACCCTGCATTATATATGACTGCGAAACCTGGGCTTTAACAAAATACCAAAGGGATAAACTAGTAAGATGTCAGAGAAGCATGGAAAGAAGCATGTTAGGATTGAAACTAATGTACAAAGTGAGTAGTATAGACATTAGGTGCAAAACGAAATTAACAGATATACTGTCACGTATTGATCAACTTAAATGGAGATGGACTAGACATATGCTTCGCTGCAAAAAGGAAAAGTGGAGCAAACAGGTGACAGTTTGGTACCCAAGGGACAGCACTAGGAGCCGAGGTCGTAAAGCAAGAAGATGGGAGGATGATTTAAAATTGACCTTACGACCCCTATGGGTAAGAGTGGCGGCAGATAGAAAACAGTGGAAAGAGTTGGAGGAGGCCTTTGTCAAAAGACACACTGAAATAAGAGACATTTTGCAGTAAAAGTGTAGTTTTAGTTTATATAATGCTGTACTTTCTTTTTAAATTCTTTTTTTAGTTTAGTTAAACTTTAACTTATTAGTGTAATAATGTAAAATATTTCGGAAAATAAAGGTTTTATTATTATTATATAACGGCTAGGTCATGTTTGTCTTCATGTATACCTTTGGTATACTCAGGTGGACTCAGACTGAACCTAACGCCCTGGATAGAAAAGTCCGCACTATCATGACGTCCCATAGGATATAATAAGCCTGATATTGTGCTGATGGACCGGGCACACTCAAGGATATTTTTGGTCGACATTACCATTCCGTATGACGAGAACCTCGTGAAAGCTGAAACAGACAAACGAACAAAATATCTGGACCTGGCTCACGAGGTGACCGACATGTGGGGTGGTATGTCGGCCGAAATTATTCCTGTAGTCGTCTCTGCGAATGGGCTAATCCCAGTCAGCCTCTCGGGTCATCTGAGGCGACTGGAACTCCGTGACGGACCACTCCGGGCTCAAATACAGAAGGCGGTGCTCCTCGATACCGCCCGCATCGTCCTCCGGTTTCTTTCCTTTCCTCCTAATGATTGGCCGTTTGGTCTCCCCTACAGCTTTTATTTATTTATGTATTTTTGTATTTATTTTATTTTATTGATATTTATGTATATTTATCCTTTAATTTTAATTTATATAACTCGTACGAATTAATTTGAGACCTGGGCCGATGACGTAATTGTCAATGTACGGTGTGCAAAATAATGCGTCGTAATATTTTTTTATTTGAAATTTTTGAGATTTGCATGAGATTATTAATATCTGGCAAGCAATTCTGGCAAGCGGAGAAGTAATAAGTGATATACTGTTGCCATTTTTATATATTTTAAATATTTATTTTTTATAATATATATAATATTATTTTTAGTTAACGCGTCAAGGAAGGACAAAGAAATAAACATACACACTTTCTCATTTATATTTTTATATTTATTATACACTTTATTGCACTATAAAAAGTGTTACAGATTCGTACACAATAAAAATACAAAGCATAACAGGCGACCTTATTGCTAAAAAGCAATATTTCCCAGGCAACCTTAGGGTGAAAGTGAATCAATCTTGGATAAGCGGAACAGCACAAATTATGTAAAATCAAGGAATAGAAGTAAGGAATATTAATAAGGATGTATTATAATATTTATTATTCTTCCCATCTTTTTTTAAAAATAAAAAAGGCGGAGTAACTCCTAAGCGTCACAAGAAAACGGCACAACACAACGTCCAAACTTAACAATAAAACAACGCAATTAACAACAAACAGATAAAATAACGTTCAAGTATAACAAAAACAAACAAAAGTCCAAACCAAACAACAAACAATTATCAAAAATATCGAACTAGAGTCGAGACGCGTAACCGTAACAAAAATGCTATCGGTACTGAGCGCGCACGGCCAGCGCGGGACGCGGTGCGGGGAGTCGGGAAGGGGGTCGCATTCCATCGGAGTCTCAAGTTAATTCGTACGTGTTGTAATTATATATTTATAGAACCCAACCAGATGAGAAAACTATATAGATACCCCACATAATAATAATAATAATAAATTGGCGCAGGGAAGTGACGACCCCATCGCTCGCTGATGTAACGGTTATGTGACAAAACCGCTACTTCAGCGCAGTCAGTCAGCACCTTGCCAAGAGGAGTTAGTGCCGTGCCTCGGCAAAAATTGAAGGTGCAAAGGCCCGCTTGTGCATATGGCCTCACGATGAAACGGCGCCGGGTCTGGGCGTCTCCCGTTAATTGACGCCCACTATGGATGATGGAACACAGAAGATTGCGCAAAGGGCCGCTGCCTGGAGGTCGCCAGGGCGCGTCTGGAGCTGGCGCTGGACGCAACAGCATGCGAACCGCCAGCCAAGTGCGAGGTGCTGCACGACCACCCAGCAGCCCCTCGCATCCATCACCCCCACCAGCTGGCTTGGTGTCGGCAGGGTCTTCGCGGGCCCAGCATTCGGCACCTGCCACTGGTGGAGCACGCCGCATCCGTTGGACAACTCAAATGAACAGCAACGCATTGCGGGCGTATATTAGGGTGAAAGGGGGAGAAATTGGAGGTTTTGCGTATCGGGCAAGGATTTATCGACTTTTTGCTGAGCTGGAGCCATCTTTTACCGTCACCGAGCAAAACCTGGCAGACCGAGTTCGGTATATCTTGCGCTCAAATACATTTGATGTCACCGAACTCGAATGGCTACGACGTGAGGCTGATCCTTCATCGGATGAAAATGCTACGGCAGAGGATGCGGCGCCACAACTTGCAGAGCAACCGGCAAACGTGGATGCCGCCGTGAATACCCCAGTTTTGGTTGATTCAAACGATGATGGAACAGTCCCCAGTAACTGGAACTGGAGCAAATGATGTATGAATGTACTCCACATTGGATGAGGCGATTTTGGAAACGCGCAGTACGCCTCTCGAAAATCAACCGCAACTTCCCCGCATAGCCCTAAGCAAACGGAATCGGGTTATCGTGAGGGCTCTGAACCCAATGCTGGTGACCTATTTGGAAGCCAGCCGGGACCTTTGCGAAACAGACTCAATTCTCTTTGGCGCCGCACTGGCAGTCTGCCGTATTATAGGCACCAAACTTTCCACTACTGGACAAAGTAGTGCTATCGCGGCCTGGTGAACAAGAATTGAAGAACGTATCGCAAAGGCTAGGGCCCTCATCGGCAGACTGACATGCTTCAGGTCTATAAATCATTGGAGCGACCAAAGGTAAGTGGAACGGGCCCAGTACCGAATCAGGCCGACACGGTCGCATTCAGGCGCAGCATGCGGTCAGAGCCCGTAAACCACAACGAGGGCCCTTGGACGGAAGTCGTGGCAAGTCAGTATGCGGGTATTACGCCCATGGACCCCGTCATCATAACGCCGGATGACTTAGCTGAGGTGGTCGGTAGGGCCCCGAACTGGAAAAGTCCGGAGCTTGACGGGCTGCATCACTACTGGCTGAAAGGGTTCATGGTGTGTCACGCTGTGCTCGCCCGACAGTTTCAAGGGGCTCTCAACCAGAAGTCGCTCCCGAGCCTCTTCACTACTGGGATCACTCATTTTGTTCCTAAAGATCAGGGTGCGACAGACCCGAGCAAATACCGCTCCATCACTTGTCTACCGACCATATACAAGACACTAACATCCATTTTGAGCGCGAGAATCACTCGTCACCTAGACTCAAATCAGGTGATGTCGCGAGCTCAAAATGGATGTCGGGGTGGCGGTCGCGAAACCAAGAAACCACTCCTCATTGACGCGGTCATTGGCAAAGTGATGTAACGCAACCGTCGGAACTTCTCCGCCTCCTGGATAGATTACAGAAATGCATTTGACTCGGTGCCCCATGCATGGCTAAAGAGGGTTCATGAGCTGTACAAGATTGACTGTACAGTTCGAGACTTCCTCGAGCAGTGTATGGTGCAGTGGAGTACGATCCTCTGTCATCTAGGCGAGCGGATGACGGCTGCGGAAAGCCGCATAAGGATAAGAAGGGATATATTCCAGGGCGACTGTCTGAGTTCAATCTGGTTCTGCCTCTCTTTGAACCCTCTCAGTACTTTACTGGAGGGCTCCGGAAGGGGATATCAGCTTCGGAAAGGAGGTATAAAAGTGAACCACCTTTTCTATATGGATGACCTCAAATTATTCGCCTCCAGTCGCTCCCATCTTATGAAATTGCTAAATATCACTTGTGAATTTAGCAATTCTATTAGAATGGAGCTGGGGACGGATAAGTGTAAGGTCGTCCATGTTGAAAGGGGAAGGGTTGCTAACTCTGAGCATAGACTTATCTATGCCCGTCAACTTTAGGAACCTGTCCGAGGCTGAAACATACCGATACCTGGGTATGTCACAGAAAATCACACATATGAGGCTGGTATGAAACAGTCAGTTTGCGACGTGTTTTATGCACTCTTGACCAAAGTGCTTAACAGCCTTTTGTCCGGTGTGAATAAGACACACGCATATAACGGCTGGGTCATGCCTGTCCTCATGTATACCTTGGGCATACTCAGGTGAATTCAGACTGAACTTAACTCCCTGGATAGAAAAGTCCGCACTACAATGACGTCCCATAGGATGCATCATCCGAGATCGTCGGTAATATGGCTGTGCTTGGTGGCTTAAAGCATGGTGGGCGTGGCTTCCTGAGCGCACTCACAATTCATAATCGCGAAGTGTGCAGCCTCTGTCATTACTTCCTGGCGATATCGGATGATCCATTCTATAATGACGTCATTTCTAGTGATAAAGGACTTACCCCTCTATCCTTAACCAACGAGCAATGGCAGGATCCGGCAGTACAGAGCATTTCCGACCGGGAGACCGTATGGAAGGAGAAGGAGCTCCACGGGAGGTACTACAGGGCTTTACATGAGCCCCACGTAGATACAGCCGCCTCCCTCAACTGGCTACGTTTCGGTGACCTCTTCGGGGGAACCGATGGTTTTGTCTGTGCAATACAGGATCAGGTTATTTTTTTTTTTTTTGGGTTTAAAAGGAAAAAAAAAAAAAAAAAAAAAAAAAAAAAAAAAAAATCAAAAAAAGAAAAAAAAAAAAAAAAAAAAAAAAATATAAAATAAAAATAAAAAAATATATATTTTTTATATTATTTTTTTTTTTTTTAATAATAAAATAAAATTTTTTTTTTTATGTGTGTCTTTTTGTTTGTTTTTTTATCTTTTTTGGTGTTTGGTGAATTTTTTTTCTTTGCAGCGTGGGCTATATAAGACCAACAACTATCGAAGATACACCCTAAAGGATGGCACTGTCGACGTCTGTCGAGCTTGTCGCCATCCCGGGGAGTCACTTAGGCATGTCACCTCCGGTTGTTCGGCGCTTTCTAACTCTGAGTACTTGCACTGGCACAACCTAGTAGCCAGAATTCTACACCAGGAGCTCGCTCTGAAATACGGTCTCGAGGACCAGAAATTGCCGTATTACAAGTACTTGCCGGAAGCCGTGCTCGAAAATGAGGCACCAGGCTCTACTGGGACCGGGCCATCATCACGGACAGGACTATTCTTGCGAATAAGCCTGATATTTTGCTGATGGACCGGGCACACTCAAGGATATTTTTGGTCGACATTACCATTCCGTATGACGAGAACCTCGTGAAAGCCGAAACAAACAAACGAACAAAATATCTGGACCTGGCTCACGAGGTGACCGACATGTGGGGTGGTATGTCGGCCGAAATTATTCCTGTAGTCGTCTCTGCGAATGGGCTAATCCCAGTCAGCCTCTCGGGTCATCTGAGGCGACTGGGACTCCGTGACGGACCGCTCCGGGCTCATATTCAGAAGGCGGTGCTCCTCGATACCGCCCGCATCGTCCGCCGGTTTCTCTCCCTTTCTTCCTAACCCTGGGCCGTTTGGTCTCCCCTGCCGAGAGCTTCCATCTGCGCCTCTACCCTAAACTCGTAACAATATGATCACACATGTATACAATGGTATAGTGGGCATAACAAAGTTACTTTTGTAAATTATTTGTATTTTTACAAAGTATAGTTATTACACACATTTAAAAAAAATTGTTATGTAACCACTGCGGATATCCTCATTTCTGAGTTTATCACGCAGAGAAACCACGAGCATAGCCCTCTCTATAGCTCGTTGAGCGACATACGGCCAGCAGTGAAGGACCATGTCTCAAATCCGTAAGTCATCGCTGGTAACACGCACTGGTTGTACAATCTAGTTTTCAGAGATCGAGGTATACCTGACAAGAAGATGTGTCGTAATTTCCCGAACGCTGCCCAGCCAAGTTGAATCCATCGGTTGACCTCTCGGTCGAAGTTGGACTTACCTAGTCGGACTATTTGTCCCAGGTAAACGTGCTCGTCAACAACTTCGAGCATAGTGCTCCCAACAACTACCGGCATGGGTGTGACGTGGACATTAAACATGATCTTTGTTTTGGTCATGTTCATTTTAAGACCTATCCGTTGGGATACACCATTGAGGTCATTGAGCTTAGTGCTTAGGTCCTCCAGCGATTCTGCCATAAGGACTATATCGTCGGTAAATCGAAGGTGAGTGATGTACTCCCCATTGATGTGAATACCGTATCTTTCCAGTCCAGTAGCTTGAAAACATCTTCCAATGCAGCTGTGAAGAGTTTCGGGGATATAACGTCACTCTCTCTTACACCTCTCTGCAGTTTGATAGGTTTCCAACTCTGGTTCTGTACTCGGTTAGCCATCGTAGTCATACTGTACAAACACTTCAGCACTTCGATATACCGACAGTCAACTTGGCACCGCTGAAAGATTGTAGCACCGCCCAAATGACGACGGAATCAAAGGCTTTCTCATAGTCGTATGCTGCGGCAAAGTCAGATTGTACTCTTCGGTCTTCTGTACAATCTGCCGCAGGTGTTCTATGGTATTGAAGCCTTTTCAGAAACTGGCTTGTTTGGGAGGCTGGAAGTCTTCGAGTCTGCGTGCGAGACGATTCGTAATGACTCATGAAAAAAACACGTAGACGTGGCTCAGAAGGAAAATCGGTCTGTAGTGCTTCAAGAGAGCGTTGTCACTTTTCTTGAAGAACAAGGCCACCGAACTTCTGCTCCACGCCTCCGGAGTATTGCCACCATGGAGGACGGAATTGAAAAGCTTCTGAAGGACTTTAAGTACTGGTGTTCTACCAGCTTTTAGAAGCTCCGCTGCAATTCCATCCTCGCCTGGGACCCTGCCGTTTTTAAGGTGCTGGAGAGCCATTCTGGAAACATATGCCATTTTGGAAACATATGAATGATTAATGTTAAATAAATATTTGTCTTAAAGTTTATGAACTACCTAAAGAGAGCACAGATACTGGCTTTATTAACGATGGTTAATATAGCGCATATCGCCATATTATGGCGCGCTATTTTTCCATAGCGCACAACGCGTGCTGTTAAGTACTTTGGTTAATTAGTGTATACTGTATACTTATAAATGATCGAAGGACACAATTTTCTGCTACAAAAGTAACCTACCTAATTCTTTTAAATGTAAATAAAATATAGATAAAAAGTGTATATATTCATAGACTTAGAATATACTGGTGTATGTATATTCTAAGTCTATGTATATAATAGTGTATGTAAAAAGTTGATTTTTTGTGTATACAATCAATAAATATTTTAAATTCGCCTTTAATTGATTTATAATTTAAATTAAGTTTAAAATGACATTTATATCAATTGTAGACAGTCTTAAGTCTGAAAGTGTGAAAGAGTGTTCATTGGTTTTTGTTTACTGCTTAGTTATATTTTAGTCCAAAATGCGACTTATTACGGAATAATATTATTATATAGTATGTGGTCCGTTAAACGAACGACATGTAATGTAATTTTTTTTATAGAAGAGGGGGCAAACGAGCATGCGGCTCACGTGATGTTAAGTGACTACCGCCGCCCATGATTAACCGCAACACCAAGGGAATTGCAGGTGCGTTGCCGGCCCTTTAGAAAAGAGTAAGCTCTATTCGCGAAGGTCCCCAGGTCGAATCGGTCCGGAAAAATCACCGGTGGTAAACTATTCCACAGAGGTCGTACGCGGAAGAAAACTCCTTTTGAAACGTACAGTGGTGGACCGCCAAGCATCCAGATGTCGTGGATGGTGTCGGGACGTTTGCCGCGTAGTGCGTTCACGAAATTTGGCGGCTGGGATTAATCCGAACAATTCCTCAGAGCACTCCCCATGGTATATGCGAAAGAAAATGCAAAGAGATGCAACATCTCTTCGCAGCGCCAGTGAATCGAGCCGATTGGAAAGCAATCGTTTCGATTCGAGCCGCTCTGCGCTGGATGCGTTCAAGTGGAAGGAGCTGGTACTGGGGAGCTCCAGGCCAGAGATGGGAACAGTATTCCATATGCGGCCGAACCTGCGCCTTATAAAGTTGCAGGCGGTGTGCCGGCATGAAATACTGTCCCACTCTGCTGAGCACGCCAAGCTTTTTAGAGGCCAATTTGGCCTTCTCTTCCAAGTGACCACGAAACTGCACGTCACTCGATATGTCGACGCTGAGGTTCCGATACTGGCTGAGGCAACAAGGGGAGTGCCTTGAAACTGAGGAGATACGACAAAGGGGTTCTTTTTGGTGGTTAACGCGCAAACTTGTGTCTTCTGAGGGTTAAACTGGACTAGATTTAGTCGCCCCCAATCGGAGACTCTGTTCAGCAAAGACTCGACTTCAGACACATGTTTGTCCCGGTACTTGGAGTGCTACGAGATTTAGCGTGCTGCTAAAATTTACGCGCCCGCCCACAATCGCTTCCTTATAAATAGCGCACTACAACAAAGCGTATTTAACAGCGCGCTAGAACTTTATAGCTTATAGTCTGTAGCGTGCTATTAATTTTAGGCCTGGGTAGTATCGCATTTTCTGAGAATCGTATCTATATCGGATTTCGAGTTTCAATATCTGATGTCAAAACTATATATTTCAATATCTATATATTCTGCGTACGCATTTATACTATTTTCTACTCCGATACGCTGATGAAATCGTATATAAGTTTGTAATTCAAGACCATCCACAATCGACTTCTTGCTTAACCGTCTAGCGTCATCTTTGCGTACCACCTTGAGAGCTAATCAATTTTCTTTCGATAAAATGACTAAATTCTAAATAAAGTATTTTTTAAAACATCAATACAAACGTGTATTCTTTTGATTTATTTCATTAAAATTTAGGTTTCACATGTCTAAAAATAAGGATTGTAACAATTATTTGCTATACTTAAAGTTAAACTTATATACAATATTTAATACTGAACTTGTGGTTGAAAATTATCATAAAAATAAATCGTTTGCCGTTAAAACTTTTGAAGTGTTGAAAACGCTTTTGACTTAATTCATTAGTGGTTGATGTTAAATCATATGTACTTTGTTGTTACGATATTGGCTCAAGTATTGTTTTACATTAATTTTAAGGAAGCACGTCAGTTTAATATTATTTATTTTACATTTTATCAAAATATTTTAAAAGGTGTATTTAAAAAGTTGGATAAATAAATACTAGGGATGTTAATTAAGATTTAGTGAAATTGTGTTTTTTTATTATTTAGTGTAGTTTACAAATATAAGATTTTAATTTTCCGACATGTGTAATCTAATACCCATATACTCGCGCACTTTTGCACACGGCAAATCTAGCCACCGACCGATGCGGAGCGATATAGGTATTGCGGCGGTGTATCAGATTTTGTATAATATAACTTATAGAACGAATCTAGCGACCGACCGATGCGAAGCGATATAGGTACGCGACGGTATATCAGATTTTGTATAATATATAGTTATGGAACGATTCTGGTGACCGACCGATTCGAAGCGATATGGGCATCGCGGCGGTACGCAAATATCAGATTTTGTAATACATAATTTTGGAACGAACCAGTAAGCAGTTTTTAGATATTGTACCAATATATAGATTTCGTATCAGTATACGGTTTGCATCGCCCACCGCTAATTAATTTCCTGTCATTTTGAACAACTCTAGTTAGTACCTATGTCTTCAAAATCTCTCAAATTCTTGTTTTGTGATGCACCAGCGTACTGAATTTTTTACCGACTTCAAAATTGAGGGGCTATTCAATTCGACTGTATGCTTTTTAATGGTCACATATTTTCTCTGGATGAATCGATTTTATGATTTTTTTATCTGAAAGCTGGTGTTTATCGTGTGGTCCCATATAAATTATTAATTATAATTTTAAATATTCCCATATAATTAAGATCTCACCAGTAGTTTTTGAGATATCTTTAATAATGCTTATTTAATTGACTTCAAATACATAGATTCGGTCGTATTGAAGTCGGTTGTACAAAATTATTAATTTTACCACTCTTGTTTAGAATAATAGGATTCTCTGTCTACGTTGTTTAACCAATATTAGCTTTTTTGGTTCTAAAAAGATACTCTATGTATTAGCTTATCTATGGCCCGTCAGGGTAAATGTATTCTGTGATCTGTGATCTACGGTAAAGTCACAGGGTAAAGTCTTACAAATACAAAAATACAAATTGTATTGAAAGATAATAAAACTCACACTTGAAACTGCAAACCTCTTAATTTGTTTTTAGCAAATTTCCATTACATACTTATGGTAAAACAAATAAATATGTTTAATTTTTGAAGTGGTTTCCGTAGTTCTGCTTATTAAAAAATATTGGTAAATAGTAAAATGGCTACCGTTTTTGATAGCCCTTTTATTCGACAACGTCTACATCGTTTGCGGCATCGTGATTTTGACTTAGACGAAGATCAAAGATTTGGCCGATGTGATTGTACAAGTTATTCCTATTTCGTGCTATCGATGGTTCTATTTTCTGTTGGTACTGTTATCACAGTACTAGCCTTAGGAGACACAGACGGCTATATATTAAGCAACTTAGGACACATGTGGCTGGTTGGACCTATATTTATTTGTTCTGGAATGATGGTTGCTGTTAAAAGTATGTTGTATTTACGTAGGAAGAGTGTTATACAAATGCTGCTCCACCAGCGTGCAATTATAAGGGTAAGTCATTCCCCTTCTTACAATATATAAAATGTACATTATCATTTAAATAAATAGCATTCATATAATCACAAGATTTAATTCCATAAAACTGTTTATGACCTTATTTGAACTACTATCAAAAAGAAATGTATCTCAACAGTAATCCATGTTTAAATAGCCTTCACCTAATAACCACATTCGTTATCAACGTATACAAATTTAAATTACAAGATGTTTAAATTTTATATGCCATTATATGTTAGGTTTTTTCTGATTTTCTAAATTTATATTCTTATATTTGTTTTGATGTATCATTCATAATATTTATTTAATGTAGATGTCACTGTAATAACTGTTTCCCTTTAGGTCAATAACAAGAGGCTTAGCCAAGTTAACTTTATATAGTTGTTAATGCCAATAGAAATCTATAAAAATGAATGGAAATTACTTAATTCATTGTTTAGCAGTGTGACAATCACATATTATTATTGATTTCATTCATTAGCATTAACAATAATTGTAAAAAGTCAACTTGGGGAGCGACCTCACCATGCAGATAGTTAGCCCTATAAGTGGGAACCTTCGAACGTACAAGCAGCATGTGTGCTGCTGCTCTTCTTTTTTAATAAAAGCACTGCATAAGGGACTGTCTGTAGCACCAATGGTAAACAAGTTCTTGTTAATAGAACCAGGTCTTATAATAGATCTGGTTCCCATCTGGATCTGGAATTCCTTTATTCATATTAGCATCTTGTAGATGTAATTTTTTACTGCAGGTAGTGCTTATCTAGTATGTCTACAATCTGCATGATTAGTCCAATAATGAGCATGTTAATTATTAAAGTGTTCACATACCAGTGCACAAATGAGTCCAACAGGAATTTGGTATAATTGGTCTGGCCCTATGGTACCCAATGCTGAACATATTCCAGCTAGCTTGTCAACAGTGCCATTGCTTCTAGAACCATAGTGACCTTTGATACATTGCAAGGTCATGCTGTTGAATTTATATACCTCATTTAAATATTGATAGAATTTGTGTATTAGCTATAAGTTTATATTGCTGTTCAGAGCTTGCAGTACTCTGCTATGGGTAAGTATTTGTACAGAGTAGTCTTTTACTTCCCCAGCAGTTGTTGCTTGTGCTGCTGAAATTTTACCCATACATTCATCCAGACTGTACTGTAGGTACCCATCAGTATACATACATGAGATATGAATGTAGAGATTTCTATGTTGACACATACCATTTTTCTTTACGCTATAAAGTGCTCTGACTCGGCATATGTTGCAGGGAATCAACAACATCAACAACATTGTTATTCTGTCAGCACCCATATAATTAATGTGCACATCAATGGTTTTACATATTACCATTTGCAATTGTTTTGTTATATTAACCAGTACAAGTTTTTATAGTGTTTACTATTAATAATTAATATTATTGTACAAAATATAAACAAAACAGGTGAGAATAGTAATATTAGAACTGAACTGAGAGCTACATGTAGTGTTATGTATAGGTACTCACTCTTATGGTTAATGACATATGGTTATTAGAATAAAAAGTGGTGGTTAATGTAAGCTACATAAATATTAGGCAATTAGCCCCAGAAGAAGTTTTTTTTACAACACTGTTTTGTATCTTTTCTTACTACTGATTATATAATGCCAAACTTCTTCATAGAAAAGTAGTTTCTATATATAATATTTTATGGTTAAAGTGCTGTGGGTGGGTGCAACTTCATGAGACCGCTAGGGGGTTAAGAGGTTAAGGAGCATGGAGTTATTTTGTGTCATCATTATCATGATAACAGCCTGTCCCAAATCCACTACTGAACAAATGCCTTCCCCAAGTAACACCATAAAGCATGGTGCTGAGTCACCTGCATCCATCAACATCCTGCATATCTTACCAGGTCATCACTTCATCAAGTGGGAGGTTACACTTAGTTTTTGCTTCAGTAATTTTCTTTTCTCCAGTCCTCTGCTGTATGTAATTACAGAATTTATTTCATTTGACAAACAACATCATAGATTTATGTTTTAATTATTTACATTTGATTTGCTTCATTTTTAGTTTTTTATGCATGTTCTGTAAATTGTAGTAAAATTAGCTCGCATTAAATTCATACTATTCAACCAACCCAAATTTGATCCCTGCTAGCAATAATTTACATAACATTCAATATACATTACATAATATTACATAACATCAATGGGTAAGAAAAATATTGAGAGGAATTATGCATTTCTAAGAAATTCACTGGTCTAAAGACATGTGATACAAATCGTTTTGAATAAAACTGTTTTTTTTTTTTAATTTTACCTAGTTTAATTGACGGAGGACATGGTGATTCTCGAATCCGGCAACTTGTTCTATCACCAGGAGGGCGACCATCTGTCCCAAGGAGGTGTCTGATTTATCTTCCACAAGTCTCTCGTCAACAACGTTGTAAAGATTGGGAGTGTGTCGACGAGGGTCGCGTACCTGATACTCAGAATCACCAAACGGTATTCGCTGAAGGTCATACAGGTTTACGCACCAACCTCGGCACATCCCGATGAGGAGGTGGAGGAAATGTATGGGGATATTTCCAAAGCCATGCATTCTCCAAAACCCACTACACGGTGTTGATGGGAGACTTCAACACAAAACTAGGCACAAGAGAAAATAGTGAGCTGAAGTTAGGGAAATTTGGAGTAGGGCAACGGAACCGAAGGGGCCAGCAGCTGGCCGACTTTATGGAGAAAGAGGGACTCTTTATGATGAACTCTTTCTTCCAGAAGCGGCCCCACAGGTAGTGGACCTGGTCGAGCCCCGACGGTTCGACAAAAAATGAGATTGACTTCATTATGACGACCAGACGCCAACTGTTCAGTGATGTCTCAGTGATCGCAAGGGTGAAAACTGGCAGCGATCACCGAATGGTTAGAGGCACACTGAACCTAAACGTTAAGTTGGAGACGTCTCATCTAATAAAGTCAACGCTCCGTCCCCCTCGTGCTCTAACCCAGAATCCCGAAGACTTTCAGCTCGAGTTACGTAATCGCTTTCAGTGCCTACAAGATTGTAATGCAGTGGACGATATGAATGACAAGCTTGTGGAAATGCTATGCGGTCACTAAGTTCTGCAAGACCCGCCGCAGAAGAACACAAAAACTCTCCGATCACACTCTGAATCTCATGGCTGTTAGACGGGAGATGAGGCTGCAACCGTCAACAGATTTGACAGCATACAGGCTACTGAACAGACAGATCTCCAAATGCATGCGGCGAGACTTACGCAACTTTAATACTGCTCGTATTAAAGAAGCGATCGAGCGGAACCAGGGCTCCAAAGTCTTTGCCAGAGATCTGTCTGCCAGTAAGAGCCAACTGTCAAAGCTGAAGACTGAGTGTGGCAGCATCGTTTCCGGGACACCTGAGATTTTGAGTGAGATTGAGAGGTTCTATGGGCAGCTGTACACATTATCGTTGGAGCCACACGCAAGTGTAAGTAACGATCCAAGAGCAAGTTTTATCCGACACTATTCCAATGATATCCCGGACGTCAGTCTAAGCGAGATTAGAATGGCTCTCCAGCACCGTAAAAACGGCAGGGCCCCAGGCGAGGATGGAATTACAGCGGAGCTTCTGAAAGCGGGTGGAACACCGGTACTTGAAGTCCTTCAGAAGCTCTTCAATTCCGTCCTCCATGGTGGCACTACTCCAGAGGCGTGGAGCAGAAGTGCGGTGGTCTTGTTCTTTAAGAAAGGCGACAACGCTTTCTTGAAGAACTACAGACCGATTTCCCTTCTGAGCCGCGTCTACGTGCTGTTTTCGAGAGTCATTACGAATCGTCTCGCACGCAGACTCGACGACTTCCAGCCTCCCGAAGAAGCCGGTTTCCGAAAAGGCTTCAGTACCATAGACCACACACATACACTGCGGCAGATTGTACAGAAGACCGAAGAGTACAATCTGCCACTTTGCCTGGCGTATGTGTACTATGAGAAAGCCTTTGATTCTGTCGAAATTTGGGTGGTGCTACAGTCCCTTCAGCGGTGCCAAGTTGACTGTCGGTATATCGAAGTGCTGAAGTGTTTGTACAGTAGGGCTACGATGGCTATCCAAGTACAGAACCAGAGCTCGAAACCTATCCAACTGCAGAGAGGTGTAAGACAGGGTGACGTTATATCCCCGAAACTCTTCACCGCTGCATTGGAAGACATTTTCAAGCTACTGGACTGGAAAGGATACGGTATTAACATCAATGGCGAGTACATCACTCACCTTCGATTTGCCGACGATATAGTCCTTATGGCAGAATCGCTGGAGGACTTAAGCACTATGCTCAATGACCTCAATAGTGCCTCCCAATGGATAGGTCTTAAGATGAACATGGACCAAAACAAAAATTATGTTTAATGTCCATGTCACACCTATGCCGGTAGTTGTTGGGAGCACTATGCTCGAAGTTGTTGACGAGTACGTTTACCTGGGACTAATAGTCCGACTAGGTAAGTCCAACTTCGACCGAGAGGTCAATCGACGGATTCAACTCGGCTGGGCAGCGTTCGGGAAATTACGACATATCTTTTCGTCAGGTATACCTCAATCTCTAAAAACTAGATTGTACAACCAGTGCGTATTGCCAGTGATGACTTACGGATCTGAGACGTGGTCCTTCACTGCTGGCCGTATGTGGACGCTCAAGGTCGCTCAGCGAGCTATGGAGAGGGCTAGGCTCGGAGTTTCTCTGCGTGATAGACTCAGAAATGAGGATATCCGCAGTAAAACCAGAGTCACCGTCATAGCCCAACGGATTAGTAAGCTGAAGTGGCAATGGGCCGGCCATATAGCTCAAAGAACCGCTAACTGATGGGGAAGAAAGGTTCTCGAGTGGCAGCCTTGTACCGGTAGGCGTAGTGTAGGGCGACCCCCCACTAGATGGAGTGAGGAGCTGGTAAGATATGCAGGAAGTCGATGGATGCAGTGGCTCAGGACCGTGCTTTGTGGCATTACTTGGGGGAGGCCTATGTTCAGCAGTGGACTTGTGAAAGGCTGTAATGATGATGATAATTGACTTATTCTGATATTGCCGATGTTTCAAGTAGACATGTGTCGATCATGCATAATTCATTCGACGAAATTAAATTTAAATGACGGAACCTTTTTAACTTGTGATTGGTGTGAATTGTGAATGAGCCGAAAACCGACTGAATCCCAAATGATTTGAATAAACAGGTAAATCGAATAAACACAGCAGACTGCAGAGTATCAAGAGTATTTATTTACTATTTAAGGGTTTTTTATTATAATATTATCCAAATTAAAAATATCATTTCGTAGAGTTTAAAGATTTCATGGCAAATTATTTATTTAATGATAATTTTCAATCACCTTATATGAGTATAAGATAAAAGTTTAATTTTGTAGCAAATAAATGTTACAATCCTTATTTTTAGACATGTAAACTAAGATGAAATTGTGTATTGTTAGGAATGAAATTTAAGAATAAAGAAAATTATTAAATATTTTATAATATTAAATATTTTGAATAGTTATAAATCAAATCAATTGAGGTTGTTGTGTTTATGCCATCTAGCGTTGATTGTACTTATCACCTTGAAAGTCGATAAGTTTTAGTACATTAAAATGACTTTATTACCTATAGCATGTAGTAGATGGCACTATTGCAAATCTCAAATAAAAAATTTTTGGTTCCCAATGGATCTCACAGAGTACTGGAGCCCGAAATGATCTATTTGAGTGATCAATCCGAATGTACCAGTAGACATGATGAAATATACTAGAATGATTCGGTCACTAGAAATGAATGATTGACACATGTCTAGTTTCAAGTATACACAAGGACTTCAAAGATAGCTATACCTAAATATTATATAAACTTTATAAATTGTAAAAATTGGCTTCAAAAACTAAAAAGAATAATGCAACTTCCACATAGTAGCTTCTAAAGTTGGTGCTAAGATATAGTGTATTGTAGAATTAAAGACAAGATTGATTTGCAGGATATGGCAGCTGTACAAGCAGAACAGGCATTTGGTGGTCAGGTACCTAGAACTGCTTCTAGTGCAACTTTGCCTCCTTCCTATGACGCTTTAATAACAAATGCTGCATCAAGTAAGCCCCAAGCATCTAGTTCTGAACCACCTCCACCTACATATGATGAAGCTATGTATCTTATTGGTGATGAAAAATTTAGAATGGAAATTAAAATAGATAACAGTGCAAAACAAGAGACCAGTAACCAAACCTCAAGTTCCAATTCTGAAAACATCAAACCCTGAATGGGAAACATATTTTTTTGTTAATTACACATACAGTTGTGTAAGTAATTTACTTAATTCTTCCTTTGTACTTATAAATTACTTATAGTCTGCTATGTGTTAATTCATAGTATTCTCAGATGTGCCTAAATATTGACTTGTTGGCAATATTGTTATTTAGATGCCTTTAAAAATTAAATTTAAGGAAAATCTTATAATTAGCTTAAGATGTACTGTAAATTTTAGATTTACGCTTTCCTAGATTTCCAAAGGCAAGATCTTATTTAAATCCTGCTTGATGTATCAAAAGTAAGAACATAATTAGTAATTAACAATATTTTAATAAGTACAACATTAAATAAAAAGCTGGATTATGGAGGAAGTTTTAAATTATTTGTACTTGCCTTTGGTAATGCTGGATGAGATACTATTCTGATTTATTGTCAGACTAAAGATAAATAAAAGTGCCTAATCCTTTATGCTTAAATGATATTATTTTTGTGAGGAAATAACATTTTGAACAATAAAAAAATTGTGATGGTTTATATGAGGTAAACAATTCATTAATTCATGACATCCAATCAAAAGTCTGTTTTTGAACATAGGTCCCCCCTATAGATTGCTTCAATGAGGTACTTTGACTAAGTTACCACACTTGACAGGGTGGGTTTCCAAAGTGAGTTTTTTATAATTTTTGATTGTATTCAGAATGATACTACTGCCCATCTTCGCGTTCAGTATCTTTCTGCAGTTTCTTACAACATCCTCAGGATGAGAAAGGAGAAGTGATTCTTACACCACCACTACACAGTGCAATAGAAGTAGATAATGTTTTAGGCTAAATGCTTACCTCTGGAATATATGTCCACAATATATACACTGTATACAAATAGGCATAGTTGTATCGACTTGTAAACATTTTTTGTACTTGATTTCTAACTTAAGTTAGGTACTATTTTAGCTAACTGGGGAATTTGATCAACATAAATCTTTGCCTGTGTAAATATGTACTTATTCAGTTTCTTTATTCCAATACAAATAAAGCTGAGACTTTATAAGAATAGAATAGTAGGAAAATATGTATTCTGTTTGACTAACTTTATAACAAATAGGGTTAGCAATTCCTTTACACACTGGTTTTACTAATTCTTTTGTCGAAAGATATGTGATATATAGATGTGGTAAACATCAGTCCTCTATGAATTTCAACCATATTATAAATGCTTTTATTTTATAAAATAATGCAGTCATGTGATTTTTAAAGAGCTGTTTATATAGTTCTTTTAGAACCAGCTGTAACAAAACAAGCTGTAAATAAATCATAATAACTTATGTCGCAAATATTTTTTACATATTTAAATCTTTGTAAGGAGCATATGAAATATTAAAGGAACTTAATTATTGAGGTTAGAGATTGTTAGGTTACATAATATTGTTGTGTTGGTGATTATTTTCGTAATATTAATTCTTCATCCAATATTCTTTATCATTCTCATTTTAAAAGACCAATGGTTGTTAAGAGGTAATTAAAAAAATTACTACATCAGTCTAATCAGAAGGTAATATCAAATTCTATGGTCCTATGTTATATATGTCTGCAGTTTTAGTCTTGAATCATTAGGTCATTAGGTAGTTGTACTTGATAATCACACACACACACATATATATATACATATAAGTAAATATTTAAATTAACAAAGTGATATATTGCAGAGTAGTATTCCTATAAATTTATAGGAATATGGATTTTGAAAATAACTAGGTTTTTTGCATTTAATGTAATTTCTATTTAAATATATTGTTATATATTATATCATCTAATTAAATTATTATATAAAGGATTTAAAAATATTATTTAACTTACAAAAGTGTTTTATATATATATATATATATATATATATATATATAAGGCATTTTGACCCCATCCTCGAATTGATTGATTGATTGAAGTGGTCTGCTACTGCATATGTAAAGACTGAAGCATATACATTTAATTGTTGGCAATTTATTAAAAGAACAATTATATTTTATAGAATAGTTGTAATATTGATATGATAAAATGTTACTTCAGCCTGAAGATTACATTTTTTATTCATCCAAGTGTTTTATTAAAACTACATAAACGATTTCCTTTCTTTATATATATTTTTACTTTTTTTATTGTCAAATTTAATAGCAGTTTATAAATTGTATATATTTATGAGGCCTTCTCTTAACATACTTGCACATTACAACATTATATAACTATATTATAAAATGTAGGGTTAATAAAAGGAGAAGTGAAATTCAGTGATACAAGCATTGATTTTATTTTTGTTGTGAAGATTAATTTCCATCAAGATCTTGGAAGTGACCTAATTTGTTTGAATTACTGCATTGCATTTATCTAGTCATATTGTGAAGTTTCCTGTCTCCCTAACTCTTAAATTACATATAATTTGTTTGATTATTAAATGTGTTTTATTACAAATACATGCTTATATCATTTTAAACAATAAATTACAATATAAACCTCAACTTTTAAACTAATTGTAATGCCTGCATAATAGCATTATGTGAGGTTGCAGTTTTTGTATCTGGAATCTGTTTGAATTGATACCCTGCTTATATTGTTACTAACTTATTTCTGCTATCAAGCAGCACTGCCCTCTTTGCATGTGTTCTTGTTCACAGAGCCTGTATAATTTGAGGCCCTATGACATTTCACCTTAGCCCACAAGGTAACAATGCGCCTAGCCTTTTTGTAAGTTGTTTGCTTGTATTGAGTCACTTGCCATATCAAGTGGACAGTTAGCCTACCTGTCATATTAATACAATAAGAATTATGTTAACCTCCCAAAATATTTGGCTCTGTAGCAATTGTCTCTCAACTGAGGCCATTGAACTATAAAAATATCAGCAAAGTACTGAAGAATCTTTCCTGATAATGATAATGTTCTCACTCTACACAAACTTTCTATAAATATAATTCGACTATCTAATAGAAAAAAACATCTTAATAAAAAAGCAACAGCACATACTGGAATACAAGTACCTGGACCATTACATAAAATCACATTAGGCGCGAATTTGTAAACAATAGGTATAGTACACAATGATGCATAAATTGTAGTAACTATTGATGAAGAATATGTTTGTTTAACATTTCTACTTCTAGGTATTCTACACAGTGTGTAACTTGTAGATCCATTTTCCATATTATGTATTTTCACTTCACTGCTGGTATCATTATCAGCCAAAATATACAAACGGGGCCCGAACTTTTTAGTATTCAAATTTGACATAAGTCTTAGTATTTCACTTGTATGGCCACCCGATCCGATACAAATTATAGTTTTTAACGATGATGCTTGTATTGATAAGGCACATTCGGACGTCACTATCTTGACTAAAAGATATAAAAGCCTCAGAAGAAATGCTATAAGTATAATCAGAATTGTGGCATATATACCCATGATAAGTAAGTTGAATGATTTATACTTCAAACTTTTTACTTTCACAAAACCAGAACCTAACCCTAACCCACCTATAAGTAAAGGGGGAAGAGTGTTGTATGGTGTGTTCCGGTGTCATCTTTTGGCCATGGGTGTGGATATTTTTTTTGCTCTCAATATTCCTATGGATATACCATCAATTATTCTATAATTTTTTGTATGGAAAATTCTGGCATGCTTGGACCACAATTAAATTTGGCCGTGGGTAGTACATAAAGTGTCAAATGATGTCATTGATTGGCAGTACACTGGGTTGTTTTGGAACATCAATAATTAATATTTTTTTATTAACTGGCCTTACGGTTCTGGGTTCTAGTCCTTTTGAGCCTATCATTTCTTTCGGAATCTTCATTTTATATTTTTCTTCACAATATGCTGATACGTCACATTGCGAAGTCTAGGAGATTTTGACGACAGCTCAACCCTGCGCACAGTTGATCATAGATAAGAGTGTATATACCTACCATGAAGGTTAGGGAACAGGAGAACGATTGCCGTAGAAAATAGTGTCCCAGAAATATGGACACCATAAGTGAGGCGATGCGATCGCTTAGTTCGGTTAATAAAAGTCATTTTCATTTTATTTTTCCGATCAGATGCTAAACCACTTGCATATCCACGTACAATAAAATATTTCTCCATTTTTTAATGTTTCTTTTTGTCAGAAATTACAAAATTAAGGAGCATGAAAATTTTCCCACCAATGCCGCGGAGAAAGTTTGTACATTATTCAAATATATGTGTATGTGCCAAATCGATTGAGAAAAACGGGCAATGACCTTTCGATCGTTTAACCAGGGGTTACTAACCTTCAATATATAGGCACATTTTATATGTAGTATTTTCTTTATTTATAATGATTTTTTTATAATGATTGATATAATAATAAATATATTAACTATTATTAAAAAGTTATGTAAAAGTACGCTGTGGAAGAAAAATCACCGATGTTTATAGGAACCACGGACAATATTATTTAAGAAATAAAAAACAAACATATGTGCTGACCTATGGTTCATAAAAGATAGCTTGATCTCTGCGACAGCTGTCAGTAAAAATCACGCCTATGAAGTCCTGAATTTCTTAGTAGTACAGACAGTACCTGTCAATGTCATACTTTATGGGCATGCACTAATTAGGTCGGCATGCCCATAAAGTATGACATTGACAGGTACTGTCTGTACATGCCGATTTACATTATCTTAGTGTTTAGGAGAGTATTTTAGTACAACTTGAAAGGCAAGTTCTTTAGTGCTTTAGTGCGTTGTGAGTGAACGTTTACATTTCTTCCAGTAGAGTATCATTACAGCGCCACAATGAACGCACAACGACGTCGGCAAATACGCTCCATTCTACGCAAAATACTAACTGTAGTTATGGAACAAATAGAAGACGAGATTTTATTCGAAATAAATAAACCGAAACGAATGTGGGAGCGTCAATGGATTAGTCGCAGATCCATGCTTGGAGGAAGTTCTTTGTTGCTAAAAGAACTGGCTATTGAAGATCTTAAAGAATATCGCGATTCGATGAGAATGACAGAAGAATCCTTCAATTGGTTACTAAACAAAGTAAGGCCTGCTAAAGAAAAAAATTATACTCAAATGAGGAGTGCAATAACGGCCAAATTAAAACTTCAAGCAATTATTTATATGCTTGCAACAGGAAATAATTTGAGGAGCATATCTCATTTTTTCAGAATATCTAAATCTAGCCTTTCGTTAATGATTCCTGTAATTTGTGATGCCATCTACAATGCTTTGGAGGAATTTATACAGGTGAGCAAATAAAACATCGTGTAGTTATATTAAATCACATAACTTTAATACTTGAAACTGGGTAATTTTGTCACATAACTTTATAAAACTTTAATAATAAATCACGTAACTTTAATACTTTGAAACAATGAAATATTCCTATGTAGACGTTGAACAAAATTAGCTTGCTACCAGAACATCATGTTATAGTCGGAGATGCTGCCTTCCCTCTGAAGCCTTATTTGATGAAGCCATTCGGAGGACAAAATTTAACACAAAGAGAAAAAAAATTTAATTACCGGTTGTCTCGTGCTAGACGTATTATTGAAAACGCTTTCGGGATATTAGTTAGTAGATTTGAAATATTCGGAAAACCACTGCCTTATTGCCCAAACACTGTTGATAAAATTGTAAAAGCTTTTTGTGCTTTACACAACTGGCTCAGAATCATCAAAAGTTCGATATTAGAACATACAATGGACTTTGAAGACACTGAGAACGAATATTTTGTAGAAGGGAGCTGGAGACAGTTACCTTCAGAGAGACTTGTGCCAATACCTAGACACATGTACAACCATTCGTCGCAAAACGCACGTCAGATCAGAAAAAAGTTTGCAGACTATTTTATGGGCGAAGGATCTATCTCCTGGCAGGCACGAATGATACATTAATTTTTATGTAAGAAAAAAATCATACCATATTACTCTGCGTCTTTCTATTTTCTAGGTTTACGCTTCGTAACACATCGTGTAGTATGTTGAACCATATGTTATATGTCCACAAACATTCGTGAACAACATATTCAGACACAAATTTAATAGTTGTATCTTCCGACCATTTAGCCAATCTTTAAAAATCAAAAAACACGCACGCGTTTCACGGCACTTGTGCACTCTCCTAAAGATTTTACTAAATTACGTGTTTACACACAACGAGGGAAGATCTGAGTGCACAGATTAGTGCTGAGTGACGCGCCGGGGGTTGCGCGGGCGCGGGAGGGGTATCACTTGAAACAAAAATAAAAAGCGATTCTATTTTGATTCAACTGAAAGTCAAGTGGAACCGTACTAAAGTAGTTTCAACTAAAGTACTATCCTAAAGCACTCTGCTAAACACTAAGATAATGTAAATCGGGCATACTACTAAGAAGGACTTCATAGGCGTGTTTTTACTGAAAGCTGTCGCAGAGATCAAGCTATCTTTTATGAACTATAGAAGTGAATATCAATATTTAACTATTGTTATCACATCTAAACTAAGATTTTGTAAGCTACGTATTTTGACATTCGGCTCATATCTGAGGTCATTGCCCGTTTTTCTCAATCGATTTGGAGCATACTATAACTTCATCTACTTGTACTCATAAACAGCTAACTTCGCGGTCACTACTCACCGACGTCAGCACCGCTATAAATTCTACAATTTTCAAGGACAGGCGGGCTATGCTTTAGTACGTAGTGATCGTTCTCCTCTTCCCTAACCTCCATGGTTTATTAGTACCATGAAGGTTAGAGAACAGGAGAAATATTCTGGGACACTATTTTCTACGGCGATCGTTCTCCTGTTCTCTAACTTTCATCGTATAAACTATATTATGGAGAGTAAAAGTAAGTAGTAGAAACTGTGTATTACAAAGTGTCCATAGAAAACCGTTAAATAAGGATGGCGCCACTATAGCTACAGGTTAAATTTTAAAGAACGTGCCGAAAAATATTGGTGGCATAGACTACTTTTTCGAGGTTATATTTACTAACTAAAATTATTTTATATTTTGAAGCTACTGAGCAATTTAGCAGCACACTTCAAACCGTCGACAACTGCTAAGTTCATTTCATCCCAGTAGCTACTCCAGCGCTGTTGTGGAGAATTTTTTAACAGTTATTTACTGCTTACAGATGGACACTTTTTCAATTATTCTACTATGAGAGTTGGTACTCCTTCCTTCTACACTCCATAGTACTTATTTTATACCGTAGACCACTGACCTCTATATAAGTACGCTGGACTGGCTATGCCATACAAAATGACTGTGCCAATTTGAAGCGCCGCTAAAGGTGTCTTGAAAAATAAAATTGACATACATATGCCAAAGTCTGTTGTCTTATTTATATTGTCATATTTAAAAAGTCTCAATTTTGAACTTTTAAACTAAAAAACGAAAGTATTTTATGTTGTTTTATTGTGTATAATATTAGTTACATATTAAAAATTATTTTTAATAATAATAAGAATGAGCGTAATCTGTAAAACTCGTTACCAAAAGGGAAGTCGTATAACATTACACAAGTAAGTGAATTTGCAGCTAATATTTAACAAATTAAAACTATTTGATAATATAAGTACTTAAAATTTTGTTACTAATCTTAATATTATATATTATACCAACATGTTTGGCTGTATGTTACTGAGTTTTGATAAACAATAACGTTGTTTAGTGTTGGTTGTCGAGTTCCTTGTCTATAATACTTATCGATGTTCTTTCCTACCATATCTGTTAACAAACAAAGTCGCCAACAACAGATGATTATCAAATGTTTATTAATTAACTGGTTTCCAACAGAACCTAGACTAAAATTATGGCTTAAAAGCATAAATATTGTGAATTGGCGTCCGAAACAAAGTGATCATATTTGTTCGAAACATTTCACAGACGACTGTTTTATTAGACATGAGAACTGCACCACTTTGAAAAAGTGCAGTATACCGACAATATTTTCTAGTAATATCAGCACCAGTAAGTATAAAAGTATTAGATTATTATTTGCAATGTTTTTTTTATTTCTTCTTTCCTCATTTTCCACCAAACTCAAGGGCCACAGCCAAGTGTCGAAAGGTCGCCTGTTGATGTCGAGCCACGTTGGATGTGTGTTAGTGGGCTGCGGCTAGAGGAGATTCCTCTCCCTGTACCGCTGTAGTTGAGGTGGAGTAGTAAGGGAAGAGGAGTGTTGGTATGGCGATTGGCGATGCGCCACTCGACTATCTTTCGCGACTTTGGTGAGGCTGCACCACTTGATGTTTCCAAGTGCTCGTTTTTCCCTGGCTCCACTCACATATCGGGCTCGTGGAGTCCGTAGTGCATGTGGAGTTAGATGCCGCGAAGGGCAGTGTGGCTTGTATTTCTGGTGTGCCTTATCTGAGAAAGAAAACGGGGACGAGAAGTCAGCAACTAAGGAGGGGCTGCCTGTGGGCGGCGGGCGCCAGAGGGGCCGCGGATGTGCATGAAAGCGTTTCCATGGCCCTGCGAATTTGCGGCGGAAGGTAGAACACCATGGGGTTTTATTAAGTGCGATCTAGGGATTTAATTCTCTCTCAATTGCAGGCATGTAATAGTATGAGTACATATTTGTGCTATTTGCTGTAGAGACTACTGATCCCTAGGGTGCACGTGCGGTGTAGTTCCTAAAAAACTGTATCTGCGACTGATCATCACTGCTGGTAATAAGAAGTTGTTTAGTTTGTTGCTTCCTCGCTTGAATGCTAAGTATAGCCATTCAGAGAGGACACGTAGCCAGCATTCTTGGGACGATACCAAGGAAAGTAGGACTGTATGGTGATTTCAGTTATTATTTTAATATTGTAATTTTAATTTCGAAAATGACGTTGTAAATAACTGATAACTATGTAATTCAAAGTTTATTTTTTATATTATCTTGCTAGCTCGTACCCGGCACATTGCTGCCGCAGAAGAAATAATTGTGGAAATATCGTTAAAAATGTGGAACAGTTATATTGTATAATTAGGAATGATAATACAATCATTGAAATATAATGATATATAACTTTCTATAACTTGGCATTCCTTGTGGGAGGCCTATTTTCAGCAGTGGACTTGTGAAGGGTTTTTAATGATGATGAATGATAATGGCATTATATTAATATGATACATAAATAGAATGGACGTTACGGGTAGAGTCTATCTATCCATAGAGTCCATTCTATTTATTTTGGTATAGGTAGGGTATAGAATTTTTGTCGATATAATTTGATACACTGTCTTATCCCTATTATTAGTTCCGTGGACGTGGACTTCTGCTGTCAGCGCCAAAATGGCGGAAATCAAATCGCTTCATCATGTCACGGTTTATAGCCAGTCCAGCGTACTTGTATATATAGAGGTCAGTGCCGTAGACAGATAATGATATAGACAAAGTGTATCTTCACATCTATCTATAGACATATATATCTATCTATCACAGAACCAGAACTGTGGAGTATAGGGGTAAGGAGTACAGACTGTATAAGTGTCCGTGTCCGTAGGAAAGCGCTAAATTGTGGCGGGTGGCGGCACTGTAGCTACAGACTAAATTTTAAAGAACTTTTTATAATTTTTTTATTGCACAGACTTACCATAATTCTTATTACAATAATTATTTTATTGCTTTCAAAATTTTTATTTTCAAAATCATTCAACGAATTTTACGGAGATTTATCATACCCCGTAGCTACTCGAGCGCTATTGTGGAGAGTTTTTGAACTGTTATTTACTGCTTACGGATGGACACATTTTCAACTATTCTCCTATGGGAGATTGTCCTCCTTACCTCTCTATACTCCAATGACCAGAACCTAACCCTAAGCCCTAACCCAATAAAATAAGGACAGTATATGTATATGTAAAGTTGTTCACAGTTCGAAAAGATTAAAAAAAATCAATAGCACGCTGCAGACTACAGACTAAACTATAAATTTCTAACGCGCTATTAAATAGGTACGCTATGTTATAGCGCGCTATTCATAAGAAAGCGTTTGAAATATTAAATGTATAAAAATAAATAAAGTAAAACTTCCAAAAAACATAATGTTTGATTATTATACTTCTTTGTATCATTTCTGTTAAAAATGATTATTTATTCGATATTTATATTTAAATGATGATTAAAAATATCGTTCATAAACTTCGATGATACTAATGAGCGATATTGCACCCTATAGATGTGCTTACTTCTTAGAACAATAATATTGTTCTAAGGCTTTACTCGAAAAAAATTACGACTTGAGTTAACTCGAGTTGAAATTCATATAACTCGAGTTATGCAACTAAAATTAGCAGAGTAATTGATTTGTTACAAATTACTTTTTACGAATTTGTTTTTCTATCTTACTTTTTGGTAGGTTGTGACAACTATCACTACTAAACTTTGTAGATAGGTTTAAAACAAAGGGGTATATTTAGTATGTATCATCTACTTACGTATTTTTGGTTTTAATCAATTAGTAAATACCTATATTTAACAACAAAACTAGCTATATGGCAGTCTTCACAAAACAACATCAGTCTCGTTTTAAGATGTAGGTACATAAGCTCTTTGATAGTTTCAATATTCTTAAATAACTTAGCTATCATAAAATTTAAATAACAAATTATTTTGTTAGTAGCCAATACTCTTTGAAACACAAAGGGCGAGCATAAAAATACGCGTACATAAAGCTAGAAATCTTAGTCACAAATTATCTTTACCTGGCATTAACACTGTCTTTAAATCGTATTTCGTCTTTCGATATAAGGAACTAAACTTAATAGCTCTTCGAGCTCCTCTTCCCCCATTCTCATTCTCAGATTTTATACTCTTTGCTATGGTCTCAGATATTCTCCTAGCGGAAAATAATGTTAACTCGGCTCACTGAAGTTAGCCTCCCAAAAAAATTTATTTTTCAAATTTCGTTATCATATACTACATAACTCCACAAAATGATAATAAAAATTGTTTACACCTGGTGCATCAGAATATACAAGGCATGATAGGCAAATAGCTAGAAATTGAATTGTTCTTAAATAGCAACAATATTCATATTTTATGTATTACTGAACTCATAATTTAATGTTTAACTTCAGTAATCACCAGGTGGTCAGTTCTTTCAATAGAGAAAAGGTTTTAAGAGGTGGCTCCTTAATTTTAGTTAGTAAATTATTATCATGTAAAGAACGTAAAGATATTGTGAGCCTCTCTGTTGAGCGAACTGTAGAAATAGCATGTGTTGAGTTTGAGCACCTCATTGTTATGAGCGTTTACAGACCCCCATGTTCTTTATATGATACTTTTGAAAAAAATTGGAGGAAGTTTTTGCTAAGCTTAATAAACAGAATAAATCTGTTGTAATATGTGGAGACTTTAATATCAATCTCCTAGAAGCTTCCTCCACCAATATTAAATTAAGATCATTGTTTAAATCTAATGGTCTTTTTAATTTATTTTTGAACCCAACGCGTATTGCTGAATCTAGTGCAACATGTATAGATAACATTTTTACAAATGTTAAGCCGTTCAATAAATGTCTTATTCAAAAATTGAGCTCTGATCACTGTGGACAATTAGTTTCATTACCTTATGTTCACAAAAAGCAAGTAAATAAAAAAGTAGTGTTTGTTCCAGTAAATGCACGTCACTTGGAGAAGTTTAGAAGTAACATAGTAAAAAAAACTTCCATCACTTTCATACCAAAATAATCCAGATTTTTTGTATGGAACATTATTTAAGCTTATTTGCAATGAATTTAATAATACTTTTAATTCTAAAACATTCTCCTTGAACAATCGCAAGGCATTTAATGAGTGGGCGACAGTAGGAGTCCATAAGAGTAGACAAAGGTTATATGAACTTTACAATGAAAGGTCATATAATCCTAGCGTCGAATTTAGGGAATATGTAAAAAAATATTCCAAAATATTCAAAAGAGTGTGCTCCATAGCCAAGGCATTGTATTTGAGCAACAAAATAAAGACAGCTTATAATAAAATTAAAATGACATGGAGTATAATTAATAGTGAAATTGGGAAGGTTAGCTCTCGCAATTCGAACTATCAGTTAAGTTTTAACAATAAATTAATTGAATTAGATCAGGACGTTGCAATGGTTTTCGAGAAATATTTTACTGATATTCCTATCTTAACCACTAAGTCACTGAATTCTTCTCCTGCCGTTGCCGAATCATTACTTAAACAAAATGTAAATGCGTGTACAAAGAATTTTACATTTCATAAAGTGTCATCAAAAGATATTCTAAAATATTTTAAGATTATTGATATTAAGAAAACCGCCGATCTGTGGGGGATTTCCGTTAAAGTAGTAGCAGTAGACGCAATAGTCTATAATAGATGCAATCGCACCTCATCTATCTATTATTTTTAATACTAGTATCAAATCTGGTGTGTTTCCTGATTTAATGAAACATAGTAAAGTAATACCTTTATTTAAATCTGGCAGTACATTGGACCCCGCTAATTTTAGACCTATTTCTATACTGCCAACACTTAGTAAAATTTTTGAAAAAAATTATTCTTGATCAAATGTAAAAAAAAATTTAATGTAAATTATTTACTCCATAAAAATCAATTCGGTTTCACAAGGGGTCGCTCAACAACTGATGCTGGTGTTGAGCTTATTAAATATATCTTTAATGCATGGGAGAATTCACAGGATGCTTTGGGTATATTCTGTGACCTATCCAAGGCCTTCGGTTGTGTTCATCATGAAACTTTAATCAGGAAACTTCAACACTACGGTGTAAGAAGTGATGCTCTTAAATTAATTATTTCATATTTAAGTGACAGAACGCAAAAAGTTGTAAAGTTGTACTATTAATAGTATGAGTTCTTCCGGGTCGACTGTACAAATGGGCGTGCCTCAGGGCTCAATTCTCGGCCCCTTTCTGTTTCTTGTATATATTAATGACTTACATAGTAGGGGATAACCATGATATAGTATTATTTGCTGATGATACTTCATTAATTTTCAAATTAAAACGACAATTATTAAATTACGAGGAAGTAAATAATGCTATAGCTAAGGTAGTCAATTGGTTTAATGTTAATAATTTGCATTTAAATGGAACTAAAACTAAATGTATGAAATTCGTAACTCCTAATGTCAAACATGTTAATACGAATGTAATTTTAAATGGGGAAGAACTGAGTCTTGTTGATACCACCATTTTTCTTGGAATCACACTAGACGCAAAGCTTCAATGGCTCCCCATATATCAAAACTAGCTAGCAGACTTAGTTCTCAGCATAGTAAAAAACTCTTACCAGTGTTGAAACAGCAAGAATAGTTTACTTTAGTTATTGCCATAGCATTATGCCGTATGACATTTTGCTATGGTGACACGCGACTGACACTGAAATTATATTTATTTTACAGAAGAGAGCCATTAGAGCAATATATAATTTAAAACCAAAAGAGTCACTGAGACAAAAATTTAAGGAAATTAATATATTAACTCTGGTCTCTCAATATATTTATGAAAATGTAATGTACGTACACAAGAATAAACGTAGTTTTGCAAAAATAAGTGATATTCATTCTGTAAATACTAGGAACAGACACAAGCTAGTAGTACCAGTTACTCGACTCCACCGAGTCAGTAATTCGTTCTTGGGGCGATGTATACGCTTTTACAACAAAATCCCAGAAAATATACAAAATTTGTCATACGCAAAGTTCAAAAATTTTATTAAACTAAGTTTTTATAAAAAGGGTTATTATAATACTAAGGAATTTATGGATGATAGTAACCCTGATGATGTCTTGTATTGTTAATTGTAAACATGATTGTAAGCTATTATTTGAAAAAAAAAATAATCCCGCTGGGTTTCTTGCTGGTTCTTCCCAGGACAGAGGTTTTTTTTGCGAACCAGTGGTAAATGAAAAAATTGACTTTCAATAAGTATTGTTTATAATCTACATTGAATAAAAAAGTTTCTGTTTCTGTTTCTGTTACATATCGTTAGTTTGTGGTTTGTTCTTGATTTTTCTCTATCAATAATTGTTTGTTCGTCAACAATTTATTTTTAAAAATTAATTAAAAGTCTGCCTTATAGTTAGCGCCCCACTTTAATTTATAATTTCTTTCGTTGTTATTGGTCTTTTTATTTTCATTAATGTTTATCTTTGATAAAATATGTTTGTTCAATCAAAAATGTACTCTATTTTTGGTTTAATTAAATTTTTTACAGACGTACTGCGCATGCATCAATGCTATGTTTGAAGCGGTTCCTTTAAATATCAAAAAAGTTTTAAGGAAATTTAAAACAAATTACTTATACCGATAAAAATAAAGTGCAATTTATGTTTATCATTTTTTATCACTACGTATATTAAGATTTTTTTTTGTTTTTTAATTAACAATAAAATACGTATACAGTAATATTTCTTTTTTTATTTAAATATTTAGAAACTTAACAAATCAACGTATAGATAAAAATATTTTATTATCATTCAAAATCCCAATAATCAATTAATCGATCAAATATTATTGCTGGTGTATTATATCAAATGAATTGGCATTTATGTAATGAGTAATGGTTATATATCAGTATTGTGTACAAAATTTTTTGTTTAGATATAATTATTTATAAAAACATAACATTAATATAAAATTAATAAACAACTTCATTAAATATATTAATGAGATAATTTATACTGGTTGAGCCACAGACTATCCCCTCGAATTCTGCTCAAAGGAACCGAAAAATGGTGGGGCCAATGACCAGTAATGTTTTCGGCAATTGGGGTATCGGGTTCGGTTCCCAGGTCGAGCCTTGACCTTATTATGCGAGATGTTACTATGTGGACTGTATGTGCGGATTCTTACAACCAAAACAAGACGACTGACGTGGCACGCGGCATCCTTGGACGATGCATTCGCTATTCCAAAATCTACTGTCTTGCCCGTGTCTCGAGGGAGTTTGTACTTGAACCGCTAAGGGAGAGAAATGCGACAAGGAAATAAAAAACGGTTCAAGATAAGTTAAAGGGAAGCGCTTACCAGGGTGGGGTTCCTTGCAGCCTCGTGGACGACGCTCCTGGTCTTGTGGTGCGTTGGAAGAGGGGTGCGTGACAATAACCCGCACTATGCGAGGCGGTTACTTCTCGATTGTTCTGTGGCGCGACGGCCACAGAGGTGCGGACACAACTGGCGGTTCTCTTCGACTACGATACAAGAAGGGCTGAGCGGCGGTAATGCGCGTCACTTCTACCACTTCCATTTCAGCGGGGCGCGTTTTCATTGGCCGAAAATCGCGTCATATTCTAGACCCCCCCTCCCCCTTTCAGTGCGTGAGGAATGGAATGCGTAGTAGAACGGAAAAAGACAATGGCGAACAATAACCAACCGAACAAAATGTGACAGTACCCGATTGTTTTTCCGCGCAACAATCCCCCCCCTCGGATTGAAGGGTCCCTTTCAAAACTAACTAACGTTAAGACGGTAATTTGAAACATTGATTGGGCAAAGGGCATAGACGGACAACAGGACGCATATATGACCCGGTCGTGGTCCTAACGCGAGCTACACTAGTTACCCCGTCAGATCCGGGAAAAACCTCTGCGACAATCCCTAATGGCCAATGAAGATGCTACGTAATTTCCTTGGTGAGCACAACCACCGTTCCGACCGTTAAAGGTTTTGCTGTTGTGTTTCATTTCTGCCGAGACTGCAATGTATGCAAATATTCCGTCTTCCATCGTTTCCAAAATGACTGCACCAGCCGGTCTAATAAGTTATGGCGTGAAGGAACATTAAGTTTGTCTTCGTCTATATCTACGTCGGGCAGATGTTTCAAAGGCGTTAGATTCATAAAATGCGCTGGAGTTAGAGCCAGCGGCTCCGAGGGGCCACTTGACAACGTACGAAAAAGGGGCGGCTATTCATGACGCACCCGATTTGCGCGATTACAGTGCTTAATTCTTCGAAAGAAAATTTGATCTCCAATTACTCGGTATAAATGGCTCTTTAGACTCTTAATAGTAATCTCCCAATTCTTCCACAAATGACTCGCGGTGGGGACGTTGAGAGCCACTCAATGCGTTTCTCGGCTAAGATGTGAGCGAACTCCGAGTTATAATATTTAGAGGTTAGAAATTCATGTAGTTCCGATAAAATACGTTTCGCGCCGACGTAGTCCTTACCGTTATCCGAGTATATTCTACTTACAGGGTCACGGCGGGAAAGGAACCTTTTAAATGCAACCATGAAGCCCGCTGTGCTCAGATCACCGACAAGTTCTTATGCACAGCGCGAGTAGTCAGACATATCAAAATACAGACATAAGACTTCGTGGATCTTATACCACGCCCGCGAGTGAGCGTGACCTTAAACGGGCCAGCAAAGTCTGACCCGGTGTGCATAAAAGGCTTTGCAGATTGTGTTATACGACAAGACCTAAGGTCCGCCATTTCCGGAAATGACAGCTTAGGACGTACTCAAAAGCAAGCCATACATCTGTGCACCCGATTGCGAATTAAATTACCTGTAGAAAGAATCCACTAATTCTAGCGCAAAATGGACATCAACAACTCGAGGCCAGCATGACAATTCAATTAATCGTGGTAATCAACTAATAAGTTCAAAATATGATCCTTACGTGGTACAACTATAGGGTGCCGTTGATCGAATCTCAAATGTGAGTTAGATAAGCGCCCACCTACTCTAACAATTCCATCCTGCAAAAATGGCTTGAGGCGTTGAAAAGCGCCGAGGGTTGCGTACCTTATTCTCAGAATCACCAAACGGTATTCGCTGAAGGTCATCCAAGTTTACGTGCCAACGTTGGAACATCCCGATGAGGAGGTGGAGGAAATGTATGAGGATATTTCGAGAGCCATGCATTTCTCCAAAACTCACTATACTGTCTTAATGGGAGACTTCAACGCAAAACTGGGCACAAGAAAGGACGGTAAACTGAAGATAGGGAAATTTGGGATAGAGCAACGGAACCCAAGGGGCCAGCAGCTGGCCGACTTTATGGAGAAAGAGGACCTTTTTATGATGAACTCTTTCTTCCAGAAGCGGCTCCACAGAAAGTGGACCTGGTCGAGCCCCGACGGTTCGACAAAAAATGAGATTGACTTCATTATGACGACCAGACGCCTACTATTTAGTGATGTCTCAGTGATCGCAAGGGTGAAAACTGGCAGCGATCACCGAATGGTTAGAGGAACACTAAACCTAAACGTTAAGTTGGAGAGGTCTCGTCTAATGAAGTCAACGCTCCGTCCCCCTAGTGCTCTAATCCAGAATCCCGAAACCTTTTAGCTCGAGTTACTTAACTGTTTTCAGTGCCTAGAAGATTAGAATGCAGTGGACGATATGAATGACAAGCTCGTAGTAACTGTCCCGGTCGGAGCTAAATTCTGCAAGACTCGCCGCAGAAGAATACAAAAACTCTCCGATCACACTCATAATCTCATGGCTGTTAGACGGGAGATGAGGCTGCAATCGTCAGCAGATTTAACAGCATACAGGAGACTGAACAGACAGATCAGACAGAGAGAGCGATGTCGCTAGTGACACCGTAAACATCGAGCTCGTAAATAAAAATAGTAAATAAATAGTCTTATCGTGATAGTAAGCGGATATTTGTTAGGATTCAGTGTATTTGGTGCTAATATATACTATATAATGTTATCAGTGCAAAAACTATAAGATTAATTGCATAATCAAACAATTGAATGTGAAGTGTAAAAACTAGTGCAAAACGATAAAAACTTAGTGATTGTAAACATTGAATAGTGCCGTGAGTTTATTTTTACAATACAATAAATAAACAATACATCATAACATTATTCATAACAGTGCCATCTAGTAAGGTGTAATTGACCGACATATAACACTCAACAACATGACATCTAAATTCAATGTGAAAACTACTAATAGCGGCCACAAGATGCCGGTAGTAGTAACATGTTGTAAATGCAAAAACTTAGTTGATATAAAGAAAACTGAAATATGTTCATTATGTAATAATAGATATGATTGAGACTGTGATGGCTACCCGAAAAAAACATATCGCCTAATGGATCAAGAAAGAAAAAAGAAATGGCGATGCAAAACATGTATAAAAAATAAAAAAGATATGAATAGCGATATAACTAATATCACCGTGAGAAAAAAAACAAAACCTCCCCGGACAATGTACATCCCTAGAAGAATCATGTTATACAGAGAAATTGCAAGGTATTGATTCTTTACAGGTATCGGAGAGGGATACATCTTACACATTAGACTCGCACATACTCACGGACTATAATATATCTGATGTATCATTTTCAACGCCGAGTAAATTGTCAAAGAGTGTAGACGGCACAATGTCTGAGACAACGTCAATCTCAGAAATGAAATCTACAATATCTCAGCTAACCTGTAACCTTCGTAGTACTCAAAATGAGATAGAAAACATAATATTAGAAATAATCGTAAACAGAGAAACCTATAGACTAATGATCGGCGTGGCCTCGAGTGAGAAAGGACGATAACGAATTTTTAGGTTATACAATAATCTTTATGACTTTTAAACACATTTAGATAAAAATTTTAATTGTTCTAAGAACTGAACTGAACAAATTCACCAATCTTAAGATCACAAAACTCTTTTTTCTCACTTAAATCAACTTGAACTCCTTAAATCACTACGCTGTTAAAGTTGTAATGTAACTGTAGAGTTTGCTAAACAAAAAAACCGGCACGGAGAAAGGGACAAACAATCACACCGCTCTATCTCATTTCTATGCAAGACGTATGCATAAATCTATCTTTTTCGTGTGCGAATGCCAAAGAAGACGTCAATTTGTCTATAGGTTTCTCTGTCTACGGAAATAATGATCTTCACAGACAGATAAATAAGTAAACCACAGAAATCAAAATACTTAAATCACTTTGCTATTCTCCCACAAGAATTTATAGTCCTCAATCAGGCAATAGAACTAAGAAGAAGAGACACTCTTTGCTACTTCACAGTCAATCTTCAGTGCCACCCTCACCGATAGTCACGTCATACAACTATCCCCACCCTAATTCGACGATATCAAGCCTTCAACAAAAAATTATCAACTTGCAACAAGAATTAAAAGATGCAGAAAAGGAGATCATAACTCTCAATAAATAATAACAAATCTGACACAAAATATTCACTTTGAAACCAAAGATAAATCGAGTAAGACCTCAAAACCTGTGACGAGACAGCTAAATAACAGCCATGAAAAAAATTATTTACATCATCGGTTCTCAATAATGCGTTGGCCTAGCCGCAGCATTATCACAATCAAGATCAGAGACACAATATGAACATTATGGAGTTATTGGTGAAACGAAATCCTATGCACCAAGTAACGAAATAATAAAAAATTGCCACAACATGGAATTAAAATCGGATGATAAATTAGTCATATGTTTAGGAGAAAATGATCATAATATAAAACAAGTTTTGTCACAATTACAAACTATAATAGATACTTTTAGTAAAAAATACAATAATTGTACTAAATGTTATTAAAATAGGTACATAAATGTTAATAATTTAAACTATTGTATCAAAAATATTTGCGAAAGACTTAAAAATTGTAAGTTTGTAGATTGTAAAAAATATTCAAATCGCTTCGACACTTGTAAATCAATAAATTATGCTATTGACTATAGTGACTACGCAGAAAAATATTTAAATCCTAGTGAAATTAGTAAAAGAATAGCGAGAAATAAACCAAGTTTTAAATTATATAAAACCATAAATAAGCCAAAAAAAGGAGCAATTCCCTTCTACTTTAAAAAAAATTGACGAATACTCAAAACCTCCTGTTATTTATAAGAAAGGGACCATGCCCTATTACTTTCCAGTAATAAAAAAGAACGATAAATTTTTTCGACCATAAAAATTTAATTAATACTCATCATTTTAGTATTCTTCACCAAAACATTGCTAGTGTTTTGTCAAAGCAAGATTTAATAGACGTAACTATAGAGGAGTTAAGAGCAAAAAATAATGATCCGGATGTAATATGTCTTTCTGAAACTTTCATAAAAAATGTTTTGAAAGTTATGTAAGAATATGTGGGTATGACATGGCCGCCAACTTCTGCAGAGAAAAACAAAGAGGTGGAACATGTATTTTAGTTAAAAAGGGTACAATGTTCAATGAATTATCGTTCATAAAAAATTATGCTACCCAGAATACGTTCGAGGCATGCGGAATAGAAATCATACATATTAAATTAATTACTATTTGTCTCTACAGTACCCCCCAATCCGACCCAACACAGTTCTTATTTAAGTTAAACACACTTTTGCATGACCTAACTGTAAAATACAAATCGAAAGTACGTATAGTTATAACTGGAGACTTTAATATAAACACACTAAAAAAAAGGCAAAATCACAAACTATCTACAAGATTTGTCCTATAATTATAACTTGAAAATACATTTCAATGTTCCTACACGTAGATCATTTTGTATTGATCACATATTAAGTAACATTCAAAATGCGTCTGCAACATTGCTACCACTGTATCTTTCCGATCATGACACAGCACAATTGTTAAGCTTTCCTATAAAAGGCAAGCCACAAAAACATGCTATATATTATGTTTACAAGAGAGACTATAACTTAGATAACATCAGGAAGTTTAAAGAATGCCTGAAGAATTTGTCATGGTCTGAGGCATACACGGAAAATGATGTTAACACAGCATTCAGCCGATTTCATGAATTATTCAGCCTTTTCTATTAGCTCTGTTTTCCAATACAACGAATTAAAATAAATTTACAAAATAAAAAACAAAATTGGATAAGCAAAGGACTCAAAGTAAGTTGTAAAGAAAAACGAATGTTAAGATTTAAATATTATAAAAATAAAAGTAAGGTTAAGACTACGTTACCTATCATATTCTAAGCTCTTAAAAAATGTGTATTTAATTTAAAAAAAGAATGCTAGTATTAAGTTTATAAATAAAAATGATAACAAATGTAAGGCAACGTAGACCATTATTAAAAAAGAAATATCTAACCCATATGACAAGAAAAATATAGAAAAAATTGTAGCTAATAATAAAGTTCTTCCGAATCCTGTAGATATAGCTTCTGCTTTTAACAATCATTTTATTGATTTGACCATTGAATCAACAACACACACTAAAGCGAAAAATGTAACCATTAATAGCGCGAATGTCAACTCTATGTTTCTTAGACCTATGTCTGAAAATGAGGTTAGAAAGGAAATAATGCTATTAAAATACTAGCTCTGAAGGCCACGATGACATAAACACAAAAATAATAAAAAAATGTATAATTGAATTAATTGAAATCTTGACATATTTAATAAATTTTTCATTTTCGTGTGGAATCTTTCCAGATACATTGAAAGTATCAATAGTTAAGCCGCTGTTTAAAAAAGGAGAGAAATATGATATTAATAATTATCGACCAATAACCCTAATATCAGTCATATCAAAAATATATGGAAAATGCATGTATAAAAGACTTATTGAATTTTTGTAATAAATATCACATTATATCAAACGAACAGTACGGCTTTCAAAAAGACAAATCTACAACTTTGGCGATATTTTCACTCACAAAAATAATACTATCAAATATCAATAATAATAATTTTACAACGGGACTATTCTTTGACCTATCTAAAGCCTTTGACCTAGTTTCACATGACCTATTGTTACAGATATTGGAAAAGATTGGAATTAGAGGACCAACGCTTCATTGGATAACATAATATCTTTATAATAGACAACAATGTGTTATTATTACTAAAGTAGATGTAAGTGGGGACATAGTTCCATACTCTATTTCTTATATTTACGCGAACACTACACATTGAAATAATACTAGTTTTTACGGATTTTATCGCGTATATTTAACTTTTTAAATGCCCGACGTTTCGAGAGTTTTACAGCACCCATGGTCACGGGGGGACTGAGATGTTCAACGTCCATATGTCATAGTTAACCGCGGTTACCATAGATTAAAATTTAACTTTTGTTCTGATCTACACAGTATGAACTTATGGTATCTTGAAGTGTAGCGAAGCCCAGATGGGGTCTTCTGGTGCTGGTGTGTGCACCATTCCAAGTTCTCCAGAGAGGGCTATCCAGCTTCACAGCCAATGTGCTGAGAAGGGTTTTGGAGCTCTTTAATAGCCTGCTCATCATGGAAGCAGCACGCTTGCGCATGATCGCGTAGAAGTTGTCCACACGAGCATCCGCAAACATTGCCGTCACACTACAGTGTCGAGGCTTCCTCAACATCACCCTCAGCACATTATTGTACTGAACACGCAGAGCAGTGTAGGCTCGCTGCGTATAGTTAGTCCACAGACTGCACGTGTAAAAGGATTCGCAATACGCCTTGAACAAAGTTAACTTAACTTGTGTCGTACTACGTGCAAATCTGCGAGCCAATATATTGCCCCGGACCGACAGCGCTCGGCGCTGTCGTTCAATGTCGCTGTCGTCATCCAGGCGTTCAGTTACAATATGTCCGAGGTACCTAAACAATACGTGGTTTGAAGTCAAGTGGTTTGTTTTTACCTCTGCAGACAATAAATTCACTCTTTTTTGAGTTGTAGCTGATTCCAGTCTCCTCGACATATTCTTCACAAATTCTCAATAGTTTACGAAGCCCGCTGACTGAGGGGCTCAACAGAACCATGTCGTCTGCGTAACTAAAGTTATTCATCGAAACACCGTCTATTGAGCAACCGACACCTGCTCTGCTGAGCCTCTCAATCGGTCTGTTAACATAAAGATTAAACAGCCTGGGTGACGTCAGTCTTCCCTGCCTCACTCCGCACTCCAGTTTATAGGTGTCAGTAAAGGCATTACCCCATTTAACTGTGTTAGTCTGATTACCGTACCAATATTCCAGCAGTAAAACCAACTCCGGTCTTAAGCTACTTTCCTGTCTTAGTTTCCGCCATAGGATTCTGTAAGACACACGGTCGAAGGATTTAGAAAAATCCAGGAAACACGCATACACCTGAGTCTTTTTGTCCGTGTAGTCCCGCACAGTCTGCTTGAGACACAGTATTGCGCTCTCCGTTGATAGTTCGGGCCTAAACCCGAACTGTGCGTCATGTAACTTTACTGCCTTACTTAACTGTGTATCAAGCAGACTATCCAGAAATTTAGCCGAGATGGGCACTAAGGATATCGCCCTGTAGTTGGTTTCATCCGCTGCATCGCCAGTCCTATTCTTAAAGATAGGTACAACCACTGTCTTCATCATTGTATCAGGCAAGTAACCACGACTAACAGATAGGTTGTAGAGCAATTTGAGGACTCTGTAAAAGTGCACACCCGCATATCTGAGGTGTTCGACGCTGAGGTCATCGTGACTTGGTGATTTCCCACGCTTCATATTGTCTGTAGCTGTATATTAACTTCAGCGAATGTGAAGCGCAGCGGGCTATCCCCCATAATCACACTGTCCCCTGCGTCTCCATCATTCACCATATAACTAACCCTGCACGGTTCCACCTTAAACTTCGACATGAACAGGTTCACTATATTCCGACACCCACTTGAGCTGCGAGACACGAACATGGACTCAATCTGTTCGTGTGCTGCCAGAATTTAACAAATTGCTTAGCCTCACAAGAAGATATAAGAATATCCATTTTAATTTGTTCTTCATTATCCTGGCACCACTTGAGTATGCTTTTAAAAGCCTTACGTGACTCTTTCATATCTTCGTATACTGCCCCACACGTTGACTTTTCAACACATACCCACGACTGAAAACAGAGACGAGCTCTGTCATGAGCCGGTCTCACATGCCTGTTCCATCCCGCTATCTGTCGCGTTTTGTTACGCTGTACACTCTTATGACTATAAATTGCAGCAGCCTGCAATATACCTATAATATTCTCGTATAATTTATTTATAATTAATTATATTTATATATATATATATATATATATATATATATATATATATATATATATATAATTAATTTATGCAATTAGTTATAGGATCCCAAGCAGATGGTAGCACCCAGCTATCTTCTCTATTGAAATTAGGATGTTTTTTGATTTCAATAACCTCGCGAATCATCGTTAGAAGGAATCGGTGTTCTTTAGCGAGGATTTGTGCTCTATCAAATCTGATGTAGTGACGGGGGCGATCCTGTTCGTGTTCACAGACTGCAGACTTCCCGGAGCGTCGATTCTTCACATCAGCTATATGTTATTTAACGCGGGTTTTAATTGATCTTTTAGTTTGTCCTATGTAGGTGAGGTGTAATGTGGTCCACATTCACAATGAAGCTTGTAGACTCCTGCATCTTGCAGAGGGACGTTACACTTGACTGATGGTAAATACTGACCAATTTTCTTCGGCGGCTTGAAGTATGTTTTGATGGAAGCGCGCTTCAAGATGTAGCCAATCTTGTCAGTGACTCCTCTAACATATGGCAGTACAGCAGGCACACGCTCGACTGTGGCCGGCTTCACTCGTTCACTGTGACGTAGGCGCGGGACCCGAAGCTTGTTGTCATGCAAAGCTTGCTTGACATGGTGGAGCTCGGCAGCCAGGTGCTTACTGTCACAGACCCCTCGTGCTCTCTGAAACAAAGATTTGCCTACGGTAGCTAACTGTGAAGGATGGTGGTGAGAATCACCGTTTAAATATCTATCTGTATGGGTCTTTTTTCAAGGTGTTATCAGGATTCCGAATTACTAACACATCTAGAAAAGCTAAAGAATTGTATGCCTCTAACTCCATTGTGAACTGAATTTTAGAATTTATAGAGTTAAGATGGTCTAAAAATTCAGTTACTTTATCTAAAGATAGAATTGTTAAAGTGTGTACGTACCGCTTGTAGAATCTTGGGTTTATGGGAGAAGTAAGCAGGGCTTTCTCCTCAAAGTCTTCCATGTATATGTCGGCGACAATAGGAGATACAGGGGAACCCATCGCCATACCATCTACTTGCCTGTAGAACTTTTTTTCGAAACCTATCTAACTGCAGAGAGGTGTAAGGCACGGTGACGTTATATCCCCAAAACTCTTCACCGCTGCATTGGAAGACGTTTTCAAGCTACTGGACTGGAAAGGATACGGTATTAACATCAATGGTGAGTAAATCACTCACCTTCGATTTGCCGACGATATAGTCCTTATAGCAGAATCGCTGGAGGACCTAAGCACTATGGTCAATGACCTCAATGGTGTCTCCCAACGGATAGGTCTTAAGATGAACATGGACAAAACAAAGATCATGTTTAATGTCCATGTCACACCTATGCCGGTGGTTGTTGGCGAGTACGTTTACCTGGGACAAATAGTCCGACTAGGTAAGTCCAACTTCGACCGAGAGGTCAATCGACGGATTCAACTCGGCTGGGCAGCGTTCGGGAAATTACGATACATCTTCTCGTCAGGTATACCTCAATCTCTGAAAACTAGATTGTACAACAAGTGCGTGTTGCCAGTGATGGCTTACGGATCTGAGACGTGGTCCTTCACTGCTGGCTGTACGAGGACGCTCAAGGTCGCCCAGCGAGCTATGGAGAGGGCTATGCTCGGAGTTTCTCTGCGTGATAGACTCAGAAATGAGGATATCCGCATTAAAACCAGAGTGACCGATATAGCCCAACGGATTAGTACGCTGAAGTGGCAATGGGCCGGCCTATAGCTCGAAGAACTGATAACCGATGAGGAAGAAAGGTTCTCGAGTGGCAGCTTCGTACCGGTAGGCGTAGTGTAAGGCGTCCCCCACTAGATGGATTGACGACCTGGTAAGATTTTCAGGAAGTCGATGGATGCAGGTGGCTCAGGATCGTGCTTTGTGGCATTACTTGGGAGAGGCCTATGTTCAGCAGTGGACTTGTGAAGGGCTGTAATGATGATGATAATGATGTTGAAAAGCGCGACTGCAAGTTCTATTTGATTGTAATCTTGTAATGTCATCGGAAAAGTGTACACGTTGAAGCTCACGCAATATTAGCAACTCGGCATAGCTATAATCGGACGCAACGATTTACAGACGTCGTGGTAGAAGCTTCGCGAATCGACAAACGTAAACTATGCCACGAAATATAAGAAAGAAAGAAAGAAACATTTATTTGCACAGAATACAGGTGGTATCAGATTTAACAGTAGTGAATAGTTCAAGCTATATTCTGCCTTTAATAGGTATGCAAATATTTATAATTATATTAGACAATTAAAATACTATTATATTACTTACAAAAAGATCAAGTTATATTATTAATTATTATTATTATATTACATTATATTTAATTTTACAAATAATCATATGCATTAGTTTTATGTTGCATGAACAATAACTGTACACAACAACGAATGTATCGTATAAAACACTTATCCACTAGCCATTCTCTTAACTTAATTTTAAAATATTTGAATGGAAGTTCCCGTAGACTCTTAGGCGGTTTATTAAAAACTAATATGCACATATGATATACATTCCGTTTATTTAAAGCTGTTCTGCAAGATGGAATCATTATTTTAGTAGTTTTGATCCTTATTTGGCACTTATAAGGATCAAGATACATCTTACGAAATAGAAAATAAAAAAGAGGTTACAAATGTCGTATTAAGTTAATGGATTCTACAAAAGCAAACAAATTAAATGTAAATGCTATCAAAAATAAAATTTATAAAATTTGGCACGAATAGCCTTTAAATGTAAACGCATTTATCTGATAGGTCCGAAGCTTTCTTGGGCATAACATTAGGACACACATAAATGGCCAATTGCAAAATGACAGGTATAGCAAGAATTGCTGACAGCTTCTTATATTAAATTCTCAGTGGGTATACTTTTACTTTGGATAGATTTTGCAATTGGTTTGAAACAACATGTACTAATTTCGTGATGTATCTTGTCTTAATGCACTTATAAGCAGAACAACATCTCACGAAATAAATTATTATATTATAGATATGTCGTCTGCAAATAGAACACTTTGACAATTTATTAAATCTGGTGAGTCATTTTTTATAGAAGAGGGGGCAAACGAGCATGCGGCTAACGTGATGTTAAGTGACTACCGCCGCCCATGATCAACCGCAACACCAGGGGAATTGCAGATGCGTTGCTGGCCCTTTAGAAACGAGTAGGCTCTTTTCTTGAAGGTCCCCAGGTCGTATCGGTCCAGAAAAATCGCCGGTGGTAAACTATTCCACAGAGAGGTCGTACGCGGAAGAAAACTCCTTGTGAAACGTACAGTGGTGGACCGCCAAGCATCCAGATGGTGTGGATGGTATCGAGACGTTTGCCGTGTAGTGTGTTCACGAAATTTGGCGCCTGGGATTAATCCGAACAATTCCTCAGAACACTCCCCATGGTATATGCGAAAGAAAATGTAAAGAGATGCAACATCTCTTCGCAGCGCCAGTGAATCGAGCCAATCGGAAAGCACTCGGTCGTCGACGATTCGAGACGCTCTGCGCTGGATGCGGTCAAATGAAAGGAGCTGGTACTGGGGAGCCCCAGCCCAGAGATGGGAACAGTATTCCATGTGCGGCCTAACCTGCGCCTTGTAAAGTTGAAGGCAGTGTGCCGGCATGAAATACTGTGCCACTCTGCTGAACACGCCAAGCTTTTTAGAAGTCAATTTGGCCTTCTCTTCCAAGTGACCACGAAACTGCACGTCACTCGATATGTCGACGCCGAGGATACCGATACTGGCTGAGGCAATAAGGGAAGTGTCTTGAAACTGGGGAGATACGACAAAGGGGTTATTTTTAACGTTAACGCGCAAACTTGTGTCTTCCGGGGGATAAACTGGACTAGATTTAGTGGCCTCCAATCCGAGACTCTGTTCAGCAAAGACTCGACTTCAGACACAAGTTTGTCCCAGTACTCGGAGACGTTTTCCAGAGAAATATTGGCAAGGACGGTGTACAGAGCATCACCAGTGCTGTCATCTGCATAGCAATGAATGTTATGGGTGTGCAACATATCATTGATATGCAGAAGAAACAGCGTTGGCGATAGCACGCAACCTTGTGGAACATCAGCATAAATAGGCTTGCAATCGGAGCTTGCACCGTCTACAACGACCTTGATGCTCCGATCTGCAAGAAGTCATTAATGTACAATAACAGTAATAAGGGGCCTAATACGCTCCCTTGTTTATTGACCCTGGATGGAGATCTGTGTACACTGAATTCATGACCGTCATTTAAAGTAGTGATTTCAACACATTGCTTACGATTGATTAGAAAACTTTTTATCCAGTCTAAGGCTCTAAAAATCCCATGATCTATAAAATCTAAAGCCTTACTCCGGTGGAATTTTCTCATCAATGTATCCAGTTATATTTTTTAAAAGAGAGGATGGTGCTAAAGAAGTTGATTTATTGTGTTGAAAACCATTCTGTTCTTTTTTAATAATATTATGTTTATTAAGGAATTCAATTAACCTGTTGTAATAAACCCTTTCAATTTTTTTTATATAATAGGTACAAGTGTAATAGGACGATAGTTATTGGGTTCCTTTCTATCACCTTTATTGTACAATGGTTAAATAAAAAAGTGCTTTAATTTATCTGGAAATATTCCTTGATTCAAGGAATTGATGATTATATGGTTAAGAATGGGGAAATGACACAAGCACTTGCTTTAATTATTTCTGCAGATATAAAGTCATACCCCACAGCTTTGGTGTTATTTAATGATTTAATTATATTGTTGCGCGCCTAAGTCGACGTCTGGCACTAGCGCCATCTAGTGTCGGGTAACAGAGCGAGGGGAGCTTTCCAGAAAATGACATGACTAGTCTTTCAACCAACAGTTAGTAGTGAAGAGCTTTCTAGAAGCCCTCTTTCGGGGTTGGCGCGCGTATTTACTTGAATATTCTGGATGTTTCGGTGTATTTATAGGCGCTGCAATACGCGATCGGGGTAGTATTGAATTTGGCGATACAAGCGAAGCTTCGGAGCGGAATAAAGTGAATCAGTGTGATTAATTATTAGTGTCTTTTAAGTTTTAATTAGTGTAAAGTGAATTAAAGTGTTAATTTTGGTAATTCAATCGGCAGTTTTTATTGTCACGAACCCTAAGCTCGTAACAATATTTAAGATTTCATGCTCTATAGTAGGTATCAAGAATATTAATTTATCATTAACATCTATTGATATTTTTTTATGTTGTTGGTTTGGCGCATGTAAATTATTTCCATTACTAATATTAATAAAAAAAGTCATTAAAAAGGTTGCTATTTGGGTAGTATTGTGAGTTATATTTCCGTCATTTTGTATTCATTTCACGCTGTTGATGGAGTTGATATAGTTCAATTTAATATTTGTTATGTCGCTTGTGTAAGTAAAATAAAATTCAATAGTCTTTCAGTTTAAATAATTATAATTTACACAAGTTACAAGTCTTTTACAACACACAGAAGGAGAATAGAGTGAGAATTATATATAGAAACATAGCACAGGAACTAAGAGTCTCAAGCGAACGGATTAATTATAATAACAATTACTTATCATGAGTAAACAGTCAACAAACGAACAGTGTGGCATACGTAAACGTACTGGTGGCGCGGTGCGAACTATCGAAGCAAGGGCGGCCAGCGGTGAACCGGTTTGCTGTTGTTGAGTCGCCCTTGCACCGACCGCTGCATTAAACAATAGCCACTGCTAATACTTAGTATATATAATAATTTCTGTAGAATGGTATGCCCGTAATTATGAAGTATATATTTATATAGAAATAATTTAAAATTAAATGTTACAATTGTACCAAACAATTAACTATTTTACTGCTATTTTTAAAGTAATTTACATCAATTGACATTTTGCACACCACATTGATACTATTATTTTTATCTTTTATTATATTCCAAGTGGCTTTCCTTTATTTTTTGCTAGCTTAAGATGTTTTCTATTAATATTTTTTTAGCCATATTAAGCATTTCCTTAATATTTTTCCGTAAATTTTATATTTTTCAAGTGTGTCTTGTTTCTTAAATTTATTATATAAAAACCTTAATTGTCTTTTAATGGCACTGGTTTTTTTTTCAGGATTTTAGTGATCCATTCAGGAGATCGACTGTTTGAAGTTATTTATTAGATTTATAGTAGGGAAAGCATGACACATAATACAATGTAAGTTCTTGATGAAAAATGCTAAATGATTTATTTACATCTGATTCCCGTAGACTTTATGCGAAGATAATTTTGATAATATGTAATATAGAAATATTTCTAAATTTTCATCACTATAATCTCTTTTTATAACGTATTGTGACATTTTTTCACACTTTCCTGGAAATTCTAATACTTGCGCGGTGTCGTGATCAGATAGATAGAGCTAGTGTACTGTACCATATGCCTCTTAATGCAGATTACTTGCAACGAGATCTATTCAGCTATTTTGTCGCGTTGGCTCGTTTATATGTAAAGTTAAATTAAAATTTGAGAGGATATATTTAAGGTAAATGTATTTTTATTATTTAATAGTATATTAACGTTTAAATCACCTGTTATTATGAATTTCTAATTTATAATTTTGAATCTTAATTTATGTAACAGTATTTCTAATTTATTAAAAAATCAATTAATGTTAGATGTAGGTGTTCTGAACAAACATATTATTACTGTATTTAAACTGGGGATTTCTATCCCGCAACATTCAAATATATTATCACAAGAGCATTCTTTACATACTTCTATTGGCTTGCAAAGAGCCGTGGTAGCTCAGATGGATAGCGCTCGCTGTAAATTTCAGTAAGCGAGCAAACCGGGTTCGATCCCCGCCGGCACCAATGAAATTGTTAATTGCAATTTTAAGTGCTGATTTACCACGTGCTCGGCGGTGAAGGAAAACATCGTGAGGAAACCTGCATGTCTGAGGAATAAAGAAAAAAATATTTCTAAGACATGTGAAGTTCGCCAACACGCATTGGGGCAGGTGGTGGACACTTCCTTGCCCTAAAACCCTCTCAGAAATGAGGGGAGGTCTGTGCCCAGCGGTGGAACGTATATAGGCTGTAACTTTATTTTACTTTACTTATTGGCTTGCAATCAATTCCGCAATATGTTAGAATGCACGTACCACCACGCTTTTGTGTTTTCCTAGAATAGTAACTGCCCATTGTATACAATATGTAACAAAAACCCTGTGGTTCCCGTTAAGTGCGTTATCAGAATCAGTATTTAAACGTATAGAAATAACTTTACTTCAGAAAACTCGACATAAAAATAATCAAATTTAATTTTAATTAAATAATATTTGTAAATTTTATGTGGATTGGTTACCTCTGCCTGGAATTATCGACAGCGGCGGGTGGCGGCCGACGGTGACGTACATCAAAGACGGGGGGCGCGCGCGCGCGTCTTACCTACACTGACTGCACTCTGAGGTCGTGACCTCGTCACATCACAGCTGTTATAGTCAAACACTAATTTATCACTATGTCTACTTGACGACCACGAAGATGTTGTTCAATATGTCCACCTTGTACCTCTATACATTTGTGACACCGACTTGTAATGTCTGGATGTACGCGTTGCAACAGACATTTCGGACTGTATTTTTTCAAAGGCTGCGACTATACGCATACGCATTTCTGCCTCGGTATTGCATGTTTTTTGGAATACAGTCTGCTTAATCGTACCACAGAGATAAAAATCTAAAGATGTGGGATCAGGTGATCGTGCCGGCCAGTTGACCGGTCCACCGCGGCCAATCCATCTTTCACCGAACTCAGTATCCAAAAAACTTCTTACACAATGGGAGAAATGCGGTGGAGCACCATCGTGTTGAAACCACATGCGACGAACGAGGTCTAAATTTATTTCGTCAAGTTTTGCTTAGTTCTTCTCGCAAAAAACGTCCGTAGTTTTCACCGCTCGTTGTGTGGTCTAGGAAATACGGACCAATAATTTTGTCACCTATAATTCCCGCCCACACATTGATTTTCCATCGGTGTTAAAAGTGGCTTGGTTTGTACGAATGCGGATTTGTCGTTGACCATACGTGTTCATTATGAGCATTAAATACACCTGTTCTTACAAAAGAGCATTCATCCGTAAAAAGTACGCGGTTCAAAAACTCAGAATCTCCTTCAACCTTATCAAGTAACCATCTACAGTAATCCATTCTCGGCTCGTAGTCGTTAGGAAGAAGACACTGAACTCGACGATAATGATATGGGTGCTGGCCATCATCTTTGAGGACTCTCCAAACGCGCATATGGTTCACACCTAGTTCACGTGCCACCGAGCGCGTGCTCCGCGTCGCATCTTCCTCAAATATATCGAGAATGTACTCCTCGATGTCATCGTCGTACATCCTCGGTCTTCCTGAATCTGTACGTTGTTGATCACGGCCATGCACACTGCCAGTATTGTACATACGAATGTGAAGTCGTTGGAACGTCATTGCCGACGGCAATTGTATATTTCGTGGAGTAGCAAAGCACTCCCCGTAAAGTCTTCGTGCTGCTGCATAATTGCAGTTACATTTCCCGAGACACATCAACATATTAAAATAATCTTCGTTTGAGTAAGACATCGCACACAAGTCACTCACGGCGGAATATTAATTTCGCAATATAAAACACAACCGTCAATATCAGTGCTACGCGCTACTGGTATTGATGCTTGTTTGTTTGCATAGACGTGGCAAAGCTATTGTACTCTATAACATAATTTTGATATTTTCTAAATCGATAAAAATTTCGTGATTTTTTTATGTTATTTTTTAATAATAGTTATTATTTATTTATTTATTTCAGACAGCGTCCGTAAGTGTTATTAAGAAATTAAATTATAGCTAGGATTAATAAAAATACATTAAAACACTTTTATAACAAGAAACATTTAAAAAATTGTGTTATAAATACGCACAATAACAAATATTAAACTATTATGCTGCTATGTTTTCCAAAATCTAATAATTAGCATTTTTTATCGACCGACGATTAACAGTACTTATTTATATTTCTATTCTTGACCACTGAATTATGACAAAATTTTATGTTTATAAAACTTCCCATGTTTTTAAATATTACTACTAAATATTAGCACAGAATAAATAATAGATACGACGACCACGAAGATGTTGTTCAATATGTCCACCTCTCACACATTTGCGGCACCGGCTTATATGTTTTATCGACCGACGATAAACAACCCTTATTTTTATTTTTATTGTTGATCACTGAATTGTGACAAAATTTTATGTTCATAAAACTTGCCATGTTTTAAATATTAATAATAAATATTAGCACAGAATAAATAATAGATACGACGACCACGAAGATGTTGTTCAATATGTCCACCTCTCACACATTTGCGGCACCGGCTTATATGTTTTATCGACCGACGATAAACAACCCTTATTTTTATTTTTATTCTTGATCACTGAATTGTGACAAAATTTTATGTTCATAAAACTTGCCATGTTTTAAATATTACTACTAAATATTAGCACAGAATAAATAATAGATATTGGATCAAAATTAGTTAATCGGCATATGGTGGACGCTTCTTTTTATCACTCGAAGAGTGGAGTTTTTTGGGTTTTTCCTAGTACCTAAGTACTTCGTCGGCTTTCGCTTTTGAGTTCAAAGAGCGCGCAAAACGCCGCGTATATTACCTATTAATTTTGTTTTGTTTATTATATTCTAGCAACAAACGACAATATGAATTTATTTAAAAAAATAATTACTACCTACTACATAAATTCTTTATCGAATAATATTTCATATGAAAAATACATACAAATAGTTGCAAATTTGGAATTAAAAAGTGGAAATTTATAACATAAGTATTCAAATGATACTTATAATATACATAATGATACTAGATGTATAGTTGTAGCACGAATAGGTCGGCTCGACCGGGGAAGGACCACGCTCTCACAGAATACCAGCGTGAAATGGTTGCTTAATGCTGCTGTATTTCGTATGGTGAGTGTAGAGAATCGAAGAAACTTTTTACTGGAAATGAGGCATTCCATCTTAGTCCTCACGGGTGACAACGCATCTAGTTGAGGATAGATGTAGATGTCTTTGGGCCATAGCACCCACTTACCATCAGGTGGACTGTGTACTCGTTTGTCTCCTTATACTATAAAAAAATACTATGTGTATTGGGGTTGAAATAATAACCATTTCATTATAATTTCTATTAATTTGAAATTAAAATTTTTTGAGAATAACTGAGTCTAGATAAGTATAAAGATTTACACAAAAACCTTGGGGAAGCACGCGCCGCTTAGCGGCTTGCTTTGAGTCGGCCATGTCAGTGATCTCATATCGACCGTAGACTATTATTTATTCTGTGACGTAGATAATATTATGTCGGCACGTGTCGGTAAGTTCAGAAGCAAATAACATTTTTAGAAATTTAATATATCTTAAGTTATCTTATTAGAAACCAAAAAACCCCATTTAAAGCAACCAAAAAAATTTTCATAAAAATTTATACGTCCCTGAAACGACCAACAGGGTTTTTGTTACATACTGTATATGTGACTCATCCCCTCTTTTTATAAAAGTTTTACTAAAGCGTAAAATCTGTATTGGATAGTTATTTTTGGAAAGTTCAATTAGAAACAGTTCTATGGTGTCAATTTTGTTTAAAATACCTGCGATGTTTTGATGGAGTAGTCTTTTTTATTTTTTTATCTGCTTTTAATTTTAATTCCCGTGGCTTACGCATAATTTTTTTTTCGTAAAATATTTTAGATGAAGTAGTTGAATTTCGTTTAATGATAAGAAAATAATATGGGATGGTCCCTTTTACTCTGCATATACCCCATGGAGGAACATTTAGCTAAGACAAGTTAATAATAGGAAGATAATAGGGTTTTACTTTATTTGTTCCTGAAGGAATGTTTTTAGTTTTATAGTCTTTGGTATCTATGGTTAGATTGATTAACCTGCATATATGACCCTGTGTAGTTCAAAAAAGATAGCTTGATCTCTGCGACAGCTGTCAGTAAAATGACGCCTATCAAGTCCTGAATGAAATCAAATCATGCCTCGGCATACCCATAAAGTATGACATTGACAGGTACAGGCTGTACTATTAAGAAATTCAGGACTTCATAGGCGTGATTTTATTGATAGCTGTCGCAGAGATCAAGCTATCTTTTATGAACTATAAGTACTGGTAGTTATAATAATGTTTATTTAAATTAGATATATCCAAAAAATGGCAATTATGGTAAGTGTGACACGTGAACTTTAGAAGTATATTTAATTATTTCTATTTAGGTATGTATTTCCATTAACGCTAAGTATTATTACATTACATATGGTCAACAGTTCTAAACTATTCTAGTGAAAATGGATTTGGTTATAGCGGATATATGAAAAAGATTTATGCATACTTCTTACATAGAAATGAGACAGAGCGGTGTGATTGTTTGTCCCTTTCTTCGTGCCGGTTTTTTTGTTTAGCAAACTACACTTTACTAAACAACTTTGATAGTTCGTAGCGATCTAAGGAGTTTACAAGTTAGTTTAAGTGAGAAAAAAGTGTTTTGTGAGCATCGATCACTAATAAAAAACTAGATACACAATCAGTGGCGAAAAACGACCTCACCAAATGAGCACCCATTCGAACACTTGGGTGCGCTTTTAATCTAGTTACATTCGAACGCTCCGACGGTAAACTTGCCTCAGTGCTCGTTTAAAAAGTGTAAAAATCACACACCCAGGCCCCTAAAAAAGGATGGAATTTCCTAATTTTGGTACGTATTAATATTATCATTATCTAATTATTATCACTGTATTGTAAATACTTACATTTTGCTAAGAAATCTCCGTAAAACACTTTTTAAATTAAGTCTTAATAATATAAGTCGAGGTATGTACGTTGACTCTGTTCCATTTGTTGGAGACGTTATTATTTTTTTATTATTAAATTACGATTTTCTTAATGAGACTTCTTTATTGTTTCTCTAAATATTATAATAACATTTATATACTTAATTTTGAATATGTTCATCTTGTAAAATTAAAGATGTGAGATTTTATTTTTAATTTTTCAGCTTTCCTCGAGATCCAGTTAGGTGTATAAAATGGATATCAGTCATAGCATGTCAAAGGTACGAAGAATTCATTAAGCCGACCCAAGGAAGCGTTGTATGTTAGAGGCATGTTTTAGAAAGTGATGAATATGTGACTACGACTTACAACTTTCTGTACACACTTTTTATATTTAGTAACTATTGAATTTAGATTTAAATTCTTTGTCAAGCAATATTTTTAAATTTTTAAGATGAACAATAAATAAATAATTATGACTGTTTAAAGTACTTTCGTTACTAAATAAATGTGGTGTCCTATCCAAAAACGTATTTACATTCAGGTAAATTATAAGCATTACATATAATACACCATAGAACGGAATAGAATATGCTTTATGTACACCGGTTTTTAAAACAAGTTTAAAACATTTTAAAATTAAAATAACAGTAACCAAAAATATTGGGCAGTTCGACTCCAATGATTCCTTGTCTAAGCTACGAGCCTCGGTCGTAAAATTTGATTGCTTTTTATTTGCACTTTGTAATTCTGACTTTAAAACACGTGTGTAAGGTTGAATTTGTTTTGATATAGGGTTGACCAGCCAGTATCAGTCATTTGCTTTTTATACGTATCTTTGTGAATACAACTATAGGCAATGTATTTAAGGTTGAATTTACATAAATGTATATTTATTTCAATTAGAACAACGTTACAACAATTGGCTACAGTTTTTAGAGAACTTTTGTATGGGATTGTGTATCTAGTTCTTTATTAGTGATCGATGTTTGTGAGCTTAAGATTGGTGAATCTTGTTCAGTTGTTGCCTATGTTCAGCAGTGGACTTGTGAAGGGCTGTAATAATGATGTCAGTTGTTTTTTGTTTGACAAGTCAACTTTGACAGTTATAGAGATGGAACAACGTTAAATCGGTTTTAAAAAGGTGATTATCGATACACAAGCAAAGCAAATATTATCGATTTGCTATCGATATAAAAATTAATACCGGAACATATATTTCTTTATAAACTACAATGCATTTAAAATTAAGTTAAAGCTTAATACAAATTATGACATAATAGTTACAGCTATTAAAGTTCTCGTGACCTCGCTCGCGTGGTGTTTATTATTTTTTTTGCGCGGAATTTTAATTAATTTTCTAAAATAAAAAGCCTGTGTTACTCTTTATAACATCAGCTATCTGCTAGTGTCAACTATAAGCTGGAACAAACAGACAGACATACAATTTTTAAAAATACTAGTAATAGTCAGGGTACCCCACGTCCCGGGCTCGCTTCGCTCGCTATTGCATTCAATATAACACCAAAATATTAACTTATATAACTACTTTAATTTATAAACATAACTTATTTTGATTTTTATATTGATCTTTGTTATATTTAGGAGTATTCCGCCGCCACAAATATTTCACTCATAGATGACTATATACTAGATTCCATTATTCACCAAAATTCTGAAACTCGGAAGCAACGTCATGACGTAAAGTATGTCTGTCACTGTCAACATTATGGCCGAACTATCATTCATTTCATAGCTATTAATTTTACACATTTTTCAATCGATTCAAAACGAAATTCGATAAATCGATTCACAAAAAATCGAAGTCTTAGAGATCGCTTTCGCAAAAATCGATCTTTTTTGATTTGCGTTAAGAGTTTATATTTACAATATCAAAAGATACAATAAAGTACAGATAAAATTGAATGATTGAATTGAAAAACTGACATTCTTTACGAGTTCGGGTACATTCAACTAACTGTAAATAATTTTATAGTTCTTAATAAAACAGAAAAAGATTCGATCTCAATTCTATAGGGTGAAATATCGATCCACTAGATCGATTCTGAAATGTATGAATGAAAAGAAAAAAAAGAGGAGTCACGGACAAGATTGGCTACATCTTGAAGCGAGTGTCCATTTAAACATACTACAAGCCGCCGAGAAGATAAGTAAATTTTTACCATCCATCAAATGTAAAACATTCCTCTACACGATGCAGGTGTATTTACAAGCTAGATTGTGAATGTGGTCTCTCTTACATAGGTCAAACAAAAAGATCGATAAAAACCCGCGTGAAGGAACATATAGCTGACGTGAAGCACCGACGCTCCGGGAAGTCTGCAGTCTGCGAACATGTTCAAGGTCGTCCCCACCATTACATTAGATTTGATGAACCACAAATCCTCGCAAAAGAAAACCGATTCCTACCAAGGATGATAAGCAAGGCTATTGAAATTAAAAAACTTCCAAATTTCAATAGAGAAGATGGATGGGTGCTGCCATCTGCTTGGGATCCTATATTTAAGAAAATTAAACCCAAACCCAAGCATACCACTGCAAGACTTCATGATACTATAAGCTCGTTTTGCGTAAATCGAACCAAAATTTAATATTCAAAAAACTGAAGGTACCCGGACTAACTATGACATTGGGACGTCAAACATCTCAGTCCCCCCCCCCCGTGACTAAAAAGTAAATACCCCTGTGCTGTAAAGCACCCGAAACGCCGGGATAATAAAAATAAATTAAAGTTGTAATTAAAACGCGATAAAATCCGTAAATAATAGTTTTATTCAATGTGTAGTGTTCGCGTAAATTTAAGAAATCATTACCTTGTCTGATAGTAAAATTGTGAAAGTAACGTCTACGTACCTTGTAGATCAATGGTGTAACAGGTGCATTAAGGAGGGCTTTCTACTCAAAGTCTTCCATGAATATATTTGCGTAGGTACTCTGGGCTTAACAATGATATCGGGATGTCAGTCATCTCAATCCCTATGTCCATGAGTGCTGAAAAGCACCCGAAATGTCAGGAATTAAAAATAATTAAAATTAAACGTGATAAAATACATACAACATGTTTTAATCAATATTTTATTACTTTCAAAATTTTTATTTTCAAAATCACTCTGAACGTACGGCGGTTTATCATACCCTGTAGCTACTTGAGCGCTGTCGTGGAGAGTTTTTGAACTGTTATTTACTGGTTACGGATGGACACATTTTAAACTATTCTCCTATGGGAAATTGTCCACCTTACCTCTATACTCTATGATCTATATGACAGTTTATCTAAAAAGAGTTTTGGCGGAAACTTGGCCGTAGGTTGATGTCGCTCCTGTTTTGTCGTTTGAGTAATGGTTTGAAGTGGATTTTGATTCGTAAAAGTGATGCGATTTTGTGAATTAAGTGTCCGCGCGTGTGAACTATTAGAGAAAATGACGAAACAAATGCTTTGATGTCGATATAAACCTCAAGTTATTTTGATTGCTTGGGCGCCTTATGAACTTGTTTTGCTGACGTCATCAACTGTCCGCTAGGTTGCGCTGTCGTCGAAATCTCCCAAGGGCTTCGCAATGTGACGCATCAGCATATTGTGAAGAAAAAGAATATAAAATGAAGATTCCCAAAGAAAGGATAGGCTCAGAAGGTCTAGAAACCAGAACCGTAAAGCCAGTTAATAAAGAATTTATCTAAAAAATACGAATTTTCATAGTATGGAGTGCAGAAGTAAGGAGTACAGACTGCAATTTAAAAGTGTCCATAAAAACCTTTAAATAAGGGTGCCGCCACTATAGCTACAGGGTAAATTTTAAAGAACGCACCGAAAAATATTAGTGGGATAGACGATTTTTTCGAGGTTATATTTACTAAATAAAATTATTTTAGATTTTAGAGCTACTGATCAGTTTAGCAGCACACTTAAACCGGCGACAACTTTATATGGCAAAGCAAATTTATATGGCAGATGTGAACGGCCGAGTCGGGAAGGGACGCCCTGGAAAAAAGTTTATCGACCAAATTGGCGATATTTTGAAAAGGGGCCACGTTAGAAGTACCCTTAATCGACGAGCATGTATGCGTAGATACATGGATGTAAAGGAGGCGAAAGAGGTATGTCAGGATCGTGCCAAATGGAAGTCCGTAGTCTCTGCCTACCCCTCTGGGTGACAGGCGTGAGTGTTTATGTTATGTTGTAAACTCATTAGATCGCTACGAACTGTCAAAGTTCTTTAGCAAAGTGTAGTTTGCTAAACAAAAAACTGACACGGAGAAAGGGGCAAACAATCACACCGCTCTGTCTCATTTCTATGCAAGACGTATGCATAAATCTATCTTTATCGTGTGCGAATGCGAAAGAAGGCGTCAATTTGTCTATAGGTTTCTCTGTCTACGATTTACTATGGTTCATAAAAGATAGCTTGATCTCTGCGACAGCTGTCAGTAAAAATCACGCCTATGAAGTCCTGAATTTCATAGTAGTACAGACAGTACCTGTCAATATCATACTTTATGGGCATGCACTAATTAGGTCGGTATGCCCATAAAGTAAGACATAGACAGGTACTGTCTGTACTACTAAGAAATTCAGGTCTTCATAGGCGTGATTTTACTGACAGCTGTTGCAGAGATCAAGCTATCTTTTATGAACTATACACCTGTTCTCTAACCTCCATGGGTCAAACCAAGGTTCAAACTTTGTTTGACGTTTACTTTAAAAATGTTACCAGCAGTACGAAAAATCTACATATTTAATATATTTTAACTTTGTAAGTATCTGTTACTTGCGTTACGTAAAAGAAATTTCCGCCAATCTTGTTTTTGGGGACAACAATTACAATGAATTATCTGTTTTATTTCTTTCACCAAACTCTAAAACATGCATTACTTTTGTACTCTTGAATATAGTTTTCAATATAACTGTCAAATATATGAACTGTTTTAACAAAAATTTGTCTAAATTATATCTTTTTGTTAGCAAGGTATAGGGTGGAAATGTTAAAATTAATGTACCTACCTTGCTACATATCTATTTGTCTATGATTAATGGTTTCGTTTAGTGATGAAAGATGTTGCAGAAACATCGATGAAGACATCGATAGCTTTACAACGATATTCGATGTTTATCCTACTCTAAACATCGATGTTGACGATTATCGACGTTATTACACATGTACCTATTTAATAGGTTAAAATCAGTGTTGATGTTTCAGTGCATTTGGCGCTATATCTGATGCAATTTCTAGGGTCTGTAGCGCTTTTTGTTTAAATATCTAAGTGCTAAAAGTATATAGTATACTAGTAGAATAGATATTTTTAGCACGTAGATATTAAAAAAAAAAGCGCTATATACCCTAGAATTGCACTAGATCTAGCGCGAAACGGCAACTCTGGTTAGAATTAGGTGAATAAGAATTTGTAATGTTGTTTATGGTTTATTATTAATGAAATAAAAGAAATTAATCAAAAATTTAGAGTCAAACAGTAATTTAAAAAATGGGAGAAAGTTAACAAATATCTAGTTAATTTGTTATATTTTTTGCCGATGATGATTAATGTAGTTATTTTGATTTTTAAATGTTTCTATCCTATAACTTCATAAATCCGGTACGAAAAAATACTATGGGACCCAATTTACGATTTAGATGAAGCTTTAATATCAAATACTCCTATCGCGAAATATAAAATGTGATTATAGAAAAAAAAACCAACAAACATCACAAAAACTAAACTTTTCCGTTACTTTTATACACATATCAGGCAGTCCATGCAGTAAATATCCACAGCCGTTTATAAAATGCATAGTCGAATGCACTATGCAGTGAAATTGTCTAAGCTCATGATCGCCCAGTGTTTATTTTCATAAACTTCAACCAAACAATAAACTCGTTATCAAAGCTCAAAAATACAGCTAAATAATATTGAATTGTGTAGATATTTGTTGTTTCATAATTATGTGGGTATAGCAAGGGAAAAAACAATTAATTTGAATATAAGTTTATGAGAATAGTTATTAGCAGAGATCTAGGTTATAAGGGGACAACCGACAACGACACCGCAGAATAACAAAGCGAAAGCAGTGACAACTGTGAAATTGCAATTTACACTTGACAGTGAGTTTGATTTGACCCATCATAATGATATTTTTTTAGTTGATCGATGCGTTTAGGAATCCTGAATTATTCAAAATTTAAAACCTTTAATAAGAGATTAAATATTTCGTTGATATTGATTTTGCGGGTTCGCATTGTTCACAAGTTCTTATTAATCGATTATTGGTTCATTGACATCGATGTTCGACATGTGGCAACATCGATGTGTTAATTTCTAACAGTGTTTTCTTTATGGCAATATTTTATTTTGCAGCTTTATTTAGTTTTTTTTTTAAATTTCAAAGTAATCTTTATAATAAGTTTCCTTTCTATATTTTTACCGACAAAAACAATAAACTTGATTCCCTTATGAGTAAACTTTTGAAAAAGTATGTGGACAGCGCAGTGTTCCTATGGTCATTTTATTTGAAATCCGCTTTAATACTCTTTCGTTAGTATACTCAATATTTATTGAGCAGGTAAGATATTAGTAAATAAATAAAAATATGGATGAGGAAAATTATGATGGGCCATTTACCGTTTGGCAAATGTTTAATGCACCTACAATGGTGTTATTCAGTAACTTGGAACATGCAGCAGATGGACTTGATAGACTATTGACATCAATATTAAAACTTTCAGGGTAAGTTAAATTATAACATAAATTGAGTCTTTTCCGGCTTTTTTTTTGAGAAATAAGATTCTCAGCTTGTCCCCAAGCTGAGAATCTTATTTCTGAGAGAGCTATGGAAAAAATAGTCATCTGATGATGTTTTCTTTTACTGTTGGGCATGTGGTAAATCAACACTAAAATTATATTTAACAATTTTATTGTAGCTATTTGAGATTGAACCTAAGCTGCCCGCAAGTTGTGAAAATTATGATAAGTGCTTAACTAGTGAGTTACTATGGCTGGAGCTAGTGCTAGTGTGGTACACAAAGTCAAAAGTTCAAAAATACTCAATTACTTGTGTTAGTGTTATATAGGCTTGTTTCCATAACTCCAAGACTAAGTGGTGGTAATATTTTGTGTGGGCAAGAATTAATGCCATTTCAGCCAGCCAAGCTCCTTGAAGTATTTGCCAGTAAACCAGTATTACAGTTTTATTATCTTTACTCAACTGCTTTTCTTGCTTTATTTCCTGGAGAAGTTCTGCTTTTGTTCATTCATAGTTTTCTTAACTCTACTGGTGTTTCACAAACTGTTGTTTCTCATCTGTAGAAGGATTTGAGTGTTTTTGTAAATAATTTTGCTTTACTAGGAAATTAAAGTCCTTTAAAACCAAAAATCTTTAAGAAGGCTTATGTTCAAAATATGAATAGGATGCTGTCCTGTTTATATTATTAATAGGGATGGGCCGAATAAGGATTTCACCGAATACGAATATTCGGCCGTATGTTCAGTAAAACTTACCGAACCAAATATTCGGCCGAACATTATTCGGCAGAATAGCCTCGGGACCCAACCAATTTATGTTGATGTTTATATGATAAAAATGTTGATAATTATATGATAAAAAAGAACAGCAGCAGGAGATTTCCTATTGGGACTTATTTTAGAGAAACTGACGACCGAAGTAAAGTGATATGTACTAATGAAATGTAATGTTTCTTTGTTTGATTCCAAAAAATTTTTTTCAACTTTCTATTTGCTATAATCAGAAATAAATTTACAGTGCCTCAAAAATCTAGAGTAAGTAGATTTAACCCATAAATAAAATATACTTTCAACAGTAAAAGACTTCGCATTACTCAATTCGTACATTAAAATACATTGGACACTATGAAAACGAATATTCAGTGATTTTGCCGAATATTCGGCCGAATACGATTATTCGGTAAAGCTGCCGAATATGCCAAATATTCGGCCCATCTCTAATTATTAATATAATTTACTAAATTTATTAAATTAGCCTAGATTAGAACATTTGTGTATCTTAGATGATAATGATATATTATATTGATCTTATACAACATGTAACATAAACCATGTGGTTTGTGCTAAGTGTGTTATCAGAATCAGTATTCAAATTTATAGTGAAATAATTCAACCATAAAAGACTAAATTAAATTTAAATAGAATTTCATTGGCATATTTTATGTGCATGTAAAGCAGTGTCTTTGACTATACTCTTACTCCCTGGCCATTTGCTATTTGCAACTTAAAGTTTATTTAAATCTAAATTAAAAAAAAAAAAATATGATCAAGTTTTCTAAAGTCATTTCTATACATTTCAATATTGATTCTGGTAATGCACTTAACAGGAACCACAGGGTTTGGTTAGATGTCATATATTAAATAACATAAAACAAATTTCTTTTAGAGACTCTTCAGAAGTCTTAGTTCCAAGACCAGGTTCTACAAAATGTCCAGATTCTTATTACTGTGCCTTTAATGCATGGCTACTAGGGAGATTATTTTATGTATGTTCGGTAAAGGAGTTAAACAAGTAAGTTGAATAAGTATGGTAATTTAATGTTACAAAATATTATATTGTCAAATGTATTTACAATACTGTTCACTTAATGGTAAGTGGTCACTGTAGCACTTTGAACAGCCAAAAAACAACCAACAAAAAGAAATTGCAATCAGATCCATTGTTGCTTCCGAAAGAAATATGAAACATAAGAGTGTAGTACCTATCGATACTGACTCCTAAAAGCAAAAGGAGTCAGTCATACTACTACAATTTTAATTTTACTTATTGATAATGTTATTAATGAGCTAAGGTCCGCTTTGTTGCTATTCTTTTCCACTTTTCTAATTACCTATTTAATCTAAAAACCCCTATAGGATCCACACCAAAATAGCCCAGAGGATTAGCAAGCTTAAGTAGTAATGGGCCGGTCATATTGTTTAACAAACTGTCAACTGTTAAAAAAGGTTCCAGGATGGCAGCCCCATACTGGTTAGCGGAGTGTAAATCCCAAGGAGTATACTGGCAAGAAGCAGGAAGTCAATAGGTGAAGTTTGTCAGGAGTGTTTGTGGCATAACTTGGTATATGCTATGTTCGCGTGGAAGATAAAGGGTATATTTATGATGATATGATTTTGTGCAACATATGAGATGAAGTAGTGCTTAAAGAAAAACTTTAACCTTTTCACATATGTAATAAACTTTTTTTCAGAATACACATTGCAAGTAAAGATGCCCAAGTAAAAATTTTAAATATCCTGTGTGTTAATGGGGCTTCTTTTTATGAAAAACTAATTTCACAGTACTATGTTATTCTATATGAGTTAATAAAATATTATAAAGAAAATTCAAGCAGTCCCACTGCTCAAGAACTTAACATAAATAACTTTGAACCAGAACAAATAGTGATCCCAAATGTACAATTAAATTTGGAACCAATAAGTGTGAAAGTTAAAAGCATTAATATGTGCACTTTTTTGATTGATATTGTATTACAGTTATTATCAGAATGTATACCTCCCAATTTATTGCATATAGATAAAAATTTTAGTGAACTAAATAAGTTGTTTGATGAAGTATTGTTCATGTTAAACAATTATAGTATGGAAATGAAATTATGTTCACTGAATTTCTTTATAAATTTAATTAGAACTACTAATAGTGTAGGAGGGATACATTTTCAAAGTAATTTTCCTATTATATTTAAAAAACTGGTATGTAGTGTACAATGGATGGTGCAATCTTTGGATATGTTAATTGAGAAATATAATATTAGTACAGACAATATTGAAAAAATTAACACAATTTTGCTAAAATTTATGACAACTTGTACAAACCATCTAGAAAATCAACACATGGAATCACTCTTAACTATATGCAATACCATTTTGAAAAGAAGATTAAACCCACTATTCAATAAAGACCTAAAATTATATTGCTTATCACTCAGTGATAGGGTTCAATTTCCTAAAGATATATTGGAAATAGAAAAGAAAAACCCCAGTGAAATTGATATGGTAGCACAATGTTATTGCAATCAAATATTCCGACATATAAATGTGGGAGAGAAATGTGATAATAATAAATTAAAAGAAAATTGGTATTATAAACAAGTACTTACTGTAATACATTGCTTGGAGCTTAGTGAAGACTTGGACTCAGATGCCTGTGTAATTTCTTTCAATTTGATGAAATATCATGCTGCATTAAAAATAATGCAAAAAGTAGCTATGAAATATAAAAAGCATAACACAGATACATCTTTTTTTGACATAGCCCAATCTCAAAAAATGTGGGAAACTTTAAAAAGGTTACTTAAGAAACATCAACATGTCTTACTCCTGGATGATGATTGTATGTCAATATTTCTCGACATTGCAATATTAACACTATGCCTCTGTAAGTCTTCTCTAAATATCAACTTAGTAGTACAAATCTTATGCTTACAAACATCCCCACATAGTTCAGATAATTTGATGGGGTATACTGATCACAAAAAAATTAAAATTTTAAAATATATTCTATTGTCAAGACTAATTTTAAAGGTAAACGAAAATGATAATTTGGAGAAAGTGACATTGCTGCTTATTAATGCTGTCATACAAAATAAAAATGCCGACACATATAAAGAGGTATGTTTTTTTAACTAGCTATTACAATAAATATTATCAAAATTACACTTTTGGTCCTGTAGAATGATTGTGTAATGTTAGTGGAAGTTTTTCTGGTGGGATTTTTAACCTAAAATAAGATTAAAGGTACCTGATTCAATACCAATACCAATAAAGCCTACTATGATTCCCATCAAAGTTACAAAATTGCGTTGGGATTTTCTATTTTACTACTGCACAGAGTAAAAAGAAAAAAAAAATCAAAAGCAAACTAAAGCTTTTGCACTATTAATTTGCTTCATACACTTCGTGTTTTCATCATTTCTCATCATTCACCTCACCTCACTTTTCATCATATTTTTCAAAGTTAAAATATAATAAAACTGACTGCTCCATGGTACGGTGGCTTAGCAATGAGTTGTTGCGCTGTGGGCCGTGGATTAGAATCGTGAACTGAACAATTATTTTTATGGCCTACAACTAATTGTTCTGGGTCTGAATGTTTGTCCTTGTCCAATTTGTGTATGTAAACTGCCTCTAAAATGCAGGAGAAAAATCCTAGTGTGGATGTAACATTATTTAAAATAATACACATAATGACATTTAGACATAAAACTGTATTGAAATCTATAGCACCAAAAAGGCATACATTGATGCAACATAGAGATATATTGTATTCAGCATGAAGCTTATTTATGTTCTGATTTGATAAAAAATTAAAACAAATAAAAATTGACTTAATCTTCTATGAAATATGGTCTATTCTTGCAGTTTCCACTTGTGGTCATGTTAAGATACTCGTAATATATATTTATGAAATCTTAGGAATGTACTTTGAATATCATACTTTAGTGTAAATATTTCAATTACTCATGTTATTTAAAAAAAAATTCTTCGAAAAAAAAAATCAAAATGACAAAAGCAAGACGAGAAACAGTATAATTATTTAGGTTTATGGCAAAAAAGTTTCACTTCCACCATGGAGTTGTAAAACTCAAGTCATATTATTTTTGTTTTTTTAATTTTGGTTTCAGATTATTGATTTATGCCCTTTATTAATACTAAATAAACAGTTCTCCGCAAGCAAGCTTATAGGAAAAATATTAATACCGGCGTTTCTTTCTAAGAACCCAGATATTCAATCTGAGCTTACTTCTATTGTTCAAGCTATTGCTTGTATATCTTTGGGGACATACGAAGTTATTTTTGGGGAGCCAGGAAAATCTATGGGGCATACAATATTTAAAAATAAAGCCTTAGATATATCAGTTGTGTGTTACAATTGTCAAAACAAAAATAAGGAAGGAGTTGAAGTTTTTTTTGCAAATATACAAAAAGATTACCTAAAGATTTGCAGAAAGTCTTTCGAAATAACACCATCACAACAAACTTTGCTTCACAGTTTACAGAGTTTGTTTACAAAGTTTTTGAACTGGAAACAATATGTAGATCTAGAAAAAACTCAATACTGGATGTTATTTGAATGCCTATGCAATCATTATTATGTGTTTGATTACGGTGTTACAACTGAAATTATCAATGAAGAAAACATTAAGAATGTTTTAAAAGCAATTAAGCCTTATATTAATAGTACACGAGTAAGTATTGTCACTTCTAATTTTTATACCTTGATATCTACCTTGATGAGGTTAATACTAACATAGTTTAAAGACCTTACAGTTGGGAAACGAATGTACTTGCGCAGAGCAATGGTGGGGGCATTGTGGGGCAAGGGGCAGGCCGACCTTGTGCTTAGCGCATTTCACGGAGTTTGATAGACAATACACGCGGTTGGCGCGAGCGTTTTATATAGTACTTATATAACTAATTTTGAATGCGGTTTTCGAAAAATATTATATTTATATTGGTGAGTTACTGTTATATGAGTTACTAAGTAAAATTAAATTCAAATGACGGTCATGCTTATCTTTAATTAAATTTAATTATGTGAAAACATTTTAATTAATAAAAAAAATAAACAATTTAATTAAATTTAACAATCGAAAACTGAAACATCTATAAAAAGAGAGTGTCACGAAAATATTTGGCAGTGAAACATTTGTAAATGTGTTTTTTCTTGTAGTAATAAGAAATGATCTTGTTCGACAAACGTTTTTAACTTATAAGTATGTACATAATGTTAATAAATGATAATGAGTATTATAATATCCAAAATTATTTAATTTCCATTTTCGTGACAACCCCTAGCAAACACGCCAGCCGCGTCAACGCCTACGCGGTCGGCGGCGTCGCTTGACATCAAAGGCGTTTCACAACTGTTAGGTCTAAACTGTGATGCTATGGAATTAAACAACATAACATTCTAGTTAATATTTAGTGACTTTGTACTGTTACGAGCTTAGGGTTCGTGACAATAAAAACTGCCGATTGAATTACCAAAATTGACACTTTATTTACTGAACACCAATTAAAACTTAAATCACACTAATAATTAATCACACTTAATACTTTAGTTCACTTTATTTCGCTCCGATAGCTTAGCTCGTATCGCCAATTTAATACTGCCCCGGTCGCGGCCCTTAACTTATTCTAGAAAGCTCTCCTCGCTCTGCTACCCGACACTAGAGGCATTAATTGTGGCTTGCAACAGTACTATCAAAGTCTACAGCTACAAAGCTATTCTTAATTTTAAGGGCCGTCATAGATGGCCTTAAACTATAAGTATTTTTTTTATAACTTTGGACCATTCAAGCTCATTATACTTATTTCCTCATGCTGTTTTTCTTTACAGCCAAATATGTGGTGAATCGGTGCTTAAAAATGGGATTATACATTTTATTGCCAAAGCTTATGAAATTTAAGACGGCTAGTGCTTAAACCTCAGATACTATGGCTCGATAGTAACAGCAACTTGTATATAATTATTACTTTTTTGTTTCAGAAACAAGACGGTGATGATTCAAAAAGTAATGAGGTGTTCATTCAGTGTATTAATGTACTAGTAAAACAGACTCAAGCCAGTTTAGAAAGCAATAATTATAATCAACAAACGCAAACACTTAATCTAATTAAAGAGTTTGGTTTATATAGTGATGAGAGAGCAATATTACCAGTAACAAAATTATTTATATACTTTATAATGCATCCACAGTGCAGCTTAGCACCTAAAGCTGTAATTTATTTGAGGGAAATATGCGAGTTTCACGGCTATACTCCGAATCAAGTATATCATCGATATAAGAAAGATTTTTGCAGACTTTTCGTAGAATGTAGCCTTTATACTGGAAAGGACTTTGCAATATCCTTATTGAAAGTGGTCAGAGCTTTCGGTTTTGTTGGTTACAGAGACTTCATATCCAAAGATGTACATCATTTCTTGCCATATTTGATACCTTATTCTGTTACTATTATGGAAGTTCCCTCAATGATTGAAGAAATTGCTTCGTTAGTTCAGTGTTCAGTGTCTGACTTTATTGTGGAAAGATTTCCTCTGATTTATGTTCATGTTTATCTTAACGAATCTAACGCAGTAGCTGATAAGTGCTATTCAGTTATAGAAAGACTGACGAAATGCTCAATTTTGAGTCTTATTAAGAAACATTTTAGGGTCATTCTAACGGAGTTTCTGTTACAGTATAGTTGTAACCCAGAGAAAGTACTAAACGCGTGTAGGTACTTAGCCTGCCATGATCCAGACGTATCTACTTCTACTACTTCAAGCGGCCATATGAAAATGAGTACATCGCAAATAGCGGATTTTCTGAATCCAAAATTCCTTGGCGTTCTTGCATATTTTGATCATAAGCTAGTGAACGCTAAAGTTGCGTTATCCGTGAAGCGTAAGGCTTTAAAAAGTTTTCCTGACATGATGCAACTTATGGGAGTTAAGTATATTACTCCTTTAAGGTTTAAAGTGCTCGCTACTTTAAGGTCTGCTTTACCATTGGTTAAGGAATTTCCGAAAATACTGGCGGATGCATGGGGCGCCTTCATTCATAATATCGACAATATATCTCTTGGACCTTTGTTGTCAAATCTGGCTGTGTCATTATTGCAGCAGTTTGAGTACGCTCCGCAAGAAATAAATGAAATATTTCATTATCTCGTATTGAAAAATGAAAATTTATTGAGCAGTAATTTATCCGATATTTTCTTTCTCGAAGATTCAAAGATTTCCGAAAAAGTAAAAATAGTTATAAAAAAACACGTAAATAGGACACAACCTGAGGGATTTCTAGATAAAATAAAATGGTATTTGGAGCATTTAAATAATGAAATTCCGACCATAAAAGCTTTTGCTTTTTCTCACTTGGATAAGTTGCTTAAGAACAACAGAACTGAAATTCACAAAGCTATATTTGGCGGAAAAAATATAGATCCTGTAATAGTGGAGTTAATAGACTGTTTATTGATTGGTTAGTATTAACTACTAATAACTTTCTTTCAGATACAGTAATTAGTGTAGTTGCGGCCTATAGAAACCACTACCCTGTATCATCACGTGGGTACTTATTGTGTATGTACGCTAATGATATGTATGTGTGCGTGGCTGCGCCCACGGCATGTGTCTAGACTCTAGAGAGTTAATACTCGTAGTGTGTCAACAGCTGTGTTCTGTTTTACTTGTCTCCCATACCAAGAGTTACGGTACGGGAGACAAGTGTAATAATACGGTACGGTATTACAGTATTATAAAAGGCAACAGAGGGAAATGAACAGATTGGCAACAGCATCTCTTGATATTAACTGAATTTAATAAAAACTGATTTAATTTTTCCTACAATTGTGTATTTTTTTGCATAGTTTTCAAAGAACTCTTATTTATAAAAATCTTAATAGTATGTTTATAGTTTTACATGGTTAACACGCATTTGTAAAGTGTCAATTTTATGCAGGGCACATAAGTGACGTTTTTAAATCATTGTGGGCTTACGTTCAGAATGTTATAAAAGTTTTCGGAGCTTACATTTTGCAATGAGCAATACTTACAAATTTAGATGAAACAGGATTTAGAACTTATTTTATTATTATTTTGTTTATAGATTTTTTTAATTTAGCACTATTTTTTGTTATAGAATAAGGGTGAGCATACCGTCCACCTAATGTAAAGTGGGCCTTTTTCCCTGCAGCTATTATGGTTCTAGCATGAATGGGTCGTCTCGACCGGGGAAGGACCACGCTCTCACAGAATACCAGCATAAAATAGCTGCTTAATGCTGCTGTGTTTCGTATGGTAAGTGTAAAGAACTGGAGACCCGTTTTACTGGAATTGAGGCATTTCATCGTAGTCCTCAGGGGTGACAACGCATCTGCATTTTCATTCTTAGGCAAGGTTAAATGTAGATGTCTATAGGCCACAGCATCCACTTACCGTCAGGTGGACTGTGTGCTCGTTTGTCACCCTTATCCTATAAAAAAAATTAAAAATAAAATATAAAACTATTGATTTGTTTAATCCTTATTATTGTATTAACCAATTTTTATTGCCCTTTCCGTTGCAGGTTGTAAAGATCCTGATAGCAAAGTGAGTGATGCTAGTGGTTCTTGTCTGGGCCAGCTAGGTGCCATCGAAGCCGGACATTTGCCTCGTCAGTATGTCCAGCCCGATAGATCGCCTTTCGCTTTCTCTATTGTCGATAATTGTTTTGCTGCTACTGCTCTAGTAGAACTTTCTAGAGCTTTTCAATACGAGAAAGATACAATGGTAAGTTTATGTGTGTTAATTTGAAATACTTTCCCAATTACACCCATATAGTTCGTAGAATTGCGTACCAATGCTTAAGAAAGGATCTCAAGTGCATGCTACATTCTCAACAAAATATTTTGCTACAGAATATGGATTGTTACGCCTTGACAATACAAGAAATGCTGAAGATTTACGACATATCGCCCACGGGCAGTAAGAAAGAAGTTTGGGAAAGCTTCCCAGAGAATATGCATCAGATAATGTTCCCCCTCCTTAGTTCCAGGTACTTTGTTACATAGCATACATAGCATTACAAGCTCTTGTGTTATTATATATATTATATTTACACTTTCTAAATATTTTGCATCTTTGCGAAATTTTGGAAACAATTGTAACGTCAAAATCTTAGAGTACTTACATACATAGTCAAAACACATCTAGTGTTGACAAGTGTGAATTGACATGTCAGTGACATTTTAGTGGCTACACGGGCTCCGCCCTCTCCCCTGTTCTATTATGTATGTATTATAGTATTCTATGGTAATAAGAAATAATTGGAATCAAAATACAAATGATCTAGAATTTCTATAATATTTTTTGACTTTTATAATAACATTGCTTAATAAATATTTTCTTAAATCGCTACTTTCTCTCTGAATAAGGCCAATGAAGTAAGATAAAAATTTCCTCTCCAAATTAAATGCCTTATAATTAATAAAAGTTGATTGTACTGAAAAACTCCGTCATAGAGTTGTATCTAAATTGATAGAAATAAATTATATGATTAGAAAGTCTAATGGAATGAATTGGCAACAAGTAACGGAAGTACGGGGAAAGATATTTTTGAGGAAACGAAAGGTAATGTAAAATAGATAGGGTAATTTGGTGGTGTAATAAAGAATTACAGATCTGAAAGAATCTGAAAGAAAAGAAGAATGTCTTCAAAGAATGGAAGAGTGTGAAATTAGGAAATGACAGTTAAAATGGACAAAGTGGTATCATTTCTATATGTAAAAAGAAAGCTGTTGCGGTTGCATAGACCAAAGTCCAGGGATAGACTGTAGTAGTCATTAGAGAGCCCGCGTGGGCAGAAAGATTTGTGGGATTTTGAACTTTGAAATTGTCCAAATGCTAACCGTTTTTATTGAATACAAGCTTGCACGATTAAATATTTGAGATAATGATTTCATATATTTATGCGAACACTACCCAATGCGTAGTAATAAAACTATTTTTACGGATTTGACTTTAGGTGATCGATCATCCCAGCCCCCTCGTGACAATGGTTGCTGCAAAGCACCCGATACGTCGAGAGTTAAAAGTGAAATAAAACTCAATAAAATCCGTAGAAACAATTATTCAATATTTTGGATAATTTCTATTATGTTAAAGTTTTTAAATTTTGATATAAGTCGATGTTGTTGTTAATTTTAGATACACCTTGGCTTATCCTTCGCAACCTAAGAAAACGCATCCGCTATTCGGCTCAGTACACGCAACTACATTTCTAGAATGGGCGCACAAGTAAGTAACGTAAACATTTAGTTATTTAGTGCCATTTTTATTTCAAGGTGATCGTTAATCATGTTGCTAATTTTAGCTGCTAGATCGCTTATAATCCTACCAGTATTGATCTGGGATGTAGATCTACCATTTACCAGGCGTTTATTTCGCAAATTAATTTTACGTTTATTCTCCTTCATCAGCCTGTTAAAGCCCAATTTTGTATATTCTGGGCTGGCTGGCAATTCTGGGCTTCTTTCGTTTTAAAAAAGATTTGACTTGCTCAGCAGGTGAATTAGCGATCGCTGTACAGACGTCTCGTATCTTTAACGCTTTTTGCCTTTGGCGTGAACGACATTGTTACACCTATCATCTTCCGGAAGAATTGAGCTTTTTCAGGCATTTCCTATATGATGGATTCACTTAAGCTGCCACCAGTTCTTTGCTAGGGGTGTTGTATACAACTACTACATACGAGGGCGGCACTGAAAATTTCGGGAATCAAGGAAGTGACACAACATTACTATTTAAAAATGTATTCATTGCTTTTCGAAGCATTTTCCGCGAAATTTGACACATTTTTCCATACGATGGAACCAATCATTGAAGCAACCATTCCATTCGGAAGTTGGGGTCTCCAAAATGGCCGTTTTGTAGGCGTCCACAGCTTCTTCAGGTGATGAAAATCTCTGTCCACGCAATTTATTCTTTATTTTAGATAAAGTATAGAAATCATTAGGGCTTAGGTCGGAGCTGTACGGCGGATGGTTTAATAATTCTATGTTTTATTTCTCTAAAAACTCTTTTGTTCTGTGTGCGGTGTGAGAACTCGCATTGTCGTGTTGAAGGATGATGCGGCGGTTGCAGTTCTCTTTACGGAGTTCAGAAACGACCTGTGGCAAACAAATGCTAGCATACGATTCTGCATTAATCGTTCTTTGTCTCTCACGAGGAATAGTCGTAACATGGCCGGTTTTGGAGACAAACGTGGCCAGCATTTTTTTTGCAACACTCCGTGAACGAACAATTTTTGTTGACTTTAACTCATTTTCGAACACCCAAACTCGTGACTGGTTTTTTGTTTCGGGTTCGTACGCGTATATCCAGGATTCGTCACCTGATACGATGTTGTATACAGCATTTGAGGATCCTGCGTGGAATCTTTCGAGAGTTCTGACGCACCAAGTAACGCGAGCCGCTTTTTGCTCTTCACAGAGCGAATACGATATCCATCGGGAAAACAACTTTTTTACACCTAATTGTTCATGCAAGATTATTTGTATTTGACTCATGCCAATGTTTAAAGTTGCCTGAATTTCGCGGTATGTCACATGTCGATCTTCCTCAATCAGCTTACGCACAGCACCAACGTTTTCTTGGGTGACTGCAGTTTTTGGACGACCTTGACGGGGATCATCACTGAGCTTGACACGTCCACGTTGAAATTCAGCAAACCAGCGATAAATTGTGTTTTTGGATGGGGCTTCATCACCAAATGCAGAAAGCATCCGGTCAACACACTGTTTTTGTGTTAAACCACTTCGAAAGTCATAATAAATCATCGTTCTTGAATTTTCTCGAGTCAGTTCCATTTTGTCAACGACTAAACAAGTTTGACAAAACCTTGTGACAAGACCGAGAATCTTTTTTAAATAAATAAATGGTATTCGATTTTTAAAACCAAGGAGTTTTCAATTAAAAAGATTTTAATATGACAGGTACAGTGGAAATATTCCATTCCCGATACTTTTAGTGCTGCCTAGGTATATGTATACTACATACTACAACCTACAACACACCCAGAAAAGAACTGGTGGCAGCTTAATTGAGTTTATTTTAAGGTATGGTATACAATAAATATATACAGAATGGGTCCCACATATATGCAATAAATGAAACCACAATACTAGTCCGTAGAAGTGTAGAAAAATTAAATATTAAATTAAAACCAGTAAAATAAAAAAGTGAAATTTTCAAACAAAATAAATATTAAAATAAATTCAGTAAAAGTGAACACTCTGTTTAGACAACGTACCTTGACCCCTTGGAAGAGTGACAACGTTGCACGCGGGTGGCACGCCGACAAAAGACACCGCTGTCGATATGTCGCAATACCAATAGTTTGCACTGCGTGGCAACGTCGCTTTTTAATGTTCAAGGATTCAAGTTCATTGAATCATTGATTTAGTGACCCAATTCTATAGAGTGTTCAAATTTGCTTAAAATTAAAACTCTACTTTTTGACCTAATTACTGGACCGATTACGTTCATTTTTTTGTATATCGTCAGCAAAGGCAATAACAAGTATATGGTTTCATTTAGTGCATATATGTGGGACCCATTCTGTATATATATATATATATATATATATATATATATGGTATATTATACATGTGTGATGATTGAAATAAGATAGATATAAAATTTTGTTTACACGAGCGCCTATTGTGACTCTTGTACTTATTACAAATGAAATTTTTTACGACGATGATAGTGATGCCATCTTGGTCTAATTATATCCACAGAAAACTTCTGAATATTTTCGTCTTTTAGCTGTTTTGTGTGCAGGCCCTCCTATTATGCTACAAGTATATGCGTCAGCACAAAGCCATTCATTCGGACCTTCTTGCATATAAATCCAGAAACCAGTATATTTGTGAAGCAAAAATTAAAAATATATTTGATCTATTTGCAGTTGGACGGGTCAGTTGATCTCGCTAATAGAGTCTGAAAGTATTCGAGACTTACTGCGTACCGTACACCCGAGCATGCGTCGTGACGTACGCACCTTGTTCCTGTTCTTCCCTTATGTGCTTCTACATGCTATTATGTCGAAATCTGTCGCACAGTATGTTGAAGAGGAGATAATGGCGGTAATAGGTGCTTATCTTCTTTGCTAGATATTACTGGACCACTGTTTTTTTAATAAATATTATTTTATAAAATCAAACAAGTAATCAAAAATAATTAAAAAATACTATTGCAGTATTTTTGTCATAAGAGAGTTTTTGTGTCTCTAATTTGTTATCGTGTCCCTGTCACTCGTATCTTATCGAAGCTGCAAAGGTGAAAAGGGTATAAGTAAAAATGCTTTAGTAAATTGGAGATGCTGGAAGGATAAATACGGATTTACTTATCTGACTTTATTTATAATTTTATTTCGTAAAAATATTCGTTCAAAATTGTAAAAAAACTAAAACGTGAAAAACGTAGTCAATTTTTAAAACGTTCTTGAGAGATTTCCAATTACTACCTTTTTCTGGGGTTAATCATATCAGCGTTCCTGAAAGTCCAATTCAAGTTTCGTTTTTCCCGTCCAAAATACGACAGCTAGTCAAAAATTGGCCATATCATTTAATTTTCCTAAAATTATGATTTAAAATTTAATAGTACGTGTCTATTCTTTGTTTCATTTTGTAATCCTCCACCGGTTCCAATGTTGGGTTGAGATTTTTAGAATAGATTTTTCCGCCATTAGTCCCCCCCCCCCAAATTCGTATGTTAAACTACACAACAGCATGCATGTATTTTTTTCTTCATTATTATGAATGTGAATAAAAAACTATATTTAGTTAAAATAAAATAACTGCCCACATACGAGGGTGACATTGAAAGTTCTTAGAAAATCAAAAAGTGAACAATCTAAAAAGTTATTAGTTTTATTATATCTTTTCAAAATATTGTCTATTTACATCAATACATCGCTGCATCCGATGGAACCACTGAGAAAAGCACTTTGCCCGCTCGTACTTAGTTCTGACTTGCAAGTTTACTCACGATGTTTTACTACAGCGCCGAAGTAAATCAGCAATTAAAACTGCATTTAACACTTTTGTTAATGCCGATGGGTATCAATCTTCGTTTTATCGCATAATGTGAAATTTTAAGATAAGGGCTTATCCCTACTTACCTCACCTCTTCTAGTATTATTAAGTAGAAATATTTTACAGGACGTGAAAATTCTGATAACGAGAGAGAGGTACCTTCAGAGAGAGCTAAATATAAGATGTTGCGTCATATCAGAATGACTCCTAATATCAATTCAATACAAGCTGAAGAAGGAAATCAGGTAAACAAATGAATAAAATTTAACCCATAAAGAGCCGAACACACGAAAATTTTTTTACACGAAATTTTTTTTGCCGTGTAGAAGCGGTGCACGAGATTTCACTATTTCATATCATCCCGCGATTGTCCTAAAGGCAACAGAGGAAAACTGAAACAGGAAATAGAAGCAGAAAGGGGAATGAAAGTGAACGCAAGTAAGACGAAAGTGATGGTTTTTGAAAGAGAAGAAAGCAAAACGGTATGTGAAATAAGAATAGAAGGAGAGTTAATTGAGCAAGTGGATGAGTTTGTGTATTTGGGATGTGTATTTAGCAGGGATGGTAGATATGATAGGGATATAGAACGACGAGTAAATGCAGGGAATAGAGTGAATGGGGCACTACACTCTATTATGAAGAACCAGAATGTGTCAAAAAAGGCACGTATGGTAATTCATAATGCTGTGTTAGTCCCTACTTTAATGTATGGTAGTGAAAGCTGGGTGTGGCAGAAGAAGCACGAAAGTAGAATAAATGCTGTAGAAATGCGGTCTTTAAGGAGTATGCTAGGGTTGAATCTGAATGACAGGGTGAGAAATTGCGTGATAAGAGATAAATGTGGTATGCAAGATGATGTTGTGACCAGGATTAAGAAAGGAATGCTTCGGTGGTTTGGTCATGTAGAAAGAATGATTGAGGAAAGAGTGACAAAGCAAATTTATATGGCAGATGTGAACGGCCGAGTCGGGAAGGGACGCCCTAGAAAAAAGTTTATCGACCAAATTGGCGATATTTTGAAAAAGGGGCCACGTTAGAAGTACCCTTAACCGACGAGCATGTATGCGTAGATATATAGATGTAAAGGAGGCGAAAGAGGTATGTCAGATTCATGCCAAATGGAAGTCCGTAGTCTCTGCCTACCCCTCTGGGTGACAGGCGTGAGTGTTTATGTATATGTATATGAAATAGCAGCAGCATATTCCTGTTAACTTTCCAAAATAATAAAAAAACTGCAGGCGCCAAGTCGTTCACAAAGAGTGGCGACTATAGAAATACGACCCCTATGAGGCAATCTATGGGGAAGACTATGTTCAGCAATGAACTTCAAAAAGCTGTAAGGATGAAAAATATGATGATTATATTTTGTACTGTTGCAGTTCTCTATTACTTTTATGTTGAAATACTCGTGTATTTTTATAATTCATTAATTATATATTTAATCTTTGCTGTTTGGTCTAAGTTAATAATTTAAGAGCAGATGGTATATTAAAAATAAATGTTTTAGAGTAAGTGCAGCAAAACTATTTATACTCTATTCGACTTCTTGAATCGATGGCTTTTGGAGTGGTGTCATTTAAAACAACGTCCAACTGAAAATGAAAATTACAAGTAAGCACGTTTCTTTGACTTCTAATTATATATATATATATATATATATATATATATATATATATATAAGATTTTTTTATGTCTGGAATAAAAACAAGAAAAACGATTAAGTATAAGTAAAATTTAATCCAAAGTCACAGATTGCTATAAATTATTTATTACAGAGCAATTTCTTCCTTTATGGAAAAATTTGACAAACTCACAATTGCACGTGGTAACTTCGCGTGCGGCGAATTGGAGCGAGCTCTACAATATCTGGAAATTTATATGGACGAAAAGAAAGAGCGGATACAAGAACAGTTGCCATTGTTGGCTGAAATATACGCTCTTTTGGATGAACCTGACTCAGTTGCTGGTGAGTCGTTTCTTAGGGTTCCCCTTCCGTACAAGGAACCTTTATAATATGATACATAGAATACTATAATACAAACATAATATAACGGGGAAGTGGGCGGAACCCGTGTAGCCACTAATGTCACATGTCAATTCACACGTATAAATGTCAACACAAGATGTGTTTTGACGTTACAATCGTTTCTAAATTTCGCATGTAAATTATTTAGAAAACGCCAAATTGCACACTATTTACAAATAAATATGTATTAAAATTTAAACGTTTTTTTTAATGATGATCTTGGACATTAATCAAAAGTCTAAAATGTGTAAATTTACCAAGTCTGTCAACACAGCGAATTGGGTTTGTAATAGTGATTATACGACGTAATTGCTAGTATGTGTGCTCCCGGCGACGCCGATCCTCGTACAAAATAAGGTTGACAGCCATTCTATTTTGTATTATAGTATTCTATGATATGATAAAATCAATCATATAGCGTTACTAAATCATTGAAATGTGTTATATATATATACAGTGTGTAAGTGTAAACACCGTTGTCACTGAAACCATAGGTTTTGTCGAAGGAAATTGGCTTTAATATAAAAATATTTATCCGATTTAAAATAAAAACGCTATTTTCTTTTATAAAATTAAAAAAAGTTTCTGTCCGACACCGTCCGTAAATTCATGGATACCCTATGCGCTCGAGTGATGTAATCACTGTAAAGATCACCGTCCGTCCTTGCTACCTACACAACATTTCAATATAAACACAATGGTACACATAACCTATCATGAAACTTTTCCTTCATACTTTCACACTTGCTTAGGACAGATAAAAATTCCTACCCTTTGTGTTGCGTGACGAGTCCAAATTAATGTAAGTTAGATTTAACAACAAAGAAAATTAAACATTAATAATAGTAAATAGTAAATCATTAGGTAGGATTTTTGGCGTATTTACCGTATACCGTACCGCGGCCCTGGAATGCAAAGGGCATTTGAAGCATAAGCTGACCGTTCATTGTACGGAAAGATCATACAAAGCGAGGCCAAGACAAATGATTTGTACAGCTTGATGTGTAGCCTGACATCAAGCTGTACAATCCTTTGTCTTGGCTTTGATTGGTTATTTACACTTACTTATTAAATAAAATCCTCGTAAATGAATTTTTTGTTGTAAGCTAGAAGCACAACAGTGTCATTTCTCTAAATACACCAGGAATTCGCCTTTTGAGTTCGGACGTATTACGGAACTTAGTTGCATACACTCGGCGCTTCACTTCTCCCCAAAGATAAAAGTCCAGCGGGGTAAGGTCGGTTCATCGCCCAGGAAACTCCTCAACCAGCATAGCCCTGATTTGCAGCTGAAAATGTGCAGAGGCACCGTCATGTTGGTAATAAAGGTTTCTAAGTGAACGAAGAGGGCACATTTCCACTGTACGTTTATGTAGGACATAATTACAAATTAAATACACTCGCACCAAAACTACAACCTAAAGCGACGTAGAATGTCGGCACTGCGCGGTGCGGTTTTAAATCAAATTAACACGTACATTCCGTACCGACGCAGCGAAGGACTGATGACACACTGACACAGTGACATTGGCCTTGACCGCGAATCGCTGCCGCTACCTACGTTGAGTTTTTTTGTTGTGAATTCTGTAGGTATATCCCTACTTGCCTAGGGTGAAATAATTGTAGGAAAAAATTGAGATTTGACTTAAAAAATGTTGTTATTTTTCATTGAAATTACTTTTTATAAGTGAAACCAAACCACTGGTTTCAAGGACAACGGTATTTACACTAACACCCTGTATATATATATATATATATATATATATATATTATACAATAAGCAAGTTTAGCGTTTCTTTGTCTTTATTAATTTGCTATACTGACCTCTGTGTTCGGTTACCGGTGTCGGAGCTTAATGCTATAATATATAATCAATTTCATCGACAAATCATGTCTCAAATCTCATTTAGACCTAGCTGTATTTATGGCAGCCATTTAAATTTTTCAGTGTCACCACCTCGACCCCGCGCATTAAAATTACAAAGACTTAGAAAAGAATAAAAATTCGGTTATTTTTTTAATGAAAATAGTAAGTTATTTACCTAATGATTTTTTACATTAATCAGATAGATCAGAACATTTCCTAACCAAAAACATAAAAACCTTAGTTGTAAATTAAATAGTTTAAGAATTGTACTTTATCAAACACGGCCTCTTAAAAGCGCAAGCTGCACGTGCAGGATCAATTATGATAGTTCAAAAGCAGGTAGAAAAACCCAAAGCCCATTGTTTGATGTTCTAAACTAGTGTACTTGGGACAACAAAAACAGTCGTCCCTCGCCACGCGTTGTGATTACACTACTTTTGCCCCTCTAAGATCGCTTGTTGTTGTTATTGTTAAAAAAAATTAGTTTTGTGGAACTTCTTAAGTTTGTGGTGAAGTTTCTAGTTATTTTGATATTTTCAAAAATGGCAGATGGTGAATGCTCAAACAAGCATGTCGCTGATATCCACTTTGTATATGGATTGTGCAACGGAAACGCAAACAGAGCTGTCACACAGTACGCCAGAATGTTTCCCAACAGGCCTACACCAAATGCTCGCACTTTTGTAAGAATACATTTGCGGATAGCTGAACTTGGGATTAGAAGACCCGCTAATGAAAGATTTTGGCTTGTGGCACCTGAGGAGGAAGAAGAGATATTACGTTTAATTACACAAGATCCCAGACTCAGTGTAAGACGAATAAGCAACATGCTTAACTTAACAAAATGGTCAGTGTCGAGAGTTTTAAAGAGGGAAGGTTTGCATCCTTACCATTTTCGGCGGGTACAAGACATTCGCGAACCTGATTATGCTATAAGGGCAGTTTTTTGTTCGTGGATCAATAGAAGAACAAGACAAGATGCAGATTTTTTAAAAAGAATTTTGTGGACTGACGAAGCTACTTTCACGAGATCTGGTTATACAAATCACCGTAACGAGCATCTGTGGTTTAAAAAAACCCTCATGCTGTTAGAGAAAGTACTTTCCAACATGAAATTCGAGTGAACGTTTGGGCTGGAATAAAAGACGATATTTTAATTGGGCCGATAATTTTACCAGAAACTATGAATGGCCCAAGATTTTTAGAGTTTTTGCAAACACAGTTTTTGGAACAATTAATGGAGCTTCCATTAACTCACAGAGCAAGGATGATTCTCCAACTTGACGGTGCACCTGCACATTTTGCAGTAAATGTGCGAAATTATTTAAATGAGCGCTATTCGCTGTGGATTCGTCGCGGTGGAAGGATCGCTTGGCCTCCGCGTTCACCGGATTTAACTCCCTTAGACTTTTTCCTATGCGGCACTATAAAGCAATAAGGTTTATGTGAACGTGCCAAACTCACGAGAAGAGTTGATTAATAAAATAATCGAAGTTGGAAATGAATTGCGACAAGATCGGGAGATCATCAGACGTGCAACTCAACATGTGGCAATAAGGGCTACAACATGTTTCCAACATCGCGGAGATCATTTCGAACAGTTTTTATAAATAACTTTTTAGTTACGTGCATTTTGAAATGTGTTTCACTCTTCTCATCAGTTCACTTTGTCTGTCAGCAACCAGGGCGACAAATTTTTCAAAGGTCATATTCAAACAGTTATAATACTGATTTTTTTTGGTTACAACTAACATTTTTATGTTTTTGGTTAGGAAATGTTCTGATCTATCTGATTAATGTAAAAGATCATTAGGTAAATGACTTACTTTTTTCATTAAAGTCGAAAATGTGAAAAAATAACCGAATTTTTTTACATTTTTTCTTTTCTAAGTCTTTTTAGGATCTAAATACAATTTTGCAGTTAAAAGTTTGCTTTTATTTTATTACGCGTATCTTTATCTATCCAATGAGACATCTTTTAAGAATGTAGGACTTCTACATCGGTGAATATTGTAATTTTAATGCGCGGGGTCGAGGTGGTGACACTGAAAAATTTAAATGGCTGCCATTTAAATACAGCTAGGTCTAAATGAGATTTGAGACATGATTTGTCGATGAAATTGATTATATTTTATAGCATTAAAAGCTCCGACACCGGTAACCGAACACATTGTATATGGCCTGGCTATACACCGTGACATACTGAGGCGATTTGATTTGCGCTATTTTGGCGCTGAGGGGAACGTCCACGGAACTACTAATAGAGATAAGACAATGTAACAAAATATATCGATAAAAATTCTATACCCTACCTATACCTAAATAAATAGAATGAACGTTACTGTTAGGCTTCTATGCGTAACGTCCATTTTATTTTTGTGTCATTAATATAATGCCATCATCATTCATCATCATTACAACCCTTCACTAGTCCACTGCTGAACATTAGCCTCCCCCAAGAAATGCCACAAAGCACGTAGCCACCTGCATCCGTCGACTTGCTGCATGTCTTACCAAGTCGTCACTCCATCTAGTGGGGGGAAGTCCTACACTTCGCCTGCCGGTACTATGCTGCCACTCGAGAACCTTTCTTCCTCATCGGTTATCGAATCTTTGATCTATATGGCTGGCCCATTTCCACTTCAGCTTACTAATCCGTTGGGCGATGTCGGTAACTCTGGTTCTACTTCGGATATCCTCATTCCTAAGTTTATCACGCGGAGAAACCCGGAGCATAGCCCTCTCCATAGCTCGCTGACTTTGAGCTTCCTTATACGGATATGATACATCTGAGGATAGTCGAGTGGTGCATCGCCAATTGCCACACCAACACTCCTCTTTCCATGCGACTCCACCTCGACTGCATCGGTACAGCGAGAGAAATCTCCTCTAGCCGCAAGCAAGTCCACTCAGAGTGACCACCTCGGACCAGTCATGTGTTCCCCTACTTTTAGCAGGGGTTACCAAGGCACGGCTACGGCCCCCCCCCCCGCCGTTCAAGCAAGAGCTATTTCTCACCTAAACACGCAAACTCACTAAGAACATTAATAATTTTGCGGTCTCAGTATATAATTATTCTCTTGATACAGATTACGTCTTGTAAAGACAAAGTCGTCATCAGGCGACCTTTCTACATTTGGCTATGGGCCTTGAGTTTGGGGGAAAACGAGAAGAAAAGAAATAAAAAACATTGGAAATAATAATCAAATACTTTTATACTTACTGGTACTACCAGAAAATATTGTCAGTATACTGCACTTTTTCAAAGCGGTGCGATTCTCATGTCTAATAAAACTGTCGTCTGTGAAATGTTTAGACGAAAGATGGTAATTTTGTTTCGGACGCCAATTCACAATATTTATGCTTTTAAGCCATAATTTTAAGGTAGGTTCAGTTGGAAACCTGTTAATTAATAAACATTTGATAATTATCTATTGTTGGCGACTTTGGTTATTAACAGATATGGGTAGGAAAGAACATCGATAAGTATTATACATAAATAAGAAACTCGACAACACTATTGAATTTTATTAATATAAAGCCAAACATCTTGATATTACGATATTAAGATTAGTAACAAATTTTTAAGTACCTATATTATCAAATAGTTTTGTTTAATATTAGCTGTAAATTTACTTACTTGTGGATTGTTATACCACTTTCCTTTTGGTAACGGGTTTTACATATTACGCACACTTTCGTTTTTATTACAAATACTTCTTATTACAAATACTTCTTATTATGTAACTAAAATTATCCCTAATCAAACCACATGAAATACTTTCTTTTTTAATTTAATAGTTCAAAATACGGAGATAAGATTTATTATATTATTAAGATGATACTTTGGCATATTATGTCAATTTTAGTTTCCGGAACGGAAAATTGTGGTGCTTCAAATCGACACTGACATTTTGTATGGTATAGCCAGTCCAGCGTACTTGTATATATTATAGAGTCAGTGATTTACTACAACATTTTTGCGTGGTAGAATCACGCTGCAGCTATATTAGTAGTATATTTGTAGCACAAATGGGTCGGCTCGACCGGGGAAGGACCACACTCTCACAGAATCCCGCGTAAATTAGCAGCATAACTCTGTTGTGTTTCGTATGGTGAGTGTAGAGACCCTTTTTGATAGAAACGAGGCATTCGATCTTAGTCCTCACGGGTGACAACGCATCTGCATCTGCATTTTGATTCGTAATCGAGGATAGATGTAGATGTCTATGGGCCACAGCAACCACTTACCATCAGGTGAACTGTGTGTTCGTTTGTCCTTCTCTAAAAACCCCGGGGTTGTGTTTTTTAAAAAATAAGTTTTTTTTTTTTTTTTTTCTTTTTCGGTACGATTATTCGCAATAAATTATTGTGAATAATCGTTATTCTAAGCAGTAATCTGAAATCTTAAAATTATTTTCAATAATGATTAGATTTTTATACCTGTTTTCAGAAAAATGAGTTTTAAACTGAAACGCAGGATTTATCTACATTAATTACATTATAATATGTGTATCATATAATAGTTTCAGATTTCAAAGTATTTATGTCTTATAAAATGGATTGTAAGAATAACCAACCATAAAATTATTGCAGTGTTAGATAATGCTCTCCGAGTGAATGTTTCATTGATGGCTTACTATATACTTAATTTAATTTTAGGTATTTTGTCTATTAAACGTTCCGAGCCGTCGCTGAAAGAATTGATTCTCGCTCAAGTTGTAACAGGTAGATTGCAAGATGCTGCACTTTGTTACGAGAGACTCGCCCAAGAAGGACAACTGGATAGGTACAGCTTACAAGTAAGGATTTCCAATACAAGGTTGATGACATTGAAAGTGGTTTGGTAGAGCCAAGCTGCAGCTATATTATGATTGTATCACGAATGGGCCGGATTGATCGGATAGGAACACATTCTCGCAGAATACTAGCGTAAAATAACTGTTTGAGGTTGCTTAGTGTTTCGTATGGTGAATGTAGAGAACTGGAGACCACAGACTTTACTGGAAACGAGGCATTCCATCTTCGTCCTCAGCGATGACAACACATCTGAATTTTGATTCTTAATCGAGGATAAATGTAGATATCTATGGGTCACTTCATCGACTTACCTGCGGTGGACTGTGTGTACGTTTTTCACCATTATTATATATATAAAAAAAAAACTAGTTCATAGGTTAGTTTAGTAACGATTAACCAATTTCTGTCCAAAAAATGTGCTTATTTAATAAAACATTGCTTAACTAAGGGTGTATGTACGTACATACTACGTGTAAAGTGTATACTAATGTTTGTGATTGCTTGTAATTTAATGGTAATTATAAAGTTTCTTTGTAGTTCCGATTTGGTTTACAAACTACTAAAGCTATTGAACAACCAATTTGCATAGCTTTTTCCTGTGACCTAGATCGCGGTAAAATATTAATATATCAACATAATATTTATACTAGTATAAACTTAAATATTTAGGCATTTTAGTTTTATGCATTATCTAAAGATTTCCGGTGCAGACGTTTAAATTTACGAAGGAAGATTTTTCATAATTGTATGTGTAGAAGAACGTGCACATTGTTTCTGTGAGCGTAAGCTGGGGAACATTCAGTATCGCCACGAGCCTGTTTCGCTCTAACATTTAGCATGGAAAGTAAACAAAGCAGAATTTTTCGTAGCACTGTTGATAAATTAATGTTAATAAATTAACAAATATAATTACTTATAAGCAAAAAAATTGTTTGCGTTAGAGTTTGTAACATGTAATACATGGTTCTCATTATGTATTGCTTATTTGATTGTGTGTACCACTTTCTCAAGACAGAATATGAATTTACATTAACTCGTCAAGAGTTAAACTGCATTAATATAAGTTAATAATTGATATAAATCTGCAAAATATTTGTGACGATGACACCAACTTGTAAAGAAGAACAAGGTTAATTATGATTTCATTTAAATAAAACAGTATTTTTATACCACTTAACGACAACGCAAATCTTGTATTTTTTTTTCAATTAAGATGAACTAGTCAACGCTACCTTCAGTGTGCACACATAAGCACGTGTCTATGCAAATCGCATCAACACGTATTGCCCGCCCGCTTTGGTGAGTTAAAACATCTATATTAGAATCATGGCACAAAATTGATATCAATAAGACTATAAGGTAAATCGACAATGATAAGATTTCAAAATAAAACGTGGTAAAGTCCTACTTTTACTATTTTAGGGTATGATTGATTGCTATTTGGGTCTAGATCAGCCGTTCACCGCATATCGTCTGCTAAACGAACGCGAAACGGACGACAATATGATGGAGCTTGCAGCTGAGCCGTTGTGGCGATTGGGTCGCTTTGAGCAACTAGAGGAATTGGCCGAGAAACCAGTAGTAACTTTTATGTTTTACATTATTTAAATTATGATAGCATTTAATGATTCCGACGGTGATATTCTCCAAAAAAAAAAAACCCAAATGTTTTTCGTAATAATATTACGACACCCTCTTTATTCCTATTATGTTTAAATCTTATTGATCCAAAATTGTTAAATTAATCAATAAATAGGTTACCTTCATTTAAATCAACACATTTTATGCACATAAATCGCATCATGTGCCTGTTGTGCCTATGTGACTGCTACTAAGAATTTATTAACAGAAAAACCCAATACTGATTTTGGCCTGACTTGATTCGAGCCCGGGACCACATGATCAACAAGCGCTGACATTAAATCATCGAGGCAGTCACCGATCCTGTGATAATAATAAATTTAACAGTTGTAATGTTGCAGGTTTTGCTATTCATCATCATCATCAGTTCAGAATATTTGCCCTTTGACTTGCAACCACAGTGATGAGCTAGATGCTCCTGCTCATCTTCTGTTACATTTCCCTCTACCGCCTCTCACGGCACTGACAATCTTATTCCTCACGGATGAGTGATAACAAATGTACAATTTTGTTTTTAATCGAGGATGAATGCAGGTGTTTATGGGCTAAAGCATCCACTTACCTACAGATGGACTGCTATTTATAGTCATCATTATATATAAAAATATTTCAGAGATACGTGTACTGTATAACTTCCTTAGCCAATATCCTTATTTTATGAGCCTGGTTGTGGGTCGTATCAGTGGCGAAGCCTTCATAGAAGCCGAGAAGCCGGGCTTGCCCTATCAAACTGCTCAATCAATAATATCAACTAATAAAATAACTCGATAAAATAACAAGTAAACTGTTTCAAACTATTTCAAAATTTCCAGCGCGCTTCTCTGTTCCACACAGGTCATGACCTCTTAGCCTTATTATTTAACCCTTAAATGCATATTGTTGTAAATTGTCTACATTTATTTTCACGTTATTTTATTCAAAAACCTCGAGTCCCTGCGTTTCCGAACGCTCGTAAATAACCATAGGCAATAAATCATTATTGAAAGAAAAAAGTTGACATTACATTTGGCGGGTAAGTTACTCGTTTTTTAACATTTGAATGTGGTAGGTGATGAAGTTCAGTGTGTTACTAGAAGACATAGTTTCTACCGTCGAGTTCCTAATAAAAAAGTGATTCTTCTTATTCTAAAAAAATTACTTCTAATTTGTTATCAGGTAAGCTATCAATGTTTGATGTTGTATTTGAAAGTTATATTAGATACAAGACAGATTTTTGGAAATTACTGTATGTTGCCAAATGTCTACATTATGCGTTTGTTTCATAAATAATTATAAGCGAGTGTTTTTGGTGTCTGGGTCTTTGAACATAGTTTGCTTTGCTTTATAGGATGTCTAGACGGCTAAAAGATGACGATATTGAGGATTTACTTGCACGAATAGAAAATGGAGACATTTCTGAAGACGAAGAGGATATGGGTGATATGAACGAAATTGATTATCTCCCGGATCTACAAGATCTAATAAGCGAATTAGAGGACAATAATGATGACGATGAAGAATACAATGAAAATCCATCTTCTAACGTGAAAGAAGGATGGTTGGATCACTTCAATAGTCCAGCTCCAGGACCTTCGAATTGTCAACCACATTCAAGCCTTCTTGGTGTTGCAGCGTGGAGGCAACAAAGTAGAGAACTTATGTGGAAAAATCGTTATTTGCAATACAGTGAAGAACGTATACGTTTCATAGGAAATACAGACCTTTCCCCTCCACTAGCAGCGCTTGAAACACCATTACAATTTTTCTCCGAATTTATGAATGAGGATATACTCACTGTTATTGTGGAACAAACAAATTTATACATCACGCAAAAAAATGTATCCAACTGTCCTCCTGTAACTGCTACTGAAATCCGTCAATTTCTAGGTATCATCATATTTATGTCCGTGTACCACTACCCAAATGTTAGATCCTACTGGGGTAAATATGGCTTCGATCATATACGACAGACCATGACGGTAAATAGATTTGAGAAAATAAGATCAGTAATACATTTCAGTGATAATGCACAGCACAAACCGATTGGACACCAAAAACATGATCGTCTTCATAAAATAAGACCTGTTGTAGTATACTTGAACAAATTGTTCGTGCGTGTGGCACCATTTGACCAAAGGCTCTCTCTAGATGAGCAAATGTGTTCGACTAAGGTAGCTCTTTTTATGAAGCAATATTTACCCAACAAACCCCATAAATGGGGTTTTAAGTTGTTTGTTTTGTGTTCACTCTCTGGATATGCTTATAGTTTTGAAATATATTCTGGTAAACAAAATGTTGACAACTTATCTGATGAACCTGATATTGGCGTAGTCGGTAATACAGTGATTAGATTGTGCCGTTCAATTCCACGAAAAATGAACCATATCCTATATTTCGACAATTTCTATACATCCGTTCCTTTACTGTATTACCTATGGACTCAAGGAATATATGCATTGGGTACTATTCAACGTAACCGCCTCGGAAAGAATTGCAAATTGCCAGGTGTAAAAGATTTTATGAAAGATTCTATAGTACGAGGAACATATGAGGAACGAGTAGCTGATTACGAAGGCCTTGATATCTCGGTAACATGCTGGAAAGATAATAAGGTTGTCACATTAGCGTCAACTTATGTAGGCTCCGAACCAGCCGAAACTGTGAATAGAACAACAAGAAACAAAAGAAACAAATTTCCATAGCTTGTCCAAAAATAGTCAAAGATTATAACGTCCATGTGGGAGGAGTTGACCTCATGGATAGTTTTTTGGGTAGGTATAAAATCAGAATAAAAAGTCGCAAGTGGTATATTAGATTATTTTATCGCATGGTTGATATGGCAGTGATCAATTCTTGGATACTGTATAAGAAAAAATACCCAAATCTTACCTTAGGAGATTACAGATCTGAACTTGCAGAGACTTTATGCTCCTATAAAAAGTAGGATACAAATAAAAGAGGCAGACCCTCAAGCAAAAATGTAGAAAGGGAGATCGAAGCTAAAAAACACCGAAGTCCCGCTAAACCTGTCCCGCCAAAAGATATCCGGACTGATGGTATGGCCATGATGAAAAAAGGTGCAGCGCTAAAAATAGATGCAAACTTCCAAATTGTAAAGGATTTTCACGGCCTGAGTGCGTCAAATGCAAGGTTGCTTTATGTCATAACAAAAATCGCAATTACTTTGCTGTATTTCATTCATAAATAATAAGGAAATTCCTATACTATTGAATAAAATTATAATATGACTATTTGCTTACGTCTTCAGTAATTTTATCAATAAACGCATATTGTTGCCAAAAGTCTACATAGTATTTTTTCAAATTAAATATTCTATATTATTAGCTGGATTTTTTTTTATTATTTTTTACGTAATTAATTTCCTATCATATACTATTTTTTTTAGTTCAAAACAAATAATCATGCATTTAAGGGTTAATGTCAACACTTGGCAGTTTGCTTTCAATTCGAAATACAATGATTCGTGTTCTCTCTGTCTCAAAGCGAACACGCAATGGACTGTCAAAATTAATGAAAGCAAGGAGTTGAGTTGAGCAATTAGTCGTCTTTCTCGCACGCGTGGGCTTTTTAGGGTTTTCAGGAAGACGATCGCTCTCTTTCTAACCTGTGAAAAAATGTTTTATAATGTAATATAACTACGATTGTTTATATGGCAATTAGTTTGGAGCAATGAGCCGGGCTTTCAGTGTGAAGTTCAACAGTTCAATGTTTACTCTGTGTGTTTACTTCAGTGAATGCATATTGCGAGTTGATGTTTTTTTAAAGATTTTTAGTGAAAATGGGGGATAATAGTGTTCCTTGTGATGAATTTAAATGTGTTAAAGTGCTAATCGGCGAAGAAAAGGTAAGATCTTTAAACTTTGTTGAGAAAAACAACATTTTACGCGGACGTAATGAAATCTTTCTTTCCTGAAAGGGACACGATTCGATTTAGAATATGAATTATTTGTTTTTTTTTTTAATTTCGTACATTGTTTGTACTTTGGTCATATTTTTCTTTTGTTCATGTATTGTATGTAAATATCTTTTTCTTTCGCTCAAGCAAACCCAAATGGCTTTTTTCAAAGCCACCGAAGGTACGCAGTTGCTGATATGTAATACAATCTATCTAGCAGTGGTATGTCTTCTGTGTGCTTTGTCAAATACGTCTTCGACAGCACTGAATATGAAACTGAAGAGTGGAGACAGATCAAGATTGGTGTATTTTTGTAAAATTGCTAAAAACATCAAAACCATATCTTGGGCTTGCCCTAGTTTGGAGCCCTAGCTTCGCCACTGGGTCGTATGTTGTCATTGTAGTATATAACTTAAATATATTGAACCTTTTGTTAAGGTTGGAATATTTTAAGATTTTCCCTTTTACCTTTTTTGTGTTTTTAATTCAACAAAGTTTTATAACATTTCAGCCATCATCCCGTGAGAACTGGGGCCTTCTTATGGGTCGTATCCTTCTGTCGTACCGTAAACAGGACCACGAAGCCTTTATAGCGTCTTGTAAAGAAGCAACAAACAGACTACTGTCGCAAATGGACGGCAAAAGTAGAGGTGAAAGCGCCTTACGCAGTGGCTATCAGAGTGTTCTCGGATTACATATAGTAAAAGAAGCGGAACATGTTGAAGAAGTTTTGAGAAGGTAAGGAGAGAAGATTAACATATCAGCTAACAGTAAGCCGACCTCATGGTTTGGTGGTATAGGGTGAGGGAGAGGAATGATGATGATGGTGGAGAAGTTGTGTGGTAGCAGCACGTGAATACTTCTCCGAAAGGAAAAAATAACCTGTATTTTTATAATCTTATGTCTTTATATTTCTAATCGCTAGTGGTACAATAACGAATGGTAGTTACGATCTCTCGTAGCAGTATTAAATCCTTGGATTTGAACCCTGAATTCATTCTTTGACCTGGATTTATTGACGATACCGGTCCTAAAATAATTTTTTTTGTGACCATTACAATATGTCTGGCATCTTGCTTTTAGTCTGCATCCTTTCGTCTTCGAATATATACCACATAGACTTCTATAAACTTATAAGCAGAAATATATGAGACGGTTGATAATATGATATTTTAACATTTCTCATAACAGTTATGCGGTACAGAATTATTAGGATGAAATATTTACGGTTGTAACACATTTATATTACGTTCTAGGCTAAAAGATTTAAATGATGGTGATAGCCAAGGCGAAGCAATCTTAAATCAATTGCTGGACGAGTGGCGTCGAAGACTCTCTGTCGTACAATCAGACGTGAGGACAATCGAGCCTTTGCTGAGACTCAGGAGAATATTATTGCAGCAAACACAGGTAATGTACACCTGTTCGCCAAGCGAGCGCGCGACATGTTATACTCCCGTTCGCTCGGGACCGTAATGGCGGGAAAATTTGCAAATTAGCAAATTTTTTGCTATATTGCAAATTTTGCTATATTTTCACTTTGAGACAATATTTATGGATAAAACTTACAGGAATTCTTGTTGAATGTATAAACTATCGAATAAAATTATTTTTGGTTGCTAGAAATTGTAATAAAATACGTAAATTACCCTGTATAGCATAGTAGTAGTATATACTTCAATTTTAGTGACAAAATTACTACTAATTTGAATTCTACACTTTTGTTTTTAGAGAAATTTATATGAAAATGTTTGGAAATATGTATATTTTTATGTTTTATGTGTTTCCATTCGTTACTCATACCAAAATATTAAAATATTAAAAAATAAAAAAAAATTATAATAATAATATTTTATCTGTATGGCATTTCGAACAATATTTCAAACATATTTTTGTGTGAATTTGAAATAAATACAACGTCAAGTTATTTGAAATATGTAAGAAAACTATTTTTACTTACATTTTACACTAAAAATAAATGAGAATTTGGAAAATAACACATTTATGACCCAACCGCCAAAATGGAGCTTCCGGATTTTGAAGTACTTTTGGCAATTTACTTTTCACTTTTTATACCACAAGTTATATATCTACGTGTTTACTATATTACAAGAAATATAAAAAAGTATAATACTTTCGTTTTTAGTCCATACACAAAAATAAAATTCTATAAAAAAGACGGAGCACCTTCATCAAAACGACACGTGGAACGCCGAAAGTTCAGTGATTTCTTTTTTTTTTTTCTAAGAAACATTGCCAGGTTATGGTTTAAAATAAAAGAGCATATCTTTGTCTTTGATACTATTATCTATTGCATAGTGTCTTTGGTTTTGTTTAAAACGAAGAAATAGTTTTTTCATAGGTACACACGTTTACATAATTCTGATCTAATTAGCGCACTACTTGGCAAACGGAAGGATGATATTGTACGATCAAAAGTGCGCATGGCTTGGTTAACAGGTTAAATATATGTTATGGAAATTAGTGTGTGTCTTAGTTCAGCTAGCATGCTTTATCAATGGGTTTGTAATTTTTTCAATTTTTTGTTATAGAGAACATTCAAATATGACAAAAAGAGGATATGTGCGGTGTTTCATTATTTGTTGAAGGAACTTTATTTTGAAACGATATTAGGGTTAAAAAAGATGTTCGGTAAAATAAATTTTCTTCATCACCAACAAGACAGCCTATGTCAGTATACCACCACTCATAGTTTGGATGTTTGATATAGTTGTTACGCTTGTTGCCGGATTGTTATTGGGAAAGACACGGCTACCTATCTTCCTTGGTTTGTTTCCCTCTGTAGCTTGTGACGACACTCACGGGGCGATACGCGACGCATATTCTTACATTGCTACTACAAGGTTAACGAAATTTCAACTTAATTTAATAATTTAATTTATTATAGAAGATATATTTTGGTTTGATTTTTTTTCGATTTGATTGAATGGGAGATTTAATCCCATTCTCACTGAATACCAGCGTAAAATAGCAGCTTACTACTGTGTTTTGTATGATGAGTGTTGAGAGAGAGGAGACCGACTGGAGACCCTTTTATACTGGAAAGGAGGCATTACATCTTAGACCTCATGGGTGATAAGTGATAACGCATCTGCGTTTTGATTCTTAATCGAGGATAAATGTAGATGTCTATCGGGCACAGCATCCACTTACCATCAGGTGGACTGTGTGCTCGTTTGTCACCCTTATTCTATAAAAAAATTGATTGAACGACAATGATGCCATGAGGCGAACAACACGTTAAATTTCTTGGAGGCTGTGAAACTCCTGGAGGCTGTGAGGTTTCTTTTATCTTAATCGAATTTTACAACACCTATGAAAACAAATGCGATAGTAAATGTTTGTACCCCTGAAGCACATATAACAAATGTTTTTACACGGTAAATTTACGATATCAGACTATGCGGGTACAAAGTTGACTTTAACGGGGAAAGACCACGCCTGCACAGAAAATCAGCTTAAAATAACAGCATATTGCTGCTGTGATTTGTATAGTAGGTGAATAAAGCCGGAATATATATATATATATATATATATATATATATATATATATATATATATATATATATATATATATATTTAAAGAATATTAACAATGCTATAAAAATTACTAATATTCCCCTTAACCACTCGTGGTAAGCTTAAATTGCTTGTGTACGAGTGGTTCACGCCAGTAGTCGAATGGCGGATTCGAACCCACGACCTTTTTGAGTTCGCGGCCTGCGCCCTGCCATTAGGCTAGTAGTAGTAGTAGCTAGTGGATGTACCTACCCATAGGCTTGCCATCAGTGTGCTTATTTGAAGCGATTTTTAAATTTTTAAAGCAGGAATTTAGGTCTAGTGGTACTGGTGGAGTCGAATTAAAACCCCTAAGATGTTAAAACTTAATTTCGATGGTATATTTTAGGAACTGTTGGAACCGACGCATCCTATGACCTCGAATCGTTTGAAAGCTTGCATTGGTGATCTATGGTTGCAAAGCGCTAAGCAGGCTAGAAAGGCGGGAATTTTTCAGCAGGTAAGTAAGCCTCGTCATCATATTATAGTAGCCTCTTTATTTTAACCGACTTCAAAAAGGGGGACTTACTTGATTGACTGTATGTTTTTTTATGTGTTACTTCAGAAATTTTTTCTAGGTAAACCGATTTTGATGACTCGTTTTTTTTATTTGAAGGCTGGTGCTTCTCCTGTGGTCCCATATAAATTTGATCAAAATCTTGTTAGTAGTTTTTGAGTTATTTTTAATAATGCGTATTTAATTAACGTTGAACTACATTGATGATGTTTGTTGCAAAATTTTTATATTTACCATTTGTTAATTATTTTCGAACTATCTTTACGAATTATCTTCATCGTTACAGCCTATAACGAGTTAACTGGAACATAGGCCTTCATCAAGGTATGCCACAAAGCATGGTGTCCTGAGCCACCTGCATCCATCGACTTCCTGTATCTCTTACCAGGTTGTCATATATATCTATTTTATCATATATTTCATATAAAAAAATATGTAGTACAGCCAGATCTACATATTTTTTTTATATGAAATTAACATTGCTATACATTAACCACTCCTGGTAAGCCTAAATTATTTGTGTTAGGAGTAGTTCGAGAGTAATTGAATGACGAGTTTGAGCCCACGACTTTTAAGTACGGTCTTCATCCTACCAATAAGCTACTGTGTGTCTGTAATTTCGCTTTACTTACCAGTACTAGGCTATCACTTGGGAGTCTTATCTCTACAAGTAAATCACCCTTTTCTAATGCTATTTCGTAAAGCTATCATGCCAAAACAGTTTTCAATATTTTAAATACTGATTATCACGTAGCTTTATTTATTTATATTATTTATTTTTAATTCATACATCACTTTTCCTTTATAATAATCCTTTTATAATAAAATAATAAAAGCTTTTTCATCAGTCTCCATACAATATACTGAAAATAGGCTTTTCCTAATTGGGAAGACCACGTAATCGTCTACACTTGAAAAGCAGATGGGCAATTAGGTTACATGACATAGTACGTCGCTCAGTTTAAATATGGTTCCTAATTAATATACGGCTTTTGTTTCTATAAATAATGGTAACCTTTAGAATTTGAAAAAAAATTTCTTAGACATAACATGTTTTTATATAATATTAACAAAATTTCAAGTTTCCAGCTCATCGAGAAGTTAGTTTAAAATCAATTTCTAAATTCCACCCTAAACGGCACACGGCGACAGACAGACAGATGGTCAAAAAATAAAGTGACCTTAATAAAAACGTAAAAAAACTACAACCTACTAAACACAATAGAATAGGCGCGCAGATTTAGATTTTTTGTTACTTAATTAGGTAAATGTGACAAAATGAACCAAAAATATAAGCGCGTGCAGTTTGAAATTAGATGATCTATAGAATAATATTTATTAATAAAGTCATTTTTAAGACGTTTTTTCCGTTTTTATGTTTTTTCCGTTTTTATTAGAAGACATGATTTTACTTTATAATATTCTTTCAGTCGTACATGTATATACTGAATGCGGAGGAATATACACCGGAAGAGTTATTTATAGAGAAAGCAAGGATGTATTGGGCTCGAGGGCAACAAGAGCACGCTTTCACAACACTGCGACGTGGACTGGACGAAGCCTACCCGCAGATAGAAAAGCTCACACAAGAACAAAGGTTTGATAGTAGTTATTATTATATATTAATAATGTCCTCCGGACCGAATTTCGGCTACGGCGGCCTGCCTCAACGAAGGCTAGCCATCGGCGCAGGACAGGATTATAGTGCCCAAGTGTATGCGCAAGCACAGGTGCATTCTCTATTCCCTCACTCTTTCATCCTCACAACCGGAGAGAGATCAGGCGCAGGACCAACGGCTTTACGTGCTTTTCGAGGCACGGGGGTGAGACACCGCCAACTTCCTGACTACGGACAGCTACTGAGAATTTCTTGACGGAAAAACTCGATAGTTGATTTTTTTGGCTCGACCCGGGATTCGAACCCAAGACCTCATGATCAGCAGTCGCACTACTACAACCACTAGACCAACGAGGCAGTTATCAGTCAATTACTATATTATATATTAATGCTAGCAACAACCACTTGGTCAATGCTTTGTTCTTACATTTCCTGTATTCAATTGCATGCCGGCGCTTAACTATGTAGGCTAACCTGCCGTTGAATAAACCATCCGGTTGCAACAAATACATTCAAAGCAAAAAAGCTACAAATGGGATAGTAATATGCATCATATTACAGAATTAAAAACAAAAAAAAAACATCTAAAGTAAGTTATTTTTTTTGGAATTTATTTGTAATTATATCAAACTAAGCAATTTAGCATTTAGGCCATATAGCTCGAAGAACCGACAACCGTTGGGGAAAAAAGGTTCTTGAGTGGCAGCCTCGTACCGGTAGGCGAAGTGTAGGGCGACCCCTCGCTAGATGGAGTGACGACCTGGTAAGACATGCAGGAAGTCGATTGATGCAAGATTGATGTCTTCAAGGCAAGAGGTCAGTGCACTTTGGCTGCATTACCACTTACTATCAGGTGCGATAGTAGTCAAACGTTGATTGAGAATAGTAAAAAAATCATTTGAACTGCAAATTAAGGAAAAAAAAAACAAAAAAAAAAACCAATCCATATACGGTCTGAGAAATAGTTCTTCGTATTTTATATACAAATCCAAGACATTTTTTTACATTCCATTGTAATATACAATATGTAACGTAATTAACGCACACCCTCAGACACCCCAATTAGTAAATTATAATCATAATATATACACTGAATTTTAGTTAAATATTTTTATGCATTGATTATTTATCAAATTAGTTATACTAATTCCGGAAGAATGTTGTGGTCACAGTACAAATCCACGAACGCAAAGACTTTAACATGCTGGAAATAAAGTTCATTTTTCTTTATTTTTATTGAATGACAGAATTAGTAATAATACAAATAAAACTGCACTCTTAAAAGTCTTATTGCATTAAGCTACGGTCCATCTCAGTTTGTTTTGACTGTACAGATTTAGTGTGACTGTAATTTACGTAGTTTAAATTGTTTTTGGGATAAAAATTATCCTATATTAAAAATGATAGGAATCGATTCAGTAAACGGTTCTGAACAAACTACTTTCTCAAAGTGCGTTAATTATATTACGTGTTGTATATGTAGTTATAAACTATATAACTATGTATTATATATATAGTTCTATCAATTTGGAAATTGAGCAATTTGAAATCTACAAAAATAGGCTACAATTAACACATTTTGAACCTGAGCCTAAAAGTGCCTTCCTACATTGCATTTTGTAATACTTTGCATTTTGTAATAGAGATTGAGCAACTGCGGATCATGAGGTACCGGGTTCGAATCCTGGGTCGAGCCGAAAACATCATTTATTGAATTTTTCCCTTAAGAAATTCTCAGTAGCTGCCCGGAGTTAGGAAGTTGGCGGTATCTCACCCCGTGCCTCGGAAAGCACGTAAAGTTGTTGGTCCTGCGCCTGATCTCTCTCTGATCGTGTCGGTTTATCGACCGATCGGGTTATGAGAGTGAAGGAACAGAGAGTGCATCTGTGCTTGCGAATACACTTAGGCACTCTAATCCTGTCCTGCGTCGATGGCTAGTCTCCGTTGAGGCTGGTTGCCGTGACCGAAATTCGGTCTGGAGGACATTATATAAAGTAGCGACTACTAGCATTTAAAATGTGAATAGCCTACATATGTCATACTGCTGGTCGTAAGATTTCTCTCATTTCGAAGATTACACGTTGCCCAAATGTATTGTAGCGGTACTGTAGTCTCAAGCGTGTTTGAACGCCATAACTTACCATCGCCATAAAATCACGCTATCCAACAACTTGGAGCCTTGTCCGCTCCCCGTGTCGAGCACTTTGTCCGGCGGGAGTTCTTTTGTCCTTGCTCGGCCAAATCGCGTTAGAAATATTAAAAAAAACTCAGGCATTGACATTTTCTCACTATAAATTCCTTCTCCGCCGAGCCACGTGGTAAGCTTGTTATTTAGCACGAAAAATTGCAATTATAAATTTAGTTAGTTAACTTACTACTCGGATGTTTCCTGATATGAGATGGATTGTATTTCTAGGAATTATCAATCTATTTTTTTTTGTTGTTGTAGAAAAATATGTGCCAAGGCAAAACTGTTAATAGCTAAATATAATGATGAAACTACAAACGTTGATGTCGACGTGAACATCGGTTACTATACGGAGTCAGTGGAGGTGTTCAAGCAATGGGAAAAAAGTTTGGTGAGTAATCTAAAAAATATTGAAAGGATATGCAATTTTTTTTTAATAACAAGTGTGTTGAAATAAATGCCCAAAGCCACTGCTTAACATAGGCTTCCCCCATAGATTGCCTCATAGGAGGATATTTGTCAAAGTAGCCACGCTTGGCGAGCGAGTTTGGTAACCGCAGTTTTTTTATTTTTATTCATCATTAGGAAGACGCTGCTGCCCATCTTCTGATTTGTTTCCCCCGTCATCTCTTACGACACCCACGGGATGATATGGGATAGCGGATATTCTACAATCTACACGTCCAGAAATCAGTATACAATATTATTTCAACACAAAGGTAAAGATAAAATATAATTAACGTCACAACATTAAAAAAATTCTGACAATAATAATACAAGAATGGAAATTAAAAATCAGTGCCATACCAAAATAGAACATATCGCAAATCTTTACCAATAAGCAATATTTTGTATCAAATTTTTTACGTTTTACAAAGAAAAAGGAATATTTTTTAAAAATTCTCTAGGTCTATTACTAATTATGTAAATATTTGATGGATTCAGGCGTTACTTTGCGGAAATCCATTATAATAAAAAAATTATTACTTTGCAACCTTCCGCTAACTAAATACAATGATGTGTCTTACCTGGATTGAAGAGCACCTCCCGCCCTCCCTCAATTGCATGCACTAACTCCGTCACCACTATTCCAGGTAAGACACACCATTGACGACAATACGACACGTGTTTCGCCTCTACACGAGGCATCCTCAGGTAATGTAGACTCTACGGCGACTGGCCGCTGAGTGAGCGACGAGTTTTTTTTTTACACAATTATGTAAATATCTACGCCCAACCACAACTGCATAAAAGGCAAATCCTATGTATGGATAAGTTTTGGTACAAATTAGTTTTAAATTTAGGAGTATGGAATAAATGAACTAGGGGTCTAGAATACTTCAACGGAACCCGGATTTTTGGGGTTCCGAAGTCAACTAGGAACCCTTATAGTTTCGCCATGTCTGTCTGTCAGTCTGTCCGTCCTCGCTTAATCTCTGTGACCGTTAGCACTAGAAAGCTGAAATTTGGTACCAATATGTGTATCAATCACGCCGACAAAGTGGTAAAATAAAAATTGGAAAAAATGTTTTATTAGGGTAGCCCCCCTATATGTAAAGTGGGAAGTGATTTTTTTTTTAATTTCAACCCTAACGTGTGATATATTGTCGGAAAGGTATTTAAAAATGAATAGGGGTTTACTCAAATCATTTTTTTGATAATGTCAATAATTTTGGAAATAATCGCTCCAAAAGTAAAAAACAATGTGTCCCCCCCTTCTAACTATTGAACCATAAGTTTAGAAAATATGAAAAAAATCTGAAAAGTAGAACTTTATGAGGACTTTCTAGGAAAATCATTTTGAACTTGGATGGAAACAACAGTACCCACTACCGGGAGCAGTTGCAGGAGCGCGGAGCGCTGCTGGAGCGCGAACATAATGGATACCCACCTTTAAACTCATAAGTGGGAACACTTATTGTGACGGACGGAAAACTACGGAACCCTACACTGAGCGTGGCCCGACACGCTCTTGGCCGGTTTTTTAGCAGGCTTGACAGCCAGTTTTGACCTTTACTAATTTGTAGAGCAACTGCTTGTGTTTGCCCACGTTTTGATAGGGAAAATAACAGATCCAAAGCTTTCTTAACACCTGATTATTTTGTGACAAGATTATATCATAATGCCTATGAAATCTTCGGATTAATTTGACATCTCATTAGCAAATAGAAATATGTTACAATACTTTAGTCGATCGCATATTATGTCATTTATAAAGACATTAATCAACCATGGTCCCTGATGTGATTTTGTTGTTCACCAGATTTAGCTTTGTATCTCTATGAGATTAAAAGCCCTGTATTGCATCTTGTCCAGTTCGTTTATGTAAGTGACTTTGAATCATTTTAGTAAAGTATCCGAAAAACCGTACCACGCTGTACGCCATAGTACGCGTTTTTGTGCAATAGGATGGTGTAACAAACTTTGTCGAATACTATTGAAAAGTCTAAATAAATGACGTCGACGTAACCCTTTATTAACTGCTTTTGATATTTCGTCAGTAAATTCGTTACATAACTGATCATGATCCTAGCCTGGATATAACAAGTTTTGGTGATTTATAAGAAAAAATAACATTTTGACTTATCTATTGTGGGAATGGTAATTGTGTTTATATTCTTATAAGTCTCTAATAAGATCATGTTGAATGGTTTTTCAATGACATACATCAAAATGCTTGTATGTGTAGGTATGTCTGGGTGCGTACTACGAGAAAGTATGTAGTGGTGATGTGCCACCCAATAACCTGACTTGGTCCCGACGGGTGTATGCTCTCAATTCATATGGGAAAGCTTTGCAGTATGGACATAAATACTTATATCAGAGCATGCCAAGGATGTTGTCTATTTGGTAAATATGATTTACTTAATTATAAATTTATGTTTAATTTTTAAAGTTAATTTTTTCATTACTATAGTGTGTTTTATAAATTTCAAAGGTTGGACGTAGAAGTAACATCAGCGGATACGAGCATCCATTCAGTGTTAGCGCAAATGACTGAGATCGTAAAGACTTATTCCGAAAGATTGCCTATCTACTTATACCTGACAGCATTCTCTCAAATAGTGTCCAGAATTTGTCATCCGGTCAAGGAGGTAATGTTGGTGTTTACATCAATTATGATTTCTATGGCATCTACGAAGTTTTACTTCTTAGGAAAGTTACAGCCTATATACGTCCCACTGCTGAGCATAGGCCTCCCCTAATTTCTGAGAGGGTTTTAGGGCAAGGAAGTGTCCGCCGCGCTGCCTCAATGCGTGTTGGCGAACTTCACATGTCTTCGAAATAATTTTTTTCTTATTCCTCAGACATGCAGGTTTCCTCACGATGTTTTCCTTCACCGCCGAGCACGTGGTAAATCAGCACTTAAAATTGCAATTAACAATTTCATTGGTGCCGGCGGGGATCAAACCCGGGTTACTCGCGTTCTTTTATATTTACAGCGAGCGTTAACCATCTGTGCTACCACGGCTCACTTCTAGGAATGAGGTGATAAATATTTTGATAAATTTCATGGCGGGGGACGTTAATTTATTAGGAAAATATAAGGGTTTATACTTCTTTCTGAAATATGAATTAATATATTATATTACTTAGATTAGAAATGGATAAACCAAACTGCGGATATCCATTCCTAAAAGTATAAAACTAAAAAGAGAGTTCAAAATCAATGCAAATGATTAAAGATCATACCGCTGAGGTATTACATAAGTCAGAAAAATATGATGATATTGTTAACAGATAACTTCACCTTAGTGTCAACTAGCAACATCTGTGAGCGGAAGATAATTAGACCTCGTTTATTTCGGCTTTTAAAAACTTTATTATTTCCTCCTAAATGTGGACCTTCACTGGCTGTTTGGTGAAGATCAGTCACTCTGCGAGCTGGCTGAGTTTTACGTGGTAAAGCGACGGTGCAACTATAGGTGTAGGTTGGCTGCAGTATAGGTTGTAGCACGAAAGGGTCGGCTCGACCGGGGAAGGACTACGCTCTCACAGAATACCAGCGTAAAATAGCAGCTTGATGCCGCTGTGTTTGGTATGGTGAGTGTAGAGAACTGGAGACCCGTTTTACTGGAATCGAGGCAATCCGTCTTAGTCCTCAGGGGTGACAACGCATCTGCATTTTGATTCGTAATCGAGGATAGATGTAGATGTCTATGGGCCACAGCATTCACTTACCATCAGGTGGACTGTGTAGTCATTTGTCACCCTAATTCTATAAAATAAAAAATAAAAACTACGTGATAATATATTCACACAACAACAAGAGTAGTTGATATAGCCTAGCAGATTAGTATGCTGAATTTGCAATGGGTGATATAACATTAAAGAACTGATAATCGATATGGCAAAAACGTTCTCGGTTTGTAGCTTCTTACTGCAAGCGATGTGTACTACATAGAGTGACAACCTGGTAAGAGATGCAGGGATGTAGGATGGATGCAGGTTGCTTAGCATCGTCTTTATATAATGAATATAAAATCTATACATTTTTTTATTTTGTTTAGTCTGCATAGTTTGAGTACATTCTAACTATTATCTTGTATAGATATCTTTTTAAAATTACCGACTTATTACAAAAGTTAGTTTAAATGGTTTTAGGTTTAAACTAGAGTCTTTTCAAAAGAAGTATCGCGGAAATTATGCGAATTAAAATGTAAAGTATGGAATTTAACAGTAAATCTTAAATTTTGAAAAGTATGGGGCGGTGTGCCTAAGGGACTTCTTTATTTAGGACACTTCTTTAATCCCCAGGTTATCAATAAACAATAATAATAATAATAATACCAACGTAAACAATATTGTACGCTAAAACATGCCATGATTGTAACGAATGGCGCGACCGAAAATGTAGGGTAAAAAATGTTCACGCTTTTCGAATCGAAAATTTTGTGTTATGTTATTCAATCTCTTAAGACGTTTTCTTACTTGTCAGTCGTTGTACCACTTAGGTTGGTAGTAGATAGTACCAGAGTGAACAAGAGTGCGAAAATGATGCGATAATAAGTAATATTGACGCGGGCATCGCGTTATTTCTCTGTATGGTACATAAATAAAACCCGCGCTTTTGTGCGTAGGTTGCGAGACACTTGTACTCCGTCTCATTCACTCCGATATTACTATAAAATGTATTATATTATAGATAATTGTTAAATCTGTATTTCATACATGACACAGCATCCACTTTCCATCGGGTACTTCTATAAAAAGTACATTACTGTTTTAATAACTAAATTTATATATTTTACCAGGTTTATCTTCAATTAAAAGCAATTATAGTGAAATTGATAATGGCGTACCCGCAACACACTTTGTGGATGATGATGTGTGTGATTAAATCAAGCTATCCTCAACGCATCAAACGTTGCACGGACGTGTTTGCAGACCCGCGACTTAAAGAACCTCATATGTTGAAGCTTGTGAGCGATTTCACTCAGTTCGCTGAAAAGTTGATAGATCTGTGTAATAAGCCTCTTGCTGCCAATACTGCGGTAAGTTTCTCCAGATATTAATAATTTTTTTTAGTATAAAATTGGGCAAACAATCGTGCGGCTCATCAGATGGTAAGTGACTACCGCCGCCCATGAAGAACTGCAACCAAAGGAATTGCAGATACGTTGCCGGCCTTTTAAAAAAGAGTAGGTTCTTTTCTTGAAGGACCCCAAGTCGTATTCGTCCGATAAAAATAAAATCGCGTTGACGAATTTTCGAAGATTATTCTTAGTTAAAGAACAAAACACTTTTTTTGTATTAATATTACTGTTTTTGCAAAACGTTGAGGAAGGAAAGAACTTTATCTGGTAAATTTTAGATAAGGTATAAGCATGATTCAAATGGGAGACGTGGTAGTTCCGATGGTTACCTTACGCGAGCAACGCGGATTCGATCCTCGCAGGCACCAATGAAGTTGTTAATTGCAATTTTAAGTACTCGGCGGTAAAGGAAAACATCGTAAGGAAACCGCCATGTCTGAGAAACAAAAAGTAAAGTTCGCCAATACGCATTGGGGCAGCGCGGCGGACACTTCTTTGCCCTAAAATCCTCTCAGAAATGAGAGAAGGCCTGTGCCCAGCAGTGGGACGTAAATAGGCTATAACATTAACACATGATTCAAAATGTAACTTTACATAAATATTCGAAATGTTTATATTGTGATGACACTACAGGTAATTCTTATTGAAAGAATTTTTTTACTTATACCACTGGTTCGGAAAAAAAAACCTCTGTACTGGGAAGAACCAGCCAGAAAGGTAGTGGGACTTTTTTGTAAAAGGAATTATACCATTAATACTATTAATGTATTTACGAAGGCGGCACTGAAAATTTCGGGAATCAAGGAAGTGACACATTACTATTTAAAAATGTATTTATTGCTTTTCGAAGTATTCTCCGGGAAATTTGACACATTTTTCCATACGATGGAACCAATCATTGAAGCAACCTTTCCATTCGTAAGTTGGGGTCTCCAAAATGGCCGTTTTGTAGGCGTCCACAGCTTCTTCAGGTGATGAAAATCTCTGTCCACGCAATTTATTCTTTATTTTGGGTTGGGGGGGGGGGGGGGCGGGGGGTGGTTTTTTTTTTTTTTTTTTTTTTGTGGGTGGGCCGGGGGGGGGGGGGGGGGTTTTTTTTTGGTGTACCCCCCTCTCTTTTTCGGGCGGTGGGCCCTTTTTTTGGCATTTGTGGTTCTTTATCGTGGGTTTTTGTTTCTGGTTCGCTCTTCACAGAGCGAATGCGGTATCCATCGGGAAAACAACTTTTTTACCCGTAATTGTTCATGCAAGATTATTTGTATTTGACTCATGCCAATGTCTAAAGTTGCCTGAATTTCGCGGTATGTCACATGTCGATCTTCCTCAATCAGCTTACGCACAGCATCAACGTTTTCTTGGGTGACTGCAGTTTTTGGACGACCTTGACGGGGATCGTCACTGAGCTTGACACGTCCACGTTGAAATTCAGCAAACCAGCGATAAATTGTGGTTTTGGATGGGGCTTCATCACCAAATGCAGAAATCATCCGGTCAACAGACTGTTTTTGTGTTAAATCGCTTCGAAAGTCATAGTAAATCATCGCTCTTGAATTTTCTCGAGTCAATTCCATTTTCTCAACGACTAACGAGTTTGACAAAACCTTGTGACAAGACCGAGAATCTTTTTTTAAATGAATAAATGGTATTCGATTTTTAAAACCAAGGAGTTTTCAATTAAAAAGATTTTAATATGACAAGAACAGTGGAAATATTCCATTCCCGATACTTTTAGTGCAGCCCTTGTAATAACTTCTTCCCTAGCTTACACATGTAGGCTGGGTATACTTACAACAATCATGTATACTGATAGCAAAATATGCCGTGTGGTAGCAGCGTAAGAGAACCCATCATCCCCTTTCGTCCCGGGGGTATCGTAAGAGGGTGACTATGGGGTATGTCAGAACGATCTCATGGCTTCCTATAGATGACGGTATAACCATCTTGCTTACACCAGACGTAAAGTACCCGGTGGGGCTAATAAATGCTATTAGAAATCAGAAAAGTGAATGAAATCAGCCACAAATCATGAGGCTTAACGTTGAGATGTGTAATTTCCAATCATTTTTATAGTATTCTAAAGTTAAAGTTACAGCCTCTATACATCCCACTGCTGGGCACAGACCTCCTTTCATAACTGAGAGAGTTTTCGGGCAAGAAAGTGTCCGTTGCGCAGCCCCAATGCGTGTTGGCGAACTTCACATGTCTTTGAAATTTTTTTTCTTATTTCTCAGACATGCAGGTTTCCTCATGATGTTTTCCTTTATTGCCGAGCACGCGGTATATATATAGATTTCTATAGCGTTTAAAATTGTATAAAGCATTTTGGCGCTCGAAGGTGCGAGGATTCTGGACCTGCGATCGCCATTCCACCTGCACGATTAAGGCAAATCTTTTCTGTAACAGAAAAGGCCGTATCCAGCCATGGAATTTTACTGCCTGATGAAGAGAAAGAAGAAAAAGAGGACGCTTTTTTAATAGAATAAGGGTGACAAACGAGCACACAGTCCACCTGATAGTAAATGGATGCGGCACTTACAAATCTACATTTATCCTCGATTACGAATCAATATGTAGCTGCGTTGCCAGCCCTGAGGACTGAGTTGGAATGCCTCGTTTCCAGTAAAAAGGGTCTCCGGTTCTCTACACTCACCATACGAAACACAGCAGTATTAACCTGGTATTTTACGCTGGTATTCTGTGAGATCGTGGTCCTACCCCGGTCGAGCCGACCCATTCGTGATACAACCACAATATAGCTGCAGCATGGCTCTACCACGTAGAAAATAACACGCCGTTGCCTCGTATTAAAGAGCCGCCCCACATGTATTGTGTATGTGCTGCACACAAAAGTGCATGCACTACTTTGGCTTATTTCTACATTATATTTAGTCGCTTATTTTGTTCTGTAGAATCCGACAGTTTCATCACTGGTCCGAACTTTACCAAGGCTATTAGCGGGCGACAATTTTAGCCACATAATGATACCTTTTCAAGAGTTCTGTAAAATTGTCCTGCCGTCCAAGGCGGCGCGACAAGAGCGCATCGATTTCAACATACCCAAAGAACCTTCAGTGTACATTGCTGGCATAGAGGAGAAAATTCAGATATTGCCTTCATTACAGAAGCCTAGAAAGGTGACATTAAAAGGTAAATTGATAAATAACTTTTCAAGGGTTCGAGTTTGCTCGTTGACTGAATCAAATCTCATCAATCAAAATACATACATAAACAAATAGTGTAGCTAGATAAAGGTAGAATAATTATATACATATGAATTTGATAGAATCAAAGTTGAAAATAATAATTATGTACATGTTTCTTCCCCAAAGTTATGCCACAAAGCACGGTGAGCCACCTGCATCCATCGACTTCCTGCATGTCTTACCAGGTTGTCACTCCATCTAGTGGTGGGTCGCCCTACACTTCGCCTACCGGTACGAGGCTGCCACTCGATAACCTTTTTTCCCCAACGTTGTCGGTTCTTCGAGCTTTGTGGCATACCTTGGAGGAGGCCCATGTTCAGCAGTGGATTTGTGAAGGGCTGTGATGATGATGATGATGATGATGATGATGACATGTTTCTTAAAAACCGGTAGGGATTGAGCGTGTCTTGCTGATGATAACGGCAGGTCATTTCATAATCATACAGCTTGTATTTCAAAAATTGATGTTAGTATTTAAATATGTATATCTCTTAAATAATTAATAATACTCCTGAACATATAGGCCTCCCCCATAGATTGCCCCACTGGGAGGATATATGTCAGTCGCCACGCCTGGCAAGCGGTTATTATTTGTATTATTTGCCTTAAATTTATATCGCGTATAGCGAGCAACATGAATGTTTCTTGGTGTTTGTACCAAAGAAACTGCCTGAATAACACTATTGTTGAATGTAGAGGTGCGTCGTGTGCGGAAAGTAAAAAAAAATTAATACTGTATGAAAAGGAAGTGAACAAATCAGTACGAAATATTAATTGATTTTGTTACCGCCGTCCTACATTTCGATTACTGATACCTTTTTTTATATAATAGGGGGACAAACGCACACACATTCCACCTGATGATAAGTGAATGCTGTGACCCATAGATATCTACATTTATTCTCGATTAAGAATCAAAACGCAGATGCGTGATCACCCCTGAGGACTTAGATGGAATGCCTCGTTTCCAGTAAAAAAGGGTCATCATACGAAGCACAGCAGCATTAAGCTGCAATTTTACGCTGGTATTCTGTGACAGCGTGGTCCTTTCCCGGTCGAGCCGAGCCATTCTTGTTACTATTATAATATATAGCTCCAGCGTGGCTCTAACATGTATTAACGAAACATGTTATGGTACTTTAAGAATGTCCTCCAGACGAATTTCGGTCACAGCGGCCAGCCTCAACGGAGACTAGCCATCGGCGCTAGACAGGATTAGTGCCCAAGTGTATATGCGCAAGCGCAGGTGTAGAAAAACAGAGACCATTTTTACTGGATTCGAGGCATTTCCTCCTAGTCCTCAGAAGTGACAACGGATCAGCATTATGACTCTTAATCGGAACAAATATAGATGTCTATGGGCCACAGCATTAACTTACCTTTAGGTGGACTATGCGTGTTTGTCACCCAATTCTATAATAAAAAACACCATAACTGTATAAAGATAAAATTACTAGTCGATTTTAAGACCGATTCGCCCATTTATTAATCCTTCAGGGAGGTATTAATTGAACAAGACATTTTAGTTTCTTGAGTGAACAAGCAATATCTCTCGTCACCGCTGGTAAACAGTCTGTTATGAACCTACCACAGCCACAATCTACCGCTGAAGATGGGCTATGAACATAGCCCTCCTACATAGAATGCTTCATAAGGGTGATTGATATTTACCATAGCTGCCACGCTTGGCAGGCGGACTGGCAACCGCGGTATTTTAGTTGTTGTCAAAAGATGCGAAGAAGATAACGCTTATGCTAGGAGGAAGGAGTTAAAATAACACATACTTGAAGTGTAAAAAACACTGGGACTATCATGGCTCATCCAGATCCGAAAACAAGTTTATTTAGTTGGGGTAGTTGAAACCCACTAATAAATTACTACATGGTAAATGAGCCTTTAGTGGTCTCTTGAAACTTAGTCGGTTTTCGGTTAAATCACATTTTTAATTCATGTACAAGATTACTAACGATTATCTAGAACATCACTTCTCGTACTCCCATACCATTTCAATTGACATGAATGTACCTATTATTTTATATGCTCAGGTTCCGATGGAAAGTCCTACATAATACTTTTGAAATCTCGTGACGATCTACGCAAAGACTACCGTCTAATGGAATTTAACGGAGTCGTGAACCGATTTTTGCAAGACGCACCGGAAACTAGACGTCGACGGCTGTACATCAGGACTTATAGTGTGCTGCCTCTTAATGAAGAGTGCGGTTTGATCGAATGGGTGCCGAACTTAGCCGGGCTGAGGCCGATATTGTTACACATATACAAGCAGAAAGGTAATGTTATGTTTTTCTTCCGTAAACGATCCTTCATCAGTCTGTTAGTCTGAACAAGGGTCTTATAGGGGAATATAGTATTATAACTGGTCGCGCAAATGACAAAAAATAGTGCAGTGATTGGGGTCTCGGGTTCAATTACCGGGTCGATTCTCGATCTAATTATGCTGGATCGATTTTCTTGGTGGACTGTATGTATGCGCGGCTTCCCAAAACCAAAACGAGATGGCTGATGCGGCACGTGTCAGTTTTTGGACGATGCACTCGCTATTCGAAATCACTTTTTTGCCAGCGTTAAGGGAGAAATATATGGTAAAGAAATAAAACGGGTCAATGCAAATTAAGGAACACTTACAGGGGGTTTACTGCTGAAAAGCTACATTATTTCCGATTAACATAGTGTTGCGCGCCTAAGTTGACGTCATTTACCCGGCACTAGCGCTATCTAGTGTCGGGAACGAGAGCGAGGGGAGCTTTCCAGAAAACGACATCACTAATCTTTCAATCGACAGCGCCATCTAGTATCGAAACGAATACCTGAGCTTCTAGAAGCCCGACACTTGAAATTTTGGCGCCTAGTCGATTGGCGCGCGTATTTACTTGAATATTCTGGATGTTTCGGTGATAATGAGTATTTAAAGGCGCTGCAAGATGCGAGCGGGGAAGTATTGAATTTGGCGAGACAAGCGAAGCTTCGGGGGCGAAATAAAGTGAATCAGTGTGGTTAATTATTAGTGTTTTTTAATTTTAATTAGTGTAAAGTGAATTAAAGTGTTAATTTTGGTAATTCAATCGGCAGTTTTTATTGTCACGAACCTCAAGCTCGTAACAATAGGTGTCAGAAGTGGGATCAAATCATGCCGATTTTACCGAAGGAGGAATCGGAGGGTGTCCGTAGCCGAAGTCAACGCCAGCAGGAGACGGACCAGAGGAGATTTGGTGGTGCAACGCCGCAGAAGTCGGAGGGCCAACTGCCAGCCACGGAGGGTGCGGGCCCGTCAGTAGCTCCTACATGTGCAGCACCTGACTTAGGTGCTCTGATACAGGAGCAGCTGCAGCGCGGACGTGAGGAACAGGCCCGTCTGTTGAAAGAGCAGCAGGAGGAGCAGGCTCGCCGACAGGAGGAGCAGGCTCGCCGACAGGAGGAACAGGCTCGCCGACAGGAGGAACAGGCTCGCCGACAGGAGGAACAGGCTCGCCGACAGGAGGAACGGGCTCGCCGACAGGAGGAACAGGTCCGTCAGTTGAAAGAGCAGCTGCAGAGTGGACAAGAGGAATAGGTCCGTCGTTTGGAAGAGCAGCTGCGGGACGGACAAGAGGAACAGGCCCGTCGGTTGGAAGAGCAGATGCTCCTCTTGAAGGATCTTCACGCTAACTTCGGGAAGGAGATCAAGGAGGTGAAGGATAGGGTTGTTAAGCATGACAACCGCCTGTCAGAAGCTGAAACCCAAATCGCGAAAGCTGAAACCCGAATCGAGAAAGCTGAAACCTAAATTAACCAAGTGAACAATCGGGTTGACGACGTGATGGCTGACGTGAAGAAAACGCTGGACGACCTCAAACTGGGGGATGGAATAACAGCTGCCGTAGTAGTTACAACACCTTCGCTACGTGGGTTCAAAGTGCCACTGTTCGACGAACGTGACGACGAAGTGACGACGACGTTATGAAGGCGAACGGCCCGCGCGATCAGGCCTTAACTGTTTTGGAAGCTCTCGGTGAGGTGACTTATGAGCAGCTCCTTGAGGCATTGGAGGCGAGATATGGCGACGCTCACCTGGAACACGTTTTTCGTTCGCAGCTTAAAGATCGCGTGCAGCGCATCAATGAAAACCTGCAGCAGTGGGCTCTAGAGGTGGAGAAGCTGGTGCGAAAAGCATACCGGTCTGTACCTGCGCTCATTGAAGGGAACCTGGTGCAGACATTCATCGACGGCATCCGCGACCTTGAAGTCAGAGCTGCTGTGAGGCTGGGGCACCACGAAACGATTAAGGACGCCTTGGCCCATGCACTGGAGGTGGAAGCCGTGCGACAGGATAATCGTTCCCATCGCGTCAGGGAGGCTGCAGCTACAGTTCGCAACCGCAATAAAGGATACAGCCCTAGGTGCTATGGCTGTGGGGAAGGGGCCATTTTCGATCCAGCTGCCCTAAGCGAACCCTAGAAAGGGAAGTTGAACAATCTCAGGAGGGTAGTGCGGCCAACAGCACCGCCCAGCAGCAGCAGGGAAACGAGTAAAAGCCAGAACTGCGGGGCGGGTGCTGGCTGATGTTAAAAGAGCCCCAAGGATCTCGATCTCACAAACCCATGATGGGAACAGTCTAATCATCAAGGGCGAGGTCAACGGAATGCCGTGTAAACTGACCATAGACACTAGAGCCTCTCGTACGGTTGTTAGTTCCCAACTTATAAGTCCGTTCATTGGGGACTCCGCATACAACCGAGAACGCATTAATTTGGTAACAGCCAACCGTCAGCGTATACCCGTCCGTGGAGAGAAGGAGATGGAGTTGAAGCTAGGCAACGTGATCTACCTGCATAATGTCATCGTGGCTGATACGACTGCATCCTGGGCCTAGACTTTATGAGGGATAATTGTTGTGAGATCGACATTAAGCAAGGTGTTTTGAAATGTGGACAGGAGGAACTTTTTATGGAAGGTGCGTTATCAGGGCACGTGTACAGCATTAAGAAGATTGTTCTTCCGCCGAGATCGGAAACGATTGTGCCGGTTAGTTGTGTACTTGTGGAAAGGGTAAACAATGACCTTCCATGGAAAGTAGCTCGAACCTTGGTCAGAACCACTGACATCTCAGGAGTACGTGTGCTGAACCTTTGTGACCGGGAACAGATTATAGAAAAAGGCACGCTGGTTGGTACTTATGAGTAAGTGGATTGGTTACGTCGGTGCCAATATCCATCTAGTGAAACCCCCAGCAAGGATGCACACACGAGAGTGACCCCACTTTTGGAAGACTATCGCAGCGTTCTCTCCTCGAACGAAATGGTCAAGGCAAAGAAGTTGTTACTCAAGTACGCCGATGTATTCTCATCAAACGATGCTGACATAGAAAAGACTGGCTTATTTCAACACAAAATAAACAAAGGAGAAGAATTGCCTATCCGTCAGCGGCCAAGAAGATTGCCGGTAGCACGTAAAAAAGGAAGTAGAATCCATGATTGAAGGAATGGTGAAGGATGGTGTTATTGAACCTTCCTCTAGTCCATGGTGTTCACCCGTGGTGCTGGTAAAGAAGAAGGATGGCAGCATGCGGTTTTGTGTTTGACTACCGCCGTCTGAACGACGTTACGAAGAGGGACAGCTATCCCTTTGCCGAGAATTGATGACACGCTGGACATGCTTACAGGAGTAAAGTGGTTTAGCACGTTGGATCTAAAAAGTGGCTACAGGCAAGTTGAAATTGACCCTAAGGACAAGTAGAAAACTGCGTTCTCGACAGGAAAGGGTCTGTGGCAATTTAAAGTAATGCCGTTTGGGTTGTGCAATGCTCCAGCAACGTTTGAAAGGCTGATGGAACTTGTACTTACCGGGCTAATTGGCGATGCCTGTCTGGTCTACTTGGATGACATCATCATCGTGGGCCGTACGTTTGAGGAACACCTTCAAAACTCAAGTTGAGTCCGAAGAAATGTTCACTATTCAAACGGCAAGTCAACTTTTTGGGGTATGCAGTGTCGGAAGAAGGTATCCACACGGATCCGGAGAAAATCGTAGCTGTCAAGGATTGGCCGGTTCCAAAAGACAAGACGCAGGTTAGAGCATTTTTAGGTTTGTGCTCCTATTACCGGCGATTTGTGAAGAACTTTGCAGATATAGCCAAACCTCTGCATAAGCTAACCGAGGAGAAGCGACATTTCTGCTGGGATGAAAGTTGCAATATCGCATTCCAGGAGCTCAAGGACCGTCTGTGCCAAACACCTATTTTGGGATACCCTGATGCAAGCAAAGAATTTATAGTTGACACAGACGTAAGTGATATAGGACTTGGCGGTGTGTTGTCTCAACGGAATGGTGACCAAGAGGTCGTGATAGCGTACTTCAGCAAGTCTTTGTCAAAACCGGAAAGGAACTATTGTGTCACAAGACGCGAATTGCTAGCTGTGGTAAAGTCGTTGCAGCATTTTAGCAAATATCTTCTGGGGTGAAAATTTCACTTACGAACTGACCATGCTGCACTAAAATGGCTATTGCAGTTTAAAAATCTAGAAGGACAAGTTGCGAGGTGGATTGAACTACTGCAGAATACGACTTTGAGATCGAACATCGCAGCGGGAAATCTCATAGCAACGCAGATGCATTGTCAAGAAGACCTTGTTCTGAAGATTGCAAACATTGTACTAGGCAAGAGAGTAAGGAAGTGGTATCCGTGAGGATGCTCAGGGCAGACCACCTCAGCAACGAGTGGAAGGACAGCTTACAACGTGCACAGCAGGAAGATCCGGACATCGCACCGATTCTGGAATGGATGAAGGCCAGTGCTCCCAAGCCCAAGTGGAGCGACGTATCAGCGATGAGTTCGACCACTAAAAGCTATTGGGCCCAGTGGGATAGCTTGCTGCTTCAGGATGGACTTCTGTGCCGTAAATGGGAAAACGTTCGGGGAGACAGCTGTCATTTGCAAATGGTTGTCCCTAAAGCTAAAGTACCGGATGTTCTACAGCTGTACCATAATGATTGTTCAGGATCTGTCTGTGAGTTAAACGAACGTGTGAATCTGGGAGTTAAACGAACTCTACTGAAGATCCGAGAACTGTTTTACTGGGTCCAATGTCGAAACGACGTCGAGGACTGGTGTCGCAAATGTACAAGTTGTGCGGCTGTAAAGGGACCTCAGACTCGTAGTAGAGGTGTGTTGAAGTTGTACAATGTTGGTGCACCATGGGAGAGAATAGCCATTGACATGGCGGGGCCGTTTCCGGAGAGTGAAAGCGGTAACAAGTATTTCATGGTTGTGATGGATTACTTCACTAAGTGGCCAGAAGTCTTCGCCATTCCAAATCAAGAAGCTTCAACAGTTGCAGATAAACTAGTTCGTGAAGTCTTCTGTCGTTTTGCAGTCCTTTAGAGATTCACAGCAATCAAGGAAGGAATTTTGAGTCTCAAATATTCCAGGAAACTTGCCGAGTTATGGGTACTCATAAAACAAGAACGACTTCTTATCACCCGCAATCTGAATCAGACAGTGGAGAGGTACCTAGCAAAAGTTGTAGACAATCGGCAACGAGATTGGGACAAGCACATACAACCGTTTTTGTAGTCATATCGAAGCGCTGTTCACGAAAGTACAGCAGTGACACTAGCTTTCGTAAATTTGGAAGAGAATTACGGCTGCCTGCAAACCTGATCACCGGGATGCTCCACGTAGTATAACCGATTATGCAAATGACTTGCGGAACAAAATGAATGACATTTATGAGCACGTCAGACAATCGGGCCAGCAAATGCCCGAAAAGATGAAAACCCGGTATGACCGCAAAATGAATAACAAAGGGTTCGACGAAGGTTCACTAGTGTGGTTGCACAATCCAGTCCGCAGCAAAGGGAAATCTCCTAAGCTTCAAGCTAAATGGGACGGCCCGTACCGGATTGTGACCAGGATCAACGATGTAACCTACCGGATACAGAAAGGCGCAAGAGGGACTCCTAAGATCGTTCATGTGGATCGCCTGGCGCGTTATTATGGGGCCGATAATGCTCGGGACGAGCATGTCTTAGGAGGGGGCAGTGTTGCGCGCCTAAGTTGACATCTGCAAGATGCGAGCGGGAAAGTATTGAATTTGGCGAGACAAGCGAAGCTTCGGAGCGAAATAAAGTGAATCAGTTCGGTTAATTATTAGTATTTTAAATTTTAATTAGTGTAAAGTGAATTAAAGTGCTAATTTTGGTAATTCAATCGGCAGTTTTTATTGTCACGAACCTCAAGCTCGTAACACTAGGTTTTTCTTAGTCTGATGAAAATTATTTTAAGTTTGAAACCATTATATTTGTAAAACCGAGTTGCAGAAAAATTATATAAGTGAACGTAATGTATTGCGTTCATAAAAGTTAAATGAAGTTAAGTAAAAAGTAAGTTAAAAGACTTACGTAGGTGACTAGGTAGAATAATATTTTACTATTTGTAATGTTTTCATTGTGTAGGTGTCTCTGTCATGGCAAGTTGTTTGTTGGTCGCCCATTACTCTCCTAAGATCTAATTAAATATTTGCGAAATGGGAATTACATTGTAAGGAATTAATACATTAGTGAAAATTAACTGATATAGAATATAAAAAAATCGATCAAGTGAGTGATACTAACCTGCATAATGAGTGTTCCCTGCAAAGATTTCAAAGTCTATAACGGACATACGTAAAAACATTTTTTGTGTTTTATCATCATCATCATCATTACAGCCCTTCACAAGTCCACTGCTAAACATAGGCCTCCCCCAAGTAATGCCACAAAGCACGGTCCTGAGCCCCATCGACTTCCTGCATGTCTTACCAGGTCGTCACTCCATCTAGTGGGGGGTCACCCTACACTTCGCCTGTCGGTACGAGGCTGCCACTCGAGAACCTTTTTTCCCCATCGGTTATCGGTTCTTCGAGCTATATGGCCGGCCCATTGCCGCTTCAGCTTACTAATCCGTTGGTCTATGTCGGTTACTAAGTTACTATAGACACAGAATAAATTATAGTACTACGTACAGAAGTTGCACTCCTTTGATGTCAACTGCTTGCCGACGTTTAATAGCCTACATAATTATTATTAATCAGATAAATCGCGCACGCAAGCTAAATAAAAATGTATTGTTGCGCGTTAGTGTCCATATTACTTTGCATCTTTTCCGCTTCCTAAGTCATGGCGGATTTTCCGTGGTTATTAAGGGATGTCAATAGAAGCTAAAAAAATACATTGCGAAATATTAATTATGTTACTTAGGTGAAGTACCGATTCTGACTATAATCGAATGACCATACTTTCGCCCCTATGTGAGTATTGCGATGCCTAACAAATGCAAATTGCAAGGTCATTCGTCGGGAATCGCAACGCTTGGTTCTGAAGAAATAGGTAGATAGTGTGAACAACAAATAAACCTGAAATACGATTCCTAACAGAAATGTGATCTATTCTACTTACTTAAAAATCTTCTTAGTATACAAAGTTTTAATTTCAGTTTTTTGTGTTATTATAACTTAAAATATTTTAATTACAAAATACACTACAAAATACATGTATGTAAGTAAATGGATGGATAGTGAAGTAAATTTTAACTAATTTTTGTAATAAAGTACTTAGGTATTTATTCTGTAGACCAAATTATTACTTAATTCTTTTTTGCTGTAAGTACCTATGTAACAAAAAAAAATTAAATAAATTCACCTTTCATAATTTCCTTCTAAAATTCTTCGGTAACTTAAAGAATGATATGAAACCTTTTGTTGGTCATTTCATTTAGTATCCACCCACGCAACAATTATAGTAGGAACGACGTTTTGCTATTATAATTTATCAAATGGGTAATATACATAATATATAATTTTTAAAATACATTAAAACTTTTGCAACTATATTTACCTACAATTAAATATACTAAACACTAAACAAAAACTATTTCAACAAGTATTTACATAAAACTATTTACGTAAACAACGTTAAAAAACTTTAACATTGAATCGCCTACAACGCGCTAGCCCTGACGTTATTTCGCCCGGGCGCGTCGCGATTTTAGGTAATTATTTCACGCAGGTAGCAAGAGTGACAGAGGCCTGCTATAGAGGCATACAAAAATATTAAATTTAATTCAATGGCTCATTCAGTTTCTTATTATTAAGTAATTAATTACAAAATTTTGAAAGATACATACATAATACATAAATTTAATTAAAAGAAGACATTGTATAATTTGTTGTAATTAAGAAATTAAAAACGTCAATGATTATTTTCAATTTTCAAAATATCAAATGTCACATTCTATCATGACCATGACGCTATTAGCGTACAAATTCTTTAAAATATAAAAAAATATTATTAGAATTTAATGAAGTTAAATTATTAAAGAAAAATAATTATGTAATTATTTAAAAAATATTTTAGCGTCAAGTTTTTAAATTACAATAAATTCATGTCAAAAATTTAATTAGTTATAAATGTTTATGGATATAAATGTGAAATATCTATAAAAATTAAAAAAAATGTCAAATAATATTAAATATGTCAAAAAATAACTAATCAGTTTTTCCATATTTCACCATTATTGTAGATTAGTGCAGTTAGTCCCCCCCTACCTTCATTATTAGACAGTTTATAGAAATTGATCAGTCTGCACATCATGATCATGACTATAATAATATCGTAACCACTTTAATTTACCACGTGCTCGGCGGTGAAGGAAAAATATCGTGAGGAAACCTGCATGTCTGAGAAATCGAAAAAAAATATTTCAAAGACATGTGGAGTTCGCCCACACTCATTTGGGTAGCGCGGCGCACTATTCATTGCCCTAAAACCCTCTCAGAAATGAGAGGAGGCCTGTGCCCAGGAGTGGGACGTAAATAGGCTGTAACTTTAACTTTTTTTTAACTTAAACCTTTTTAACAAAGAGTTAGGTAGAGTTGTTAGGGAGCATCTTAATTTAACACTGAAGTTTTTTGTTACTCAATATCAATTTAATTGAGAAGTAAGTTTTAAATAAAAGTTTGTCAGTTTTTAAAACATTATAATACACAAAAAAAATGTCTCCGTGGTTTGTTATTAAATTTTTTTGCACAGTTTTAACTCTTTAAATTTCTCTACTTTTATGGATATTTATGGTTTGATTTATTTATTTTAAATCTAGTCAATGTAAAATATAACTAATAGTACAGAAATAAACGTTTATCTTTACATTTTCCGAACAAATTAACTTCCTTGCTATGAAATCTGTCAAATATTACACCTGATTTTTAACTGGCGATGAGTGATTTTTTTAAATGTGCAAGAACGTGACGTCACTGCGTTATTTGAATGCTCTCTAAAGCTATCGTTCGCTCGTATCATATTAACACATTCAGTGCCACCGACTCGCCCGGAGAGTTCACGTAAATCTTATTCCAGTGCCGACGACTCGTCTGGCGAGTTCAGTGTTTTTCACTAATATTTCCAAAATGCATCCGTATTTTCTGCTTAAAATTATAGTTTAGACTAAATATATGCTAAACTAAAGATTTACGTGGTGGGCCGGGTGTGGAGACCCCGTTTAAATTTGAAGGGAAACAAACTATTCTGCAATGCCTTGAACTCGCTAGGCGAGTTCCCTGACATAGATCCTCAGCCTTTGACATGTTAGACAACGACGTGAACATAGTAGCATGGACTACCTACATACTTGTGATATGGAACTAATATACAACAAACTAGTTTCATTGGAATAATTAGGATCGTGCCAAATGTAAGTCCGTAGTCTCTGCCTACCTCTCTGGGTGACAGGCGTGAGTGTTTATGTGTTACTTATCGAAAGTCACTCTTGTTTGATTACGTATTGATATACCACCAGTTTGGAATAAAGCCTCTGTCCTAGGAAGAACTATCAAGACATTATTTTTTTTAAAACAAGCTTTAGAAATACAAAGTTATCGTAATATTTGAGATAACATATCTAGCAGCCATATTATAAATCTTGTATCTTTGTAATAGGGTTGAAAATAAATAAAAAAAGGGACAACTAAAGCTAAAATAGTCACTTAAATCGTGCAGCAGATTACTAAGGCCGACCCAAAATAATACATTTTAATCTGATACCATATTCTTAAAACTGAAAGCCCGTATTAAATTATTTCGGGGTAAAATTATCTATTCATAAGTATTAGAAATTCAAAATATAACCTTAACAATAACCACAATTTAAAAGGTTGAAAACCACTGCTCAAATTACGAAACAAACTTACTTTTTATTTTATCCAAAGAGTTTTTTTGCCATTTTTACAAGCCGAATAGTCCGGAAACACTTTTTAATTGCGTAAACACGTTAAGTACACTGTGACGGCCACAAAAATGACAAAACATAGAATTTACCCTTACGTAGTGCCAGTGAACTCGGTGGAGTCATCAATTTATATTGCAGTGCCGGCGACTCGCCTGGCGAGTCAAGCGTAAAATGTAGTATGAAATGAAAAAAAAATGAAGAGTAGGCGGAATACGAGAAGACATCATGAAAATCGTAGGGGTGATGAATGTGTTAAAGAATGTTAGTTTGCGTTCATATGCTTTAGATTATTTCTAACGTTTATCGATATATTTATTTATGCACGTAGCACACATAAAAATAATCGAAATTGTCGTTTTAACAGTAGACATAAATTGGAATTGGGCAATGGGCCTCACCTTTCGTAGGAAGAAATTATAATTATTCGCTTTCGTTTCTAACAGGTATCCATACAACCAATCGGGAGCTCAAGGAGTTGATGTGTTCTAAAAATGACCCGGTGGAGAAAATGAGACGAATATTCGAACAGCAGTTACTTCGTCGCCATCCGCCCGTCTTCCAGGAGTGGTTCAGACGTGTATTCTCTGATCCTTACGGATGGTATGTTAATGAGAATTGAGCTGTATGATGTATTGTTGTGTGAATTTTATTTTAATTTAATAATTGAAACTAACCATGTCTGTAGTGTGTGCGTGATGCTAATGATACATGAACGACATGTTTGTGTGTGCTTAGGGAGTCTTAATCAAATATTGTTTATGTTTAGAGAAAAAATATTTCTATAAAATGTTAGGAAATGTGTAGTATTAAGCATTTAGTATTTTATTTTTTACTTTAAATAAAATTTTATTTACAAAACTTGCGCTCCAAATGGCAATCACCACCAGAGCCTACCGCTTTCTAACTACTTCACTTAACCTTACTACTATGTACTAACTTAGAAGTTTATGACGTTGTTGTATACAAGTGCGACAGAAAGGGACAAAATACTTGCAGTCGTAACGTAACATTGGTCCCCTTCAATATTTTCTATCATTTATGTGTTGCATTTTTCATAACTAGCAGTTAGTATAATTTTAAGGGTAATCTATGGTATTCATTTTGCTTTTATTTGCAGGTATCAAGCGAGATCAGCATACATACGTACAACAGCGGTTATGTCAATGGTTGGGTATATATTGGGTTAGTATACTTTTGGCGTGTAGAGGCGGTGTAAGGGAACCCTCTTCCCCATATCATCCCGGGAGTGTCAAACAGAAAATGGGTAGCAGCATATCTTCTCCGTTCGATAATCAAAATGATCTTACGAAGACAGACCCTCGTAGAAAAGCAATTAACTACACACAAGTTTATCGTGGATAGATAAAATTAGAAACCAAGCTATTATATAATCATATTTCATAAACAAAACCAACACGTTTGTATTTAACAACTTGACAAGCAAAACATTATGGATTTTAAATCACTAAATATTAGCTTACTTCGATTTTACACGTGCTATAGCCAGTTGTGGCTATATTATGGTTGCAGCACGAATGATTCGGCTCAACCGGGGTAGGGCCACGATCTCACAGAATACCAGCGTAAAATAGCATTTTAATGCTGCTGTATTTCGTGGTGAGTGTGGACAACCGGAGACCCTTTTTAATGCAAACGAGGCATTCCATCTTTGTCCTCACGGGTAACAATGCATCAACATTTTACTTCATAATTAGATATTCGCTACTTACTTCAAGAGAACTTTTTTAATGAACAATTAAAAATTAATTATCCATTCTGTATAATCGCGAGTGGGTGGCCAAAACTGGCTTTGTACAACGTGTGCAAACAATGTATACGGTGAAAGGACTGCTTTGTGAACCAATCCTAGATTAATTAATCTACTATTCACCTACGGGACAATATAACATAAAACCAAAAACTCTTCATAAATAACATAAATTGTTGATATTCCAAATATATCAACTTACAAAGAAAGTAATTTTATACACGGTAGAACAGCTATATTATGGTTGTAGCAGAAATATGTCGGCTCAACCGGGGTAGGCCACGCTCTTACAGTGGAGCTTACCTTCAGGTCGACTGTGCTTGTTTGGTTATGGCTAATCTATTTGTTATGCGTGTAAAAAAATTATATAATATATATTTAACACTCCTTACAAACATCATGAAGACTTAAAATACAATAACTTGACTATAAACCTTAGTAGTTTCCAAGATGTAATCATCTGTTTTTGTATTGTAATTGTAAATATTTACATTTTAAAAGCATAAACTGATAGAAATGAAGGTTCTCGAAGCGGATTTGTATAGGTAAAATAGTGGGTGTTTATGCCTCATTAAATTGAATGACGAACTTATGATGCATACAGCGATGGATGAATGTAAATGTGGTAGAGCCAACAGTGGTAGAGCCACGCGGCAGCTTTGCTGTTGCACGTATGGGCCGGCTCAAACCGGGGTGGTACCAAGACCTCACAGAATACCGGCGTGAAGTTGAAGCTCTGCTTCCGCGTTTCGTCTGGTGAGTGCAGGTGGCCGGAGGCCCAAATCCCCCCCCCCTCATCAACATGGTAGCGCAATTAAATGATGATAGACTACCCCAGGAGGGTACCAGCACCCCTGGAGAATCCCTCGCTGAGCATCCACAACCATATTTCTCCACTCCTGAGCGTGGGTGCTCAGGCTGCCCCGCGTATTCTGGGGGGAGGGGGCAAATTCCGCTCATGACTACAACTGCTTGAGGCAAACGGAGCAACAAGACCAAGGCGACCCCTGCCACGCTATCCGTGAATTTCTGCAATATCAGGGGACTTCACTCTAACCTAAACGCCGTCCACTACCATCTCGAGACGGCGAGGCCGGCTCTGCTCTTTCTGACCGAGACGCAGGTGTCCTCTCCGGCTGATGTCTCGTATCTCCCGCCCGGGGTGCAAACTGGAACACTCCTTTGTGCCGCGGGCTGGAGTTTACGTTTACGTCAGAGAGGACATCTGTTCTCGACGCCTCGGCAGTCTTGAAGGTTCGGACCTGTCCATCCTTTGGCTACGCGTAGAGAGCGACGACCATCCGCGCGTCTACGGGTGCCTCTATAGGTCCCATAGCGGTAATGCCGAAACAGACCGACTCTTCGACCACGTCCAAATGGCTACAGATTCGTTGCTACGGCAGATCCCCTCCGCAGAGATCGTGATCCTCGGCGACTTTAACGCCCATCACGCCGAATGGCTTGGTTCACGTTTAACCGATCATGCGGGGAGATCTGTTCATGATTTTGCCTTGGCATATGATCTGACACAACTGGTTACTTCGCTTACGCGGATTCCAGATGTGGAGGATCATGTACCTTCCTTGTTGGACCTTCTGCTGACCTCTCACCCGGACGGATATCAGATTTCCGTCGACGCTCCTTTAGGCTCCGGACCATTGTCTTGTCCGGAGTGTGGTGCCACTCACGCTGAAATCGCAGTTGCATTCTGCCGGCTACCGCCGCGTTTGGCACTATAGGTCAGCCGATTGGAATGGGATGCGGTTTTTCTTTGCATCCTACCCTTGGGGGTGGGTTTGCTTCTCGCCGGAAGATCCCAACGTTGTTGCGGATTCTGTCGCTGATGTGGTACTTCAGGGTATGGAACTTTTTATTCCTTCCTCTGTGGTGCCCATTGGAGGCAAATCTCAGCCATGGTTTGGTCGCTCCTGTAAAATAGCATCATGCTATTAGCAGGAGTGCTACCAAGCCTGGGCTGACGCATCAGCGTCCCGGGATGTAAACACCAGCGCTCTAAAAAAGAAGTATAATTCCGCCTCTAGGTCCTTCAAAAGTGTCATTGCCAAGGCAAAGTCAGAGCACATAGGCAGAATTGGCGAGAAACTAGTTCGCCTTCCTTCTGGAACCCGTGCATTTTGGTCTCTTGCCAAGGCTGTCCAGGGGAATTTCTGTCAGCCATCTCTTCCATCTCTGCACAGGGAGGACGACTCACTGGCCCATACCGCAAAGGAGAAAGCCGATCTTCTAGGCTCTTTCTTTGCGTCCAACTCGACTCTAGATGACTGGGGAGTGCGCCGCCAACCATCCCGCGGTGTGAGTGCTCCATGCCGGAAGTGCAGTTCAGGCAGCGCTCGGTTCGCAAAGCACTTCTCTCCCTGGACATACACAAGTCGAGTGGGCCTGAAGGAATCCCCTCAATTGTGCTGAGGACGTGTGCTCCAGAGTTGGCACCAGTTTTAACACGTCTTTTCCGGTACTCCTACTCCCTAGGCCCATTGCGAAGGCCTTCGATCGGGTTTGGTACAAAGCGCTTCTTTCGAAGCTCCCTTCCTATGGGCGTCCCGAGAAATTTTGCACCAGCTTTCTTGCAGATTGGAGCATCAAGGTCGTTGTAGACAGTGCAAGCTCCGATTACGAGCCTATTAATGCTGGTGTTCCATAAGGCTGCGTACTATCACCAACGCCGTTTCTTCTGCATATCATTGATATGCTGCAAACCGGCAACATTCATTGCTATGCAGATGATAGAGCAGTGGTGATGCTCTGTACACCGGCCGTGCCAATATTTCTCGGGAAAACGTCTCCGAGTACCGGGATATACTTATGTCTGAAATCGAGTCTCTGCTGAACAGAGTTTCGGATTGGAGGCGACTAAATCTAGTCCAGTTTAACCCCCAGAAGACGCAAGTTTGCGCGTTAACCGCTAAAAAGAACCCTTTTGTCATATCTCCTCAGTTTCAAGGCACTCCCCTTGTTGCCTCAGCCAGTATCGGAATCCTCGGGTCGACATATCGAGTGACGTGCAGTTTCGTGGTCACTTGGAAGAGAAGGCCAAATTGGCCTCTAAAAAAGCTTGGCGTGCTCAGCAGAGCGGGACAGTATTTCATGCCGGTACACCGCCTGCAACTTTACAAGGCGCAGGTTCGGCCGCACATGGAATACTGTTCCCATCTCTGTGCTGGGGCTCCTCAGTACCAGCTCCTTCCACTTGACCGCATCCAGCGTAGAGCGGCTCGAATCGTCGACGACCGAGTGCTTTCCGATCGGCTCGATTCACTGGCACTGCGAAGAGATGTTGCATCTCTTTGCGTTTTCTTTCGCATATACCATGGAGAGTGCTCTGACGAATTGTTCGGATTAATCCCAGCCGCCAAATTTCGTGAACGCACTACGCGGCTAACGTCCCGATACCATCCATACCATCTGGATGCTTGGCGGTTCACCACTGTACGTTTCAAGAGGAGTTTTCTTCCGCGTACAACCTCTCTGTGGAATAATTTACCACCGGCGGTTTTTTCCGGACCAATACGACCTGGGGACCTTCAAGAAAGGAGCGTACTCCTTTCTAAAGGGCCGGCAACGCACCTGCAATTCCCCTGGTGTTGCGGTTGATTCATGGGCGTCGGTAGTCACTTAACATCAGGTGAGCCGCATGCTCGTTTGCCGCCTCTTCTATAAAAAAAAAAATGACTCACGATTGTGTAAAGGGGTTTCGGGGGCAATAAATCGATCTAGATAGGCTTTATTTTTAGAAAATGTCATTTTATCAGTGTTTTCAAACAATGAAAGACTGCTACAATATCGTCAGAATAAGAAGGTAGCATTAACGATTATGATAGCTCAAATGGGATATCGGGTGACCCCGATATTGTAGCACCCTAGTTCTTTTTCGAGAAATTACATTATATCGAGCCCTTCTTTTAGTGTTTTTTTAAAAGCACGAAAATTTAAATTATACTAATTGCACTCATGATTTTTTATTAAATAACTAGTTCAATTCTTCTTACGTTGGTAAGATCAAAAAATATTATTCAAATTTCGTCAGTATGTAATTTGTAATCTATATATAATTTCCAAAACACATGATTTCAAAAATCATCCAGGTAATCATCCAGGTACTGTACTTTAAGCTACAGCCATTGAAGTAAAGTGTACTTTGTGTGGACTTTGATAGGCCGATGATAATGATCATGTTCAGTAGCAGCAGTTCTCATAATTATAGTTCATCTCATAATTATAGCTTTCAAGGTGATAATAATAATTATTAATCCATATTGATAAATTTGCGCTTGGTAACCAATCGTGGCGATTACGGCAAATCTAAACAATGGTGCGGGCTCTTATCCTAAATAGTAAGAACAGAGATAAAGAAACAAATAGAATTTTTATGGTCATTTAAAAGAACCGTGTTTATTATTTCCAATTTTCAATACAGGCTTAGGTGATCGACACGGCGAGAATATTTCCTTCGATACTACAAATGGAGATACAGTGCACGTGGACTTCAATTGCTTATTTAACAAAGGAGAGTCTTTCGAATGGCCGGAGAGGGTTCCGTTCAGACTGACACACAATATGGAGGCGGCTATGGGGCCGCTTAAGCACGAGGGCATGTTCAGGTACTGTAAAATTTACAGTATTCAAAAATGAAGATGAAATCTTTTTATTTAGTTTTATGTATTAATACTATCTTATAATTTTGACTATGATCATCGTCATTACAGCCCTTCACAAGTTCACTGTTGAACATAGGCCTCTCCCAAGGAATGCCATAAAGCACGGTCCTGAGCCACCTGCATCCATCGACTTCCTGCATGTCTTACCAGGTCTTCATTCCATCTAGTGGAGGGTCGCCCTACACTATGCCTACCGGTACGAGGCTGCCACTCAAAAACCTTTTCCCCATCGGTTGTCGGTTCTTCGAGCTATATGGCCGGCTCATTGCCGTTTCAGCTTACTAATCCGTTGGGCTATGTCGGTCACTCTGGTTCTACTGCGAATATCCTCATTTCTAAGTTTATCACGTAGAGAAACCCCGAGCATAGCCCTCTCCATAACTCAAACAAACAAATCTCTAACAAGTGGAAGTTAACAATGATTCAGAATCTGAATATCAGATCCAGTTTCGAGAACGAAAAAACTTAAAAATATTTTTTATCTTATTTCGTTTGCCTTCTCAAGGTAAAAATGTAAGGTAACAGCCCATATGTACTTCATTTCTAGGCTGGCCTCTTACTTCTGAGAGGTTTTTGAAGCAGGCAATAGTTCGTCTCGTTATCCGACATCACATATCTTCGTATTATTGTTAATTTCTATGATGGCGCTGTCGGTTGAAAGATTAGTGATGTCATTTTCTGGAAAGCTCTCCCCTCGCTCCGTTACCCGACACTAGATGACGCTAGTGCCAGATGTCAACTTAGCCGCGCAACAATATTATAAGACGATAATATAAATATAGGTATTATCGTCGAAGTTTTGTCTTTCCTGGAATAGTGGTTTTGGGAGTAGTGGTGTTGGGAGTACTGGTGCTGGGATTGGTGGTGACGGGATCGGTGTACGCAATTGAGGGAGGGCGGGAATTGCTCTTCAATCCAGGTAAGACACATCATTGTATTTAGTTAGCGGATGGTTGCAAATTAATATCTTTATTATTATTTACATATATTAATTGCACATTGACAAACAACAGACCCGGAATAATTTTTTATAGGAAATATTAACACTTGTTCTCGAAGGATACATTACTGCAGCAACGCAGTTCCAAAGCCAAATGTTCAACTACTGCTGGGGATCAAACTCAATTAGCTGGCGTTCTATGAAATATTAAGGCGGACACTTATCCCTTGAATTACCACGGCTGGCTTAACAATACAATAAAAATTTTTGTTTTAGAAAGTGCTGTGAGGCAGTGATGCGAGCTTTAGGCGCTCAAACTGCGGCTTTGATGTCGGTGGTGGGTCCGTTCGTGTACGATCCGCTTGTGTCGTGGGGGCGGGGCCGGGTGCCAGACTGCGCCGAGCGCACCAATGCGGAAGCACTGCAGCACCTGCGTCACATACGACAGCGCCTCAACGGCATGGTCAGTACGCAACCTTACAGCGCTGTTCATCATCAGAGACGATGCACTGCACAACGACACGGAAGGCATTCCAACACCTACATCACATACGACAGCGCCTCAATTGCATGGTCAGTACTACCCGTGCGGTTAAAGAATGGGATTGAAAATGGCGTCGCCTCTATTCACCTCTCGCTCACATACTGTCGCTATCTATACTCACCTTTAAACCTTTTTACCCGCCGGTAAATATTGCAAAAAAAATACGTTGCGATATGCGTTTTTGTACGTTCTGTAACTTCAGTCCAACTTGTCATTGGAAACAATCATAACAGCATGTCATAACCTACAAAAAATAAATTCAGTCCGGTTTTGCTAATTTGCGAGATACGACGCGTTCTGAGAGTTTTTTTCTTAATTAATGTTGATTTTGTTAGTTAATATTTTTGTATAAAATATTTATATGCTATTGCGACGTGAAAATTTTAAAAATGGTTATAATTTTAAAATTTTGCTTTGTCTGCCTTTCCGAGCTAATCTTCGGACTGGTCGCACCTAATAAAACTTCACGAACAAATAGACTAATACCATAAGTGATCTGGACTAAATTTTATTCGAAAAATTTAAAGACTTTATCAAAATAGAAATATTGATAAGATAAAACAAATGCTGTTCAATGATTATCTCTTTAATTCGATTCCTCATGGTGCGAAATGGGGTGGTATATTTAACGCCGCTACCACGGCGTGGAGCCGAGTCTGTGGTATCGGCTTGTCGCTCATTTAGCACCACCCGGGGGACACGTGTAGGGTGGGCCTAGGAACAGGTGGTCAAAGCCTACGGAAGAATCTGATTAGAAATGGCTTGGGACAGAGTACCAATATCGAAAACCCGCTAATATCATTATGTTGATATAACGTTATATTATTCGGTTAATTGGAAATTTTCTATTAATAGGAAAATATTTGAAAAGAATTGTATATGCAAGTGCGGACATTAATTTTAAAATAACATTTAAAACTAGCGACCCGCTCTGACTTCGCCTGGGTGTTATCTATTAATGAAGCGTTATTTAGACTTTAGATAATGCATATAAACATAAACACTCACGCCTGTCACCCAGAGGGGTAGGCAGAGACTACAGATTTCCATTTGGCACGATCCTGACACACCTCTCTCGCCTCCTTCACATCCATACACCTACGCATACATGCTCGTCGGTTAAGGGTACTCCTAATTTGTCCCGTTTTCAATAAATCGCCAATTTGGTCGATACATTTTCGCCTAGGACGTCCCTTTCCGACTCTGCCTCATTCATTCTTTCCACATGACCAAATCACCGAAGCATTCCTTTCTTAATCCTGGTCACAACATCATCTTGCAAACCACACTCTTCTCTTATTACACAATTTCTTACCCTGTCGTTCAGATTCAGCCCTAACATACTCCTTAACGACCGCATTTCTACTGCGTTGATTCTAATCTCTTGCTTCTTCTGCCACACCCAACTTTCACTACCATACGTTAAAGTAGGGACCAACACAGCATTGTGAATTGCCATACGTGCCTTTTTCGACACATTTTGACTCTTCACAATAGAGCGCAGGGCCCCATTTACGCTATTTCCCGCATTCACTCGTCGTTCTATATCCTTATCATATTGTTACGAGCTTGAGGTTCGTGACAATAAAAATTGCCGATAAAATTACCTAAATTAACACTTTAATTTACTTTACACAATTAGAGTTAAAACACTAATAATTTAAACACACTAATTCACTTAATTCCACTCCGAAGCTTCGCTTGTTTCGCCCAAATCAACACTGCCTCGATCGCATCTTGCAGCGCCTATATATTTGAATTAGCAAAGAAATATCCAGAATGTTCAAGTAAACACGCGGAAGGTACCGAGCGTTCGAGTTTCGACTAGGCGCTGTCAGTTGAGCGATTTGTGATGTCATTTTCTCAATGCTCCCCTCGCTCTCGTTCCTGAAACTAGATGGCGCTAGTTGACTTATTCATGCAACACTGCCCCCTCCTAAGACATGCTCGTCCCGAGCATTATCGGTCCCATAATAACGCGCCAAGCGATCCACATGGACGATCTTAGGAGTCCCTCTTACGCCTTTCTGTATCCGGTAGGTCACATCGTTGATCCTGGTTACAATCCGGTACGGGCCGTCCCATTTAGCTTGAAGCTTAGGAGATTTCCCTTTGCTGCGGACTGGATTGTGCAACCACACAAGTGAACCTTCGTCGAAACCTTTGTTGTTCATTTTGCGGTCATACCGGGTTTTCATCTTTTCAGACATTTGCTGGCCCGATTGTCTGACGTGCTCATAAACGTCATTCATTTTTTTCCGCAAGTCATTTGCATAATCGATTATACTGCGTGGAGCATCGGGTGGTATCCCGGTGATCAGGTCTGCAGGCAGCCGTAATTCTCTTCCAAAGTTTGCGAAAGCTGGTGTCACTGCTGTACTTTCGTGAACAGAACTTCGATATGACAACAAAAACGGTTGTATGTGCTTGTCCCAATCTCGTTGCCGATTGTCTACAACTTTTGCTAGGTACCTCTCCAATGTCTGATTAAATCGTTCCACCATTCCATCAGATTGCGGGTGATAAGAAGTCGTTCTTGTTTTATGAGTACCCATAACTCGGCAAGTTTCCTGGAATATTTGAGACTCAAAATTCCGTCCTTGATCGCTGTGAATCTCTAAAGGTACTCCAAAACGACAGAAGACTTCATAAACTAGTTTATCTGCAACTGTTGAAGCTTCTTGATTTGGAATGGCGAAGACTTCTGGCCACTTAGTGAAGTAATCCATCACAACCATGAAATACTTGTTACCGCTTTCACTCTCCGGAAACGGCCCCGCCACGTCAATGGCTATTCTCTCCCATGGTGCACCAACATTGTACAACTTCAATGCACCTCTACTACGAGTCTGAGGTCCCTTTACAGCCGCACAACTTGTACATTTGCGACACCAGTCCTCGACATCGTTTCGACAGTGGACCCAGTAAAACCGTTCTCGGATCTTCAGTAGAGTTCGTTTAACTCCCAGATGGCCTCCTGAACAATCATTATGATACAGCTGTAGAACATCCGGTACTTTAACTTTAGGGACAACCATTTGCAAATGACAGCTGTCTCCCCGAACGTTTTCCCATTTACGACACAGAACTCCATCCTGAAGCAGCAAGCTGTCCCACTGGGCCCAATAGCTTTTAGTGGTCGAACTCATCGCTGAGACATCACTCCACTTGGGCTTGGGAGCACTGGCCTTTATCCATTCCAGAATCGGCTTGATGTCCGGATCTTCCTGCTGTGCATGTAGTAAGCTGTCCTTCCACTCGTTGCTGAGGTGGTCTGCCCTGAGCATCCTCGCGGATACCACTTCCTTACTCTCTTGCCTAGTATAATGTTTGCAATCTTCAGGACAAGGTCTTCTTGACAATGCATCTGCATTGCCACGAGATTTCCCGCTGCGATGTTCGATCTCAAAGTCGTATTCCTGCAGTAGTTCAATCCACCTCGCAACTTGTCCTTCTGGGTTTTTAAACTGCAATAGCCATTTTAGTGCAGCATGGTCAGTTCGTAAGTGAAATTTTCGTCCCAGAAGATATTTGCTAAAATGTTGCAACGACTTTACCACAGCTAGCAATTCGCGTCTTGTGACACCGGTTCCTTTCCTAGTTCCTTTCCGGTTTTGACAACGACTTGCTGAAGTACGCTATCACGACCTCTTGGTCACCATTCCGTTGAGACAACACACCGCCGAGTCCTATATCACTTGCGTCTGTGTCAACTATAAATTCTTTGCTTGCATCAGGGTATCCCAAAATAGGTGTTTTGCACAGACGGTCCTTGAGCTCCTGGAATGCGATATTGCAACTTTCATCCCAGCAGAACTGTCGCTTCTCCTCGGTTAGCTTGTGCAGAGGTTTGGCTATATCTGCAAAGTTCTTCACGAATCGCCGGTAATAGGAGCACAAACCCAAAAATGCTCTAACCTGCGTCTTGTCTTTTGGAACCGGCCAATCCTTGACAGCGGCGATTTTCTCTGGATCTGTGCGGATACCTTCTTCCGATACTACAAACCCCAAAAAGTTAACTTGCCGTTGAAATAGTGAACATTTCTTCGGGCTCAACTTGAGGTTGGCACTCTGAATCTTCATGAGCACGCGTTCCAGGTTTTGAAGGTGTTCCTCAAACGTACGGCTCACGATGATGATGTCATCCAAGTAGACCAGACAGGCATCGCCAATTAGCCCGGTAAGTACAAGTTCCATCAGCCTTTCAAACGTTGCTGGAGCATTGCACAACCCAAACGGCATTACTTTGAATTGCCACAGACCCTTTCCCGTCGAGAACGCAGTTTTCTCCTTGTCCTTAGGGTCAATTTCAACTTGCCAGTAGCCACTTTTTAGATCCAGCGTGCTAAACTATTTTACTCCTGTAAGCATGTCCAGCGTGTCATCAATTCTTGGCAAGGGATAGCTGTCCTTCTTTGTAACGTCGTTCAGACGGCGGTAATCAACACAGAACCGCATGCTGCCATCCTTCTTTTTCACCAGCACCACTGGTGAACACCATGGACTAGAGGAAGGTTCAATAACACCATCCTTCACCATTCCTTCAATCATGGTTTCCACTTCCTTTTCACGTGCTACCGGCAATCTTCTTGGCCGCTGACGGATAGGCAATTCCTCTCCTGTGTTTATTTTGTGTTGAACTAGGCCAGTCTTTCCTATGTCAGCATCATTTGATGAGAATACATCGGCGTACTTGAGTAACAACTTCTTCGCCTTGACCAATTCGTTCGGGGACAGAACACTGCGACAGTCTTCCAAAAGTGTGGTCACTCTCGTTTCTGAATCCTTGCTGGGGGTCCCACTCGATATATATATTGGCACTGACGTAACCAATCCACTTCCTCACAAGTACCAACCAGTGTGCCTTTTTCTATAATCTGTTCCCGGTCGCAAAGGTTCAGCACACGTACTCCTGAGATGTCAGTGGTCCTGACCAAGGTTCGAGCTACTTTCCATGGAAGGTCATTGTTTACCCTTTCCACAAGTACACAACGGTGAGCTTGCCCAGCGTTTCGAGGTAGACTAACCGGAACAATCGTTTCCGATCTCGGCGGAAGAACAATCTTCTTGATGCTGTACACGTTCCCTGGTAACGCACCTTCCATAAAAAGTTCCTCCTGTCCACATTTCAAAACACCTTGCTTAACGTCGATCTCACAACAATTATTCCTCATAAAGTCTAGGCCTAAGATGCAGTCGTCCATTATATCAGCCACGATGACATTATGCAGGTAGATCACGTTGCCTAGCTTCAACTCCATCTCCTTCTCTCCACGGACGGGTATACGCTGACCGGTGGCTGTTACCCAATTAAGGTGTTCTCGGTTGTATGCGGAGTCCCCAAGGAACTGACTTATAAGTTGGGAACTAACAACCGTACGAGAGGCTCCAGTGTCTATGGTCAGCTTACACGGCATTCCGTTGATCTCGCCCTTTATGATTAGGCTGTTCCCATCATGGGTTTGTGAGATCGAGATCCTTGGGGCTCTTTTAACATCAGCCAGCACCCGCCCCGCAGTTCTGGCTTTTACTCGTTTCCCTGCCGCTGCTGGGCGGTGCTGTTGGCCGCACTACCCTCCTGAGATCGTTCAATTTCCCTTTCTAGGGTTCGCTTAGGGCAGCTGGATCGAAGATGGCCCTTTTCCCCACAGCCATAGCACCTTGGGCTGTATCCTTTGTTGCGGTCGCGAACTGTAGCTGCTGCAACCTCCCTGACGCGATGGGAACGATGATCCTGCCGCACGGCTTCCACTTCCAGTGCATGGGCCAAGGCGTCCTTAAGCGTCTCGTGGTGCCCGAGCCTCACAGCAGCTCTGACTTCCAGGTCGCGGATGCCGTCGATGAATGTCTGCACCAGGTTCCCTTCAATGAGCGCAGGTACAGACCGGTATGCTTTTCGCACCAGCTTCTCCACTTCTAGAGCCCACTGCTGCAGGTTTTCGTTGATGCGCTGCACACGATCTTTAAGCTGCGCACGAAAGACGTGTTCCAGGTGAGCGTCGCCATATCTCGCCTCCAATGCCTCAAGGAGTTGCTCATAAGTCACTTCCTCACCGAGAGCTTCCAGAACTGTTAAGGCCTGGTCGCGCAGGCCTAGTGTGAGAGCAGTCATGGCCTGATTTTTATTCCAGCCGTTCGCCTTCATAACAGCCTCGAACTGGATTTTGTAGGCTGACCAGGAAGAAGTCCCGTCGAATGGTGGCACCTTGAACCCACGTAGCGAAGGTGTAGTAGCTACTACGGGAACTGAAGTTCCCTCGCCAAGTTTGAGTTCGTCAAGTGATTTCCTCATGTCAGCCATTACGTTGTCAACCCGATTGTTCACTAGGTCAATTCGGGTTTCAGCTTCCGACAGGCGGTTTTCATGTTGAGCAACCTTATCTTTCACCTCCCTTATCTCTTTCCCGAAGGTAGCGTGAAGGTCCTTCATGAGAAGCATCTGTTCCTCCTGTCGGCGGGCCTGTTCCTCTTGTCCGCTCTGCAGCTGCTCTTTCAACTGACGGACCTGTTCCTCCTGTCGGCGAGCCTGTTCCTGCAGCATCACCATCAGAGCACCTAAATCGGGTGCTGCAGATGGAGGAGCTACTGACGGGCCTGCAGCCGGCGGCTGGCCCTCCGACGTCAGCGGCGTTGCACCACCAAATCTTCTTTGGTCCGTCTCCTGCTGGCGTTGATTTCGGGTACGGACACCCTCCGTTTCCTCCTTAGGTAAAATCGGCATGATTTTATCCCACTTCTGACACCAATTGTTACGAGCTTGAGGTTCGTGACAATAAAAATTGCCGATAAAATTACCTAAATTAACACTTTAATTTACTTTACACAATTAGAGTTAAAACACTAATAATTTAAACACACTAATTCACTTAATTCCACTCCGAAGCTTCGCTTGTTTCGCCCAAATCAACACTGCCTCGATCGCATCTTGCAGCGCCTATATATTTGAATTAGCAAAGAAATATCCAGAATGTTCAAGTAAACACGCGGAAGGTACCGAGCGTTCGAGTTTCGACTAGGCGCTGTCAGTTGAGCGATTTGTGATGTCATTTTCTCAATGCTCCCCTCGCTCTCGTTCCTGACACTAGATGGCGCTAGTTGACTTATTCATGCAACAATATCTCCCATCCCTGCTAAGTACGCAGCCCAAATATACAAACTCATCTACTTGCTCGATCAACTGATCAAATGATATGATTATATAAATTTAATTTTATTTAACAGAATTGTTGGAGTTATTTATATAATATTTTTCGTATTACAAATTCTCAATATGCGTCTTTTTCAGGTAAAAACAAAGAACAAACAATTATCCCTGTCTTTATCCCCGGAGGGTCAAGTTGAACACCTTATCGTCGAAGCAACCAGTATTCATAACCTTTGTCAAATGTATATCGGATGGGGACCATTCCTATAAATGACAAGATATTTGTTTAATACCACTGAGATATGATGGAATTGACATAGATATGGAAAAAGCAGTATTGATTAGAAACAACCCCGAATTGTTACTTTATATTTTTTTAGTAATATTTTTGTAGTTTTATAAGTCAAGTATTTGTATTTTTGTAAGTGAAATATAAATATACGCATTATTAGAACTAAGCGCGTTTTAATTTAAATTTATTCTTTATTAAAACCAAGACAAGAAAGCATTATTACAAATATGTTATTATGATAATATAAACAAATAAATGACAGCTTTTCTGTTAATGTAAGAAAATTAATTTTTTTTTATAATAAAGAAAACCTTTTTTAAAGAATGAGAATAGCAAAATATATTATTTATCATCCTTAGAAAAGTCATTTTTTTGCAGTACAATTTTAATAATTTACCAAAATATATTTTTATTTACCATTTTTTATAATCGTTTTTTCGTAATAGGCGGTTTTTTACTTTGTTTACCACTTAAGAAGCTAATTTCTCTATCGGTTGTCGATTGTTTGAGTTATTTTTAAATATGCTAAGTTTATGTTTATGATAATTTTATAATATAAATGAGCCAATATTGTAGGTTAACTAACATCAAACTAATTACGCTCATTCCTTGGTTGTTTGATGAGGATCAGCTGCACCATTACTTTTAACTCTTCGATAATAACCTTAGTGTTTGGTCTTCCTGAGATTTATTCTTCAAGTCGACTTTTTGATACTTTATATTGAAATAGTGAAAAAACGTGGTAGAGCCAAGCTACAGCTATATTGTGGTAATAGCACGAACGGATAGGCTCGAATGCGAATAAAAAGAACCCGAGACTCTATTTACTGGAAACGAGGCATTCCATCTTAGTCATCAGTCATCAGGGGTGACAACGCAATGGCATTTTGATATGGGCAGTTCATTGAATCCAAGGCCAAAGGAGCTGCAAGGAAGCTAGGAGTCCTTGCTTAGGTGTGACGATACTTCATGCCGGGGCAGCTTCTTACTTTATATGAAGCGCATGTCTGGTTATCCAAACAGTATTACTGCCATATATGGGCTGGTGCTGCAAAATGCCACCTAGTAGCAACTTTGGCTTCAATGAAAAGGCGCGCTAAATGGATTATTGGTTACCGAAATTTGGATAAAACCAAACCAAACCAGCCTCAAATACAAGAGCAAAGTAGCTAGCCTTTCGATTTTCTACAGGATGCATTTCGGGGAGTGTGTGCAGGAATTGCATAATTTAATTCCTCCCACTCACCGTCGGAAACCCAGACGTTCGGCCAGTCTCCACTCTTTCGTTGTTGACTTGCCACGCATTCGAACCAAATAGTTTGCTACACCGTTTATCACGTGTACAGCAAAGCAGTGGATTAACTTGCCAGCAACTGTGTTTCCATCCGATTACAAGGTGGGTGCCTTCAAGGCAAGAGTGAATTGTATTTGCTCCGTGGAATGGGCTTGTGTTAAATCAGTGAGCTTCTCCATCTTAGGCTACATCACCACTTATCATCAGGTGGGATTGTTGTTAAGAGCTGACTTAGAATAATAATGAGCATACAGTATTAATACCCCAAAATAATAATAATACGAATAGACGACCCCATCGCCCGCTGATGTATCAGTTGAGTGACAAAACTGCTACGTCAACGCAGTCAGTCAGCGCCTTGCGAGAGGTGTGAGCGCCGTGTCTCAGCAGAATTTAGGGTGCAAAGGCCCGTTTGTGCTTATGGCCGCACACGATACGGTGCCGGGTCTGGGCGTCTCCCGTTAATGGACGCCCAAATCATGGATGATGGACAGAAAGATAGTGCGCAAAGGGCCACTACCTGGAGGTCGCCAGGGCGCGTCTGGACCTGGCACTGGACGCGACAGCATGCGGGCCGCCAGCCGAGCGCGGGGTGCTGCAAGACCACCTAGCAGCCCCCCGCATCCATCACCCCCACCAGAAGGTTTGGTGTCGGCTGGGTCTTCTCGAACTCAGCAAGCGGCACCCAACGCTGGTGGAGCACGTCGCAAACGGTGGTAACAAATAATGAGCGCAAACGCACTGCGGGCGTACTTTAGGGGGCAAAAGAGGAAGAAACTGGATTATTTACACCGCATACCCCTAAACAAGCGGAATCGGGATGTCGTGCGAGCTCTTAACCCAATACTGGTGACCTATTTGGATTAGACGGACTCAATTCAGTTTGGCGCCGCACTGGTAGTATGCTGTATTATTGGCGCCAAACTTCCCATGGCTGGACGTCCTACTCGATTAAGTAGCGCTATCCCAGCCTGGAGAAAATCGAGCACCGTATCGCAAAGGCAAGGGGCCGTTATCGGCCAACTGACAAGCTTCAGGTGGGATAATAATAGACCGAGGTTTGTGCGCACCGTTAGAATGGCCGTTTGCTGCTGAATATCACAGAAACTAATGGAGCGCATAGATGATCTGAAGCAAAAAATCGCTTCTTGGGGGAAGTGGATTCGACGATTTAGCGAGAGGTCAAGGCGGTTCAACCAGAATCGTATCTTCCAGAGTGATCAGAAGAGGCTCTATAAATCATTGGAGTGACCAGAGGTATGTGAAGCGGGCCCAGGACCGGATTAGGCTGATACTGTCGCATTTTGGCGTAGCCTGTGGTCAGAGCCCGTAAACCACAGCGAGGGCCCTTGGATGGAAGTTGTGGCGAGCCATAATGCGAGTGTTACGCCTATGGATCCTATCACCGTAACGCCGGAAGACGTGGCTGAGGCGGTCCGTAAAGCCTCGAATTGGAAAAGTCCGGGGCTGGACGGGCCGCATCATTACTGGCTGAAGGGGTTCGTAGCGTGTCACTCTGTGCTCGCCCGACAGTTTCAAGAGGTTCTCGATCAGAAGTCGCTCCCGAGCCTCTTCACTACTGGGATTACTCACTTGGTTCCTAAAGATCAGGATACTACAGACCCGAGCAAATACCGCCCCATCACGTGTTTACCCACCATATATAAGACAGTGACATTCATTTTGAGCGCGAGAATCACTCGTCACCTGGAGCTGAATCGGGTCGTGGAACTAAGGAACCACTCCTCATTGACGCAGTCATTGGCAAAGTGGTGTAACGTAACCGTCGAAACTTCTCCGCCGCCTGGATAGACTATAGAAATACAGTCGACTCAGTGCCCCATACATGGCTAAAGAGAGTCATCGAGCTGTACAAGATTGACTGTACAGTTAGTCTTCCTCGGGCAGTGTATGGGGCAGTGGAGTACGATCCTTTGTCATCTGGGCGAGCGGATGATGGCTGCGGAGAACAACATAAGGGTAAGATGGGGTATCTTCCAGGGCGATTGTCTGAGTCCAATCTGGTTCTGCCTCTCTCTGAGTACTTTACTGGAGGGCTCCAGGAGAGGATTTCAGCTTCGGAAAGGAGGTACAAAAGTGAAACACCTTTTCTATATGGATGACCTCAAATTATTCGCCTCCAGTCGCTCCCATGTTATGGAATTGCTAAACATCACTTGTGAATTTAGCAATTCTATTGGAATGGAGCTGGGGACGGATAAGTGTGCGGTCCTCCATGTTGAAAGGGGAAGGGTTGCTAACTCTGAGGGCATAGACTTATCTATGCCCGTCAACTTAGGGACCCTTTCCGAGGCTGAAATATACCGATCCCTGGGTATGTCCCATAACATCGGTATCGATGAGGCTCGTATGAAAGTCAGTTTGCGACGTGTTTTATGCACGCCTGACCAAAGTGCTTAACAACCTTTTGTCCGGTGTGAACTATGAATAAGACACCCACATATAACGGTTGGGTCATGCCTGTCCTCATGTATACCTTTGGCATACTCAGGTGGACTCAGTGTGAGTGAACTTAACGTCTTGGATAGAAAAGTCCGCGCTACCTATGACGTTTCATAGGATGCATCATCCGTGATCGTTGGTAATGAGGCTGTACTTGCTGCGAAAGCATGGTGGGCGTGGCTTTCTGAGGGCACTCACCATGCATAATCGCGAAGTGTGCAGCCTCCGTCATTACTTCCTGGCGAGATCGGATGATGTCATATTTCAGTGATAAAGGGCTTACCCCTCTATTGTATATAAAGGGCTTACCCCTCTATCCTTAGCCAACGAGCAATGGCAGGACCCCGCAGTGCTTAGCATTTCCGACCGGGAGACCGTATAGAAGGAGAAGGAGCTCCACGAGAGGTACTACAGGGCTCTATATGAGCCCTTCGTAGATTCAGTCGCCTCCCTCCACTGGCTACGTTTCGGTGACCTCTTCGAGGATACCGAGGGTTTTGTCTGCGCACTATAGGATCAGGTTATTAAGACCTACAACTATCGGAGATACATCCTAAAGGATGGCACTGTCGACGTCTGTCGAGCTTGTAGCCATCCCGGTAAGTCACTTAGGCATGTCATCTCCGGTTGTGCGGCGCTTTTTAACTCTGAGTACTTGCACAGGCACAACCCAGTAGCCAGGATTCTACACCAGGAGCTCGCTCTGAAATACGGTCTCGTGGATCTGAAACTGCTTTATTATAGGTACTTACCGGAAGCCGTGCTCGAAAATGACCGTGTCAGGCTCTACTGAGACCGGGCCATCATCACAGACAGGACTATTCTTGCGAATAAACCTGATATTGTGCTGATGGATCGGGCACAGTCAAGAATATTTTTATTTATTAACCATTCCATATGACGAGAACCTAGTGAAAGCCGAACCAGATAAGAAAATAAAATATCTGTACATGGCCCACGAGGTGACCGACACGTAGGGTGGTCTGCCGACCGAAATTATTCCTGTAGTTGTCTCTGCGAATGGGCCAATCCCAGTTAGCCTCTCGGGTCATCTGAGGTGACTGGGACTTCGTGACGGACCGCTCCGGGCTTAAATACAAAAAGCTGTACTCCACGATACCGCCCGCATCGTCCGCCGGTCCGTTTCCCTCTAACCCTCGGCCGTTTGGTCCCTGCCAAGGGCTTCCATCTGGTTGGACTTCTATTTATTTATGTATTTTTTGTATTTATTTTATTTTATCGATATTTATGTATATTTATCTTTTCATTTTCATTTATAATTATATTTTTATAGAACCCAACCAGATTAGAAAACTATATAGATACCCTAAATAACAATAATAAAAGATTAAGTTTAATCTTAATACATAAGTATAAGTGATAAATCTTGCTACAAACATTTTTTCTTAAAAATCTTGAAATAATAAATAAGTATTTTAATTTAATCATGAAAGATTATTTGACTTTAGATACAATTTATTGATGTAAGATTTAAAATTCAAGTAAATTAAATACTTGACTTGATCCATTCTAGTTTTTTTTCTTTAAGCCAAAATTTTTTTTTAATCAAGAATATTTTATATTCAGCCAAGACAGCATTTTGAGTAGTTTATTATCTGCCTAGATTGATAGGTAAAACCAATCCAACATTTTTGTTCTTTACTGTCGAGACCAGATAAATTTTCGGGTCTACTTACTACTTGTGAACCCCCATTTTTACGCCAACGTTGACCACCGTCGACTCTCCCGTGGATCCCTGGGCGTCTACCACTTTGAGAATCACTGTGTTATACTTTGCATATTTTGAAAGTAGTTTTTAATGAATGCTTGTAAAAAATAGTATTTCGGCCACACATCGAATACCGTGTAGCAGAATATTAGGCGAAAGTAATCTGCCGGGCCCTTCCCGGCAGATTACTGTTGCCTAATATTCTGGGACCTATCTACTTACAGTATTAGTGATTACAAACATGTCGGTACATAGCACACGACGCTCGGGGAAGTGGGGACTAAATTAGAATTTGAGCTGAGTTACTATATCCCCTAAGTGTTTTGTTGTAGTGTTGGTAAAATGAAAATATTGATTTATTTTATAATAGTGTATTTGTCTTGTAATCATTAGTCATAGTTAAAAAGTATTATAAAAAATACACAAAAAAAAACTATCAAATAAATGTATGTATATAAGTATGTACTTGAATATAATATAAGTATGTACTTGAATTATCGTAATTAAAATTAAGAAGTGAAAGATTTTTTTTATAGGATAGTGTGACAAACGAGCACACAGTCCATCTGATGGTAAGTGGTTGCTGCGGCCCATAGACATCTACATCTATCATCGATTAAGAATCGTTTTCACCCCTGAGGACTAAGATGGAATGCCTCGTTTCCAGTAAAAAAGGGTTTCCGGATCTCTATACTCACCATACGAAACACAGCAGTATTAATCCGTTATTTTACGCTGGTGTTCAGTGTTAGCGTGTTCCTTCCGCGGTCGAGCCGACCCATTCGTGCTACATCTACAATATACATAGCTGCAGCGTCGCTCTACCACGTATAAAAGGTTTTTATTTTTCAGTGAAATAATTACCAAAAAATTTTTAAAACTTGTAGAAAAAACTAGTGATTTTGAACTATCCCAAACTAGTTATGTTTTAAATGACGTGGGATGCAAAAGAGTTTTTGATAAAATATTGGTTACTGGCAACAATCCTTGACTCACGAACTATCAGAAAGAGTAGTAGAGTAGTTTTATATTATATAGTGTTATATTATATAGTGGTTCATTCGTGGATGGATGGTATTTGCTTCAAAAAAATTATGTGATACTAGATATGGCAGACAAACAAGCCTTGTTTCAGGATGCGTTCTCCCGGCAATGCGATATTTTCTCTTCCATTCTTGGTGCCCAAAATCATTTCCCATCTAAATCAAACGAAGGGAACTTACCTTCTCATAGTACCGAGATGGAACAGACGGTTCAAAAGATTTCATCACGTTGTCTGAATAGGTGATTTGTAAAAAAGTGAGTCATATGAAAACTTGTGGAGGTTAGGGATCTATGTTTTGTAACGTGTTCTAAGCTGACAGTTCTCTAATGTATCGGTCTTTTTCCGCGTCATCATATCTTGTTTCCCAGGCGGTTAGGTTGTCTTTTTTGAGCCTGTGCCTAACGTATGAGATGGGCATAGCAAAGTAAACCGGTTTTTTGTATAACCTAGCATGTAACATGGCATTAGGCGCTTGGTCAACTGCCTCCTTGCCAGCTCTATTCTACCTCTATTGTATGTCTTGTGTGTGTACATAATATGATGTATCTGCGTAATAATTGGGTGTGTGTTGCTTCTTTTACTTGTATGGAATAGGGGAGTCCGAATATATGATAGTCTGAGGAAATAGTTTATAGATTGCCCATTTGCATGCATTAAGAATAGAGAAAACCTCCGTTTAGAAAACACTACATGTGGTATGCAATTTATACTTCTTTGTAGTAAAAGTTTTGTTGAGATTGCAGCAGACGCAGGCGGTACCAAGGGTTCCGTCTACGTTCATGACAAGATGCCGTCTGTGAAGATATAAGTTGTGTTTAGTCCCACTAACTTCTCCTTGATAATACACCAGTTTGGGCTTAACACTGATTCTGTGCGCTGTGTGGAGAAGTTTGTTGGAGGGCGTAAGTTTTTCAATATATCGAAGGGCATATAACTAAATGCTCCGGTGAGATTCGTTCGTTCGATGATATGAACTATAACTTTTAAATCTGACGCTAACATGTCTGCCTGTGCCATGGCTATGACTGCAGGCGTTGACACTGTACGGAACCCCATAATGGCTGTGTTCGCTAATCTCCTCTGCATTCTTTTTAGGCTCCTCCTGATGTACTTCTTGTAAATAATGTGTCCCAAGATACCTGCAGTATATGTGACTGTTGGTTCAATCATGTGCTGGTAAATGATACGGACATTTTTAGGAAGCTCCGCAAGTTGATCTTGAGAACATACAGAAGGTATTAAAAATTAAGTTTGCCTTACTGATGACGTACCGCACATGACTGGCAAAGAAAAGCTTCTCGTCAATAATGACTCCCAAGTATTTCATTTCCAGTTTGAAAGTAGAAGTATGTTCGCCCAGTCCAATTTATGCGCTTTTAGCCTTTGGCGTGAAGGTTAACATTTGGGTCTCTGAAGGCAAGCCAGTGGGTGAATTGCTAGCTTACTGTTCCTTGTCGGCTTGTCTCTAATAATGGGACACAAAAAGAAATTAATATGCGAGACTCGAAGGCGCAAATTTTGTAAGTAAGAATATGCGGCTCGAGAAAACCAGAAATGGTATGCGGGATGTGGCCCACGAACCGACCACGCGGTAAAGCTATAGGATTGTATTTTTTTTACGATAGTTCAGGATCCCCGGTAGAGGCTGATTCAATTTAAATAGGTACATACACGAAGAACTAGCGGGTAATTGCACACTCACAGACAAAGAGTGCTCAACTGCGATCTTCGGATGCGAGGCGACGAAGCGCTCCACCCTTTTACAGCTGCGTTGCGGTATTTTTCAGCACAATTGGCGGAGTAAGCGGAAAGGTCTTGCCCGCGGTATCACATAGTCTGCACATGTAACAGGTCTGTAGGTTCCTAAACCATACCATTACACATAAGTGGGGCGCGGTGGCGGGAACCACGCAGTGCATCCCGTAGAAGGCGACGCGAATTAGGAGTTCAGCGTCGTGCGGTGAGCTTGCGGTACGGCGCGAGCGATATGCGGATTGGGTGATGAAATTTCACGAATTCATCACTGTGCGGTAAGCGTACCTGTCGACGGCATAAGCGGTGCGGGCGTATAGCGTATGAACTCTACTAGCGTTGCACGGCGACTAGTGTCACACACAAGGTCACGCAACATACAATTTCCGAGGTGAAATAGACTATTTAAGATAAGGACAGACAGCGACTGTTTGGTGGGTCCAGCTCCGTTACCGTTACCGTTGTAGCCTATTAAAGTCCTTGTTATATCATATTAATAATTAGTATAATTAATTGTTTCTGTTTGAATAACAACAAGAATAATTTATAATAAAGCATTTTATACAATATGCGGGGATTACTTATTCTCATACTATATTAGACCTGAGTCAGGTGAAGCTGTAAGAGTCGCATAGACTAACAGCACAAACATCTAGATAATAGGCTCATACTATAATTCAACAAAAGAACTCATAACAGCTGCCCAATCTACCCCGAAACACAAAAAACGGGGGCATACAATTAGAGCATGAAAATTCAGCATTATATTTAAAATCTGAATATAATACCTGTAGTACTATAAGTATGATTAAATAAGAACTCCATCCTAGTCACTAACTTTCGCCGAATAAGTCGATGTTCAGATGATGAAAGCGCGTGTTGACTAGAGGGTTTGCATATGCTACATTAGAGAGTACCTAAGTAATCAAATGCACGTTGTAGTTGATACATATTCTAAGTTCTAATTAATAGTTTCTCAGATCGTTTATTTCTAAATAAGGAACATTACATAATTATACATACAATAATCTAATGAAGTTTTGTTTCAAATTGAATGATTAAAAATTTAATTTTATAAGCTTGGAAGTTTTTATATTAATTAAACAACACCGCACCAAATTCCGCTGCATCGCCGAATTTTAGCAATATTTAACTATTTCCGCGGTTATGCAGCTAAAATTCCTATACTCTTTCGTTTAACCGTGTTATAAAATATGTGGCTTTATGATAAGTAATATTTTGTCATTATATTTAATTATAGATTATAAAAAAATATTATTTATAAAAAAAGTAAAGTTACAGCCTATATACATCCCACTGCTGCGCACAGACCTCCCGCTCATTTCTGAGAGGGTTTTAGGACAAGGGTTTGTCCGCCGCGCTGCTCCAATGCGTGTTGGCGAATGTTCACATGTCTTCGAAATATTTCTCTGACATGCAGGTTTCCTCACGATGTTTTTTCACCGCCGAGCACGTGGTAAATCAGTATTTAAAATTGCAATTAACAATTTCATTGGTGCCGCCGGGGATCGAACCCGGTTTGCTCGCGTACTGTGAAATTTACAGCGAGTGCTAACCGTCTGAGCTACCACGGCTCTATTTTATAAGAAAAAATTAATTGTAATGTAAGGGTGTTTACACATTATGTCGCGGTGGTAGCGTTTTTCGCCGCCGCGGTGCCGCAGGAGCTGTGGCGTTTCACCGCAGAGCTAGCGACACAAACGCGGCCTACGCGTTGCGATTATACTATAGACCGGTCTCGCTCGATCAGTCGGACAGAATGGACAGTACCGTGGTAATTGCGATGCTTCTTTGTGTTCTGCGTCGTCGTCGCAAAAGGAGAAAAACAAGAACTATTTGGATCGATCCCTTTATATCTTCCAGGAAAAGTAACGGAAAGTTTTATTGTGATTATGAGAACTTGAGAAGAAATCCTAAGAAATTCCGTAATTATTTCCGTATGAGTATTAATACATTCGACCAAATATTAGAACGCGTCCACAACGATTTGCAGAAAAATGATACGAAAATTAGGGAATGTATTTCACCGGAAATGTTAATGGTGACATGAACGTAAGTAAAAAAAATGTAGATATATTATGAAATTAAGATTTATATATTTCATAGTAAGGCACAAAGTATAAGTAGTACTAGGGCTAATATTAATTAAAATTGGGTAATGATTTGTCGGACATGGGTAAATTGATCTGTGATAAAGCACTAGTAGAAGGCGTGCTCTGGTAACTATCGTATGTCGATATATTGTATCCAGTCTGATAGCCGTAATTAGATGTGTCTTGCCATACTGATGTAGGGTACCGAATTTCTGTTAAAATTTGTAGAACTCTACTCTGAAACTTCAATATTTGTTGATCATTAAATTTTTTGAGACTTGGCAAAAGACTTTAAAAAAAAGATAAATGTCTATTATCCTGTTCTTTTTTTAAAATGTTCAAAACTTCTGTTTCAAACTCATCTGGTTTGCGTTTGCGAAGCGATGTGCTTGAAGTACTCGGTTCATTGATTTGTACTGAAGTTTGCTGTTCATTAGGAGATTCTTCGCGTGGTCGTTCAGATGGTTCTTCTTGATTCTGAGTCGCACTATTTGTTGCAATACTGGACTGTGTCTCTGAAGGTGCAATTTTTTTTCAAAAAAGATAATTGTTCAAACAAATGGTATTTTTTGGTAGAACTTGCAGCTGATCCTGACCTCTTTGTTTTTATTTTTGTAAGGTATTTAAAAAAGTTGTCCTTCACATTCTTCCATTTATCAAAGACAGATTTACCTGAAAAAAAAAAAGTTATGTGACACATACTCCAGATTATACTTTTTTAATTGTTTTTCAGATATTTGGCCAAGGAACATACATTCACTGACCTGCACGAAAATTTTAAGCTTGTAATATCTACTATAGCTCAAATAATAAGATGCACATGTAAAGTGCTTTGGAATTAACTATCACAAAAATGTATGCCAGAATTAACAGAACAGCGATTAAAAAAATCGCAAGACAGTACGAGTCTAAAGCTAACTTCCCTCACTGCATTGGCACCATGGATTGCCATCAACATATACGAATGATTAAACCTAATAGTAGTGGTTCGCTTTTTTCAACATTAAAGATTTTTTCTCTATAGTATTGTTTGCTATAGGTTGATGCAGACTACAGGTTTATTTATATAGATGTGGGCGCATATGGAAAAGAGTGCGACTCAATGATTTTTGAAAATTCTACATTATATGAGCATCTACTACGTAACCACATAATACTACCGCACCCAGAATCATTATCAAGCACTCGAAGTGAAGATATGCCTTTTGTTTTCGTTGCTGACGAGGCTTTCGGTTTGAGTCCATATACCATGCGTCCTTATAGTGGAAGGAACTTGCCCACACCAAAACGTGTGTTTAATTACCGCTTCTCAAGAGTTAGGCGGTACGTAGAATGTGCCTTTGGCATTTTGGCCAATAAGTGGAGAATTTTCCATCGTCCCCTAAAAACGTGAATACAGATTTAGCAATCGATATTGTTAAATGTTGCTGCGTTCTGCATAATTTTGTCAGAGCCAAAGCTGGACCTCATTCTAGGGATTCAATGGCGACTGTAGACCATGAAGACGTCATCATAGACATTTCAGAAACACAAGCTGTAAGGAGAGTTCCAGCAGCCAATACAATAGGTGATATGTTTTCAGATTATTTTATGAGCGAAGAAGGGGCATTACCCTGGCAATTAAATGTAATTTAATATCTATCTACTTGTAATCATAAACTCGCCCAGTAACATTTTAAACTTTATTTGCCCAGAAGGCAGAACATCAACAACTACAAAGTATTTATGCCGTACGCAATATGAACAGTTTTACAATGCAAAGATTACATTCTATGAGATGTCTTTTAAACAAAGAATAAATAAAAAATAAATCTTACCAAAAATATCCTTGTCTTTTTCACTGAACGCATCGAAATCGGAATATAATATTAAGCAAATATCTTTCCATGCTGCATTCGAATTGTATATTTAAACTCTTCTAAAGATTTGTCCCACAAGACTGATCTTTCGCGAACCAGTGAGATTAATTAATACATATCTATGTTCTTAATAAATTCAGGTATGTACATTCTGCAAATACTCTTTGACCTGCACCGCGCGTAACGTCGTTCCTCTCCGTGTATAAACGACCAACTAAACTCTTATAAGTTCAGAACTACGACACCGCAAGCCGCTACCCCCGCGGTACAGAGACTCGTCGCCGCCGCCGCGGCGTCGTGTGTGAGGCTCCATACAAATTCAAGGCAGACTAGAGCAGCGGCGCCGCGACGGCGGCGGTGCCGTTGCCGCTGCGGCATAATGTGTAATAAGCCTAAGGGATACAATAAACGTCGATGTAACCTATAACTAAGAAAACGTTTAGTAGTTTATTCCACAATATAGGTAAATATTGTAGCATATTATAATATAATGCATGTCGTACTGGTTATCCTAAATACAATAAAATAAAAGATAAAATGCCAGAAATTCGAATTTGTTCTCCTAAAAATAAATTGTGGAACATGTGCGCTGATTGTCTACAGCGTGGTAATTAATGAACGAGTACATTGCAGTTTTAAATAATTTTGACTTGAATTGTAATATGGTGTTGATTAAAACTAATTTTAGGGATTTTATCGCGTTTAATTATTTGATTTTTAATTAAAGCGTTTAGATTTAATTATTAGATCAAACGATTAAACGTAATCAAATCCGTAAAAGTAGTTTTATTCAATGTGTAGTGTTTGCGTAAATATAAGAAATACTATGAAATATGGTGGTGGACAACCTTCAATTCTCCTCTTTTTATTTTATGTGTTTTATTTAAACTGCATTTTGTTGCAATAATAAGCTTGCATAGTGCTAAGCTTCGTAATAGTACATATACCGTCTGACTTAATAATCGTGAGGAAAAACGAGGGCGTAACGGGTGAAAGAAATAGAAGCATCGGGATAAAAAAGTCAGCCGGTTTATACAACGTTTTCCTAAATTTGTAAGTGAATAATATATATATATATATATATATATATATATATATATATATATATATATATATATATATATATTTGACACCACCTTGACAATGAAAATCTAGACTTTGGATGTTTAGTTGTTAACATTTGATTAGGTAATGGGTTTTTGCGTACCCAACCATCTTGAGATTTCACCGTATAAGAAACTGGACTTTCTCGATGTACGAGTACCACCGTCCCTTCAGTCCACTTTCCTCCGTTTTTAGGATAGTCCCGTAGTAGCACGGGATCTTGGGGCTCAGCTACCCGCAGAGTGGTTTCCTACCGCCCCTCACTAATCTCCTGCCACTGTCACACCAATTTACGCGTGTCGGGCTTCAAAAGGACCAGTTGGCAACAAAATCGTCGTCCGAACATAAGCATTGCGGGCTCGTGACCAGCGGTAATATGTTCAGTGTTCCTATATAAGAAAAGAAATTGACTTTAGGTTATTTACTTAATTTAGGTAAGCCAAAACGCACAAAACTTTTTCGTACTATGTCACCTGAAGCGATGATGCGGTCGACGATGGAGCGCACTTGTGTGTCTATGTACACTATTTATGGTGTGAAAATGAAATAATTTTCTCGTAATTAAAAGAACTTAATTTATATTGTCATTTTGAAGGTAATCAGGGAGTCTATTACATATTTAAAATCCTTATATAATATACATTTGTGCGTACTTCTATTTATTTGTTTATGTAATAGATCGTATATTATATGAATAAGAAGAAGAGTTTTACCCCTTTTTTAAAAAAAGATTTAGAGCTTTCTAATGGATGAGCCACTTAAATCGTCCCTATATATTTCTTTTGTGACAAAACACTATGTTCACATTAACTAAGCTGCCCCGTGTCTTTTTCACATAATATATTAATATTGCTAATATGTAGCAATGTTAGGCTATTAATGATTATTTTGAAACTATAAGTCTGAGTCTGCTTCTAGTCTGCAAACTAAAGTCTACTAGCTCAATTTGATTACGCAAAAATATATTGATGCTGCGCTTTCTATTTTAGTTTTATCATGTATAATATTTGTGTTCATTGTTTAATGTACAATCTTTAATAAGACAGATTTGCTGTTCATCATCATTATTACAGCCCTTCACAAGTTCACTGTTGAATATGAGCCTTCCCAAAGGAATGTCACTAAGCATGGTCCTGGGCCACCTGCATACATCGACTTCTGACATTTCTTACCACCGCCCTGTTCTTCGCCTACCGTACTTTGGTTCCATACCGTAATTTTAGTGGTAAGTAGAGAAGACAGGTTCTCATGTAGCAACTTGAGAACCCTTATTCCCCATCGGTTATCAGTACTTCGAGCAATACAGCTGACCCATTGTCACTTCATATTACAGTTACTCCGGTTCTAGAATCAGAGAAATTCCGAGCCCTCTCCATAGATATCTGAGTGTCATTGGGCTTCCTTATACGGCCAGCAGTGAAGGACTGCATCTCAGATCCTTATATGATCTGTAGTGTTATGCTACTTACATATCATTTTACACTATTTTAAATTTATTTTTCCATTCTGTTTTTGATTTTCTGCATTCACCTCAAAACTTGATATTTTGCATTACCTTTATTTCCATAGGATCCTGTAACGTTTTTAAACCATAAGAACACAATAACAAATCATTTTCACTTCGTATTTTCACGCTATCAGCACTTTTTAAATCGGTGTCAATGGAGTCCACCTTTTTCGATCTTTTATTTAGTTCTCCGTAACTCTGCAATTTCGGGCTTCGTGCGCGCTGTTGCGCTACCTTTTTCCATATATAAATAATATCTCATTTTTCACTTAAATCTTGCCGTTTCTCTATTACGAGCCTGAAACCAAAATTTGACATGTTTTGACATCGTTGTTTATCTGGTTGTCATGGCAATTTTTATTCAAATTCGTTACCGGTCTGATGTTTTTACTTCAAAACTTCCACAAAAATACTCTTTTCTTCTTGGCCATTTACAAAAATTTGCTTTTAATTTAAATAATTTCCCGTTCTTTTCACAAATCCGTCGTCGAGCGCGGAGCTCTCTAAAAAAAGTATAAAAGCCGAACAATCGGCCAATAAAGTGGGTCTCGCTTCAGCTTTCATACTAGAAGCATCTCCTAAAGGCCTTATCCCGGGGCCGCACTGCCCCGGAATCCTGCATGCCTCTGCCTTCACCTGAAGTAGTCGCCTAGCCACGCCTACGCCTCCCCCTACTAATGCCCGCGCTATCTTTAGCCGCTGTGCGTGCTTGCTCCAGGCGCTGTGAGCGCCTACTTCAGGCGCTGAGAGCATCTACCAAGGCACTGCGTGTACCTACTCCAGGCACTGCGTGTGCCTACTCCGGGCGTTGCGTGTGCCCACTCCACGCGCTGCGTGTGCCTTCTCCAGACGCTGCGTGTGCCTAGATCAGGCGCTGCGCACCTACCACAGGCACAGCCTGTGCATACTCCGTGAGCGGTGAGCACCACTGCCAAGCGCGGTGTGCCACTTTGGTCTTCGGGCTCCGTTTCAGTACACATTTATCTTTATTATTTAAAAAAAAATTGTAATTCACGTCACCCATCATCATCTTCATACTTTTTTTTATATAAAACTGTAAATATCTTTTAAAATTTTAAATAAATTATTCGTTTTTGTTCTATTTTGTTGTTTCGTTGTTGTTAGGTTAGGTTCTTTAGTTTTTAATTGTCGCTTTACGACAGATCACTGGTAACACGCACTGGTTGTACAATATTGTTTACAAGTTTTCAGATATACGTGATGGGAAGAGGTGTTGTAGACTTCCTCAGACTGCTCAGCCGAATTGAATTCAGCGTTTGACCTCTCAGTCGGAATTTGGACTTAACTAGTTAAATAATTTACACCAAGTATTTGGTGGAGCCGTGGTAGTTCAGATGGTTAGCGCTCGCTGTAAATTTCACAATACGCGAGCAAACCGGGTTCGATCCCCGCCGGCACCAATAAAATTGTTAATTGCAATTTTAAGTGCTGATTTACCACGTCCTCGGCGGTGAAGGAAAACATCGTGAGGAAACCTGCATGTCTGAGAAATAAGAAAAAATATTTCGAAGACATGTGAAGTTCGCCAACACGCATTGGGGCAGCGCGGCGGACTATTCTTTGTCCTAAAAAAACCCTCTCAGAAATGAGGGGAGGCCTGTGCCCAGCAGTGGGACGTATATAGGCTGTAACTAACTTTAAACGTATTTGCTGACAACTTTGAGCGTAGTGCTCTCAACAACTACCTTCATATGCGTCATAAGGACGTTACTCATGACCTTTGTTTTGTTCATGTTCATTTTATGACCCTTCTGTTTAGAGATACTGTTAATAGCGTATTCTTTTCAGTCAAGTAGCTTGAAAACGTTTTTTAATTTTCTAACACTACAGCATTTCCGATAGACAACTTGGTATCGCTGAAGAAACTGTAGCACCGTCCAAATTCCAACGAAATCTAAGGCTGTCTCATAGTGCAGCTATGTACGCAAACAAAGTGGCAGTTTGTACTCTTTGATCCTCTGCAAAATTTGCCGTAGGTGTTTTGATGTATGTGGTCTTCAAATACCAAAGCCTTTTCGAAATCAATCGCCGTTGTATATTTAGCAAATTGAATCCTTGGAAATTTTACTATAAAGGGAAGAAAGTTTATATATTATTCTTAAAATAGTAAGAGTCTGAGAATGCTGGCAAACCCTATCTATAAATGCACTCTGCTTTCTAAATATATTTTTGCCTGTGGTGATCATTCATCTTGTTATTTTGATACGTTGTTTTATATAAAATAATCGTGACAAAAGTGCACAAAGCTCACCTGGTGGTAAGTGGATGCTCTGGGCAACAGATATTTATCCTCGATTAAAAATCAAAATACAAATACAAATATTTACCCCTGAGGACTAAGATTTCTCGATTCTAGTATATAGTCTGCGGTTCTCTCTCACTCACCATACGAAACACAGCAGAATAAAACTATTATTTGACGCTGGTATTCTGTAACAGGGTTATCCTTCCCCGAGTCGATTCTTTCGTGCTATAACCATGTTATAGTTGCAGTCTACTACCTCTACTACCCTGTTCGTCTAGTGGTCATAAACGTGACTGCTCTTGATCCGACCTCTGGTCTTGAGGCACTGGTTCTGGGTTTTAATCCCGAGTTGGGTTAAATAATCTTTTTTTAAGACTTTCTGTTAAGCGATTTTCTACCAGCAGCCATGAGACGGAAAGTTGGAAGTGTTTGACCTTCATGCCTCGGAAGCACGTAAATCCATTGGTACTGCGCCCGATCTTCACTGGTCATGTCGTACTATCGTCCAATCAGATTTTAAAAGTGAGAGAATAGAGAGTGCACCTGTGTTTGCCCATATACTTAAGCGGTTTAATCCTGTCCTCCGCAGAGAGCTACTGTCCATTGGGACTGGCCGCCGCGCTGGGACCGAAATTCGGTCTGGGGGACATTATTATCAAATTCCCTAGTGTAAAGTACGATTAATTGTTATGAAAAAGTACATTATTGTGTTTATTTTGTATATTAAACCCAATATCTGATTACAAGAACGATACTTGACCATAGTTAAATATTGACATTCTTGAACAATAATCGAGATTAAATAATTTCAAGCACAGGACTTGACCTAATCATAAGGCGTAGGATTATTGATACAGATAGATTTGAAGTATCATTATATGTTTCTAATCATTCCGTTTCAAGATAGATTTACCGTGTTGAGTATTGCAAATACGAGTACATCTAACTATAATAGATTTTTGCGTCACATTTGTGTTAGTACTCAAATAATATTTCTTTATTTTAGATACACTTACATCATAATATGTTTAATATAAACATTACCAACTATACATTTTTCGGATCGCGACTTAATTGATTTGTTTTAAATATTTTGTAAGTACACTTAGGAATTGGGAAAATACCGAATCTGTTTATATAAATTGAATTATCTTGCCATTATTTTCTCTCGAGATATAATGACAGAATTTTCACGACGATATAGGGACCTAAATAGTGACAGATGGACAAGTTATGCTGAAAAATAACAAGATTATATAAGGTCCGAAAATGGAAGAGGACACGGTAATCCTCGAATCCCAAAACTTGTTGTATCATCGGCACGTTGACCATCTGTTCAAAGAGGTGTCGAATTCTATAATATCGTCCACAATACTCTCATTAACAATCTAGTTGAGAAGAAGTATATCGACATATATCGTATACAGAAAATCACACACAAACGGTATTTGTTAAAAAAGGTCACACAGGTTTACGCACCGAACGATGATGGATTGACACATCGCGATATAGACGATGTATTGATGGGAGACTTCAATCCAAAATTAGACACAATAAATGACGGTGAACTGAAGGCAATGTATTTTGAAGTAAAGCAATGGAAACTAGGGGGTTATCAGCTAGCCAACTTTAAGAAAAAGGATATCTTTATGATGACTACTTTTTCCGGAAGCATCCCCACAGAAATTGGAAGTGGTCTAGCCCAGAGAGTTTCCCAAAAAATAAAGTGGACTTTATAATAATGAGCAGGCAATAACTGTTTAGCGTTGTCTGAGTGATCGCGAGTGTGAAAACTGTTTGATATAACCGAATGATGAGAGGCGCGCTGGAACTTAATATTAAATTGGAGAGGTGACGTGTAACGTAGTCAACTCTCTATCCTCCCCGCGCTTTTATCCAAGCCCCGAAAACTTTCAGTTTTAAATACAGAATCATTCTCAAAAGATAACTTCTTGTAATCGAAAGAAATCAAGAAATATAATACAATTTTATGAACAAAACCAAGACATCGACTTTTGACAACTTGAAAGAAAGAAGCCAATATGTGTATCTTTACATTTTTAGAAGTTAGCTTTACTTCATTTAGCACATTTTATGACGTTATTGGAAAGTGAAATAAACGTCAAGTATTTTTTAAGCTATTGCATAGCTTCTATCGCGGGCCTTGAGCGTGGGGATGAATCCAGAAATTTATTCCGCCGTAGCGAAAAAACCTCACGCTCCCCACTCCAACGGGCACGGAGGTGTGGCTTGAAGGCCGTGCATTGTCTAACGTCGTTTCCTTTTTCGGCAGTCTTCGACACGGTGTTTGTGTATAAAGTGTTTTGAATATGAATGAACAAAGTGCATTTATTATTAATGAAGAAAGTCACGAAATAATAGTGAAAGAAAATGAGTGAGTACTCTATATAAATACATTTTATTATTATAAAAAATGCAGTACTAATTTTGAATTTAAAATATAATAAAGATATAAAGATAAACTAAATTTTTGATATTAAAATGAGCGATATTAAAAGTAGTCTTTCTTACTCTTTATATACACACAAACACACACACGCGTATAGTTTAAATTCTCAATTTAGATTCTCAATAGGCGGTACAAGAAAAATAATACCTACTTGCACTTATTTTAACTGAAATATAAGGTGCTACTACACTAAAATATGCCATGGCTGCAACTGGTGGTTCTACTCATGATACTGTACCACTTTCCCCAAGGAACCCATAGTTAATTCTCAAAAAAAAAATTGCACTTTGTATGGAAATCGGTCAGCTGATTGGCCAAGTCTCCATACAAACAACCGTGGCATATATTTTAGAAGCCCCTTAAATAACAACATTAGATACTGTAAAATAAAATTTATTATTTTTACTCATTCATGGTCAATTATTTATTTATTTATTTCGGAACATTGTAAATGTAAACCTTATATTAAATCAGTTCCTATCTTATCATTAATCTTAATCTTAGTTCTTAACCTTAATCTTAGTTAATTAGTTATTAATCTTAGAAATCCCTGCCTAATTAATAATTAGCCATATTACAAAAATGAAATAAACTTTGTATTCTCCTAGTAAACATCTGGATAGGAGTCCGTAAATTAAATAAAAAAATAATGTTTTTGATTCAACATTCATTAACCTCAAGTATTTTTTATTACAATTAAAGGGTATTTGTTTTGAATAATCATATTAAACCAACTTTTCTTGTCTAACTAGTCATATTTAAAATTTACCAGAGTCAGGTTATGGTGCAAAAACACCAAAGATCTGCCTTATCTGGCAGAAGTTTGTTACGTTTTTTTTTTCGTAGGTATATGTTTCTTTATAATCTGTCTTTTTATTTATAAGACCATCAAATAGTAAAAAAATATTTATAAAAAAGAAAAAACGAAATAACAAAACGGTTTCAAAATCTGCGCGGCTTATTATTTTCTAAACATACGGTATTAAATTAAATGGTTAAGTTAAACGCGATAAAATACCTAAAATCAGTTTTTTTCAATTCCGAAATGTTGATATTAAAGTTGAAGTTGTAAAACGACGTAAGCAAATGAATCTTTGGATAGCGATGAAAAGAAGAGACAAACTTGAAATAAACCTGAACTGTCAGATAAACGAACTCCAGTTTATGATCTATTTCCTTTTTCATTTGCAATGATATTTACCAGGATGTGTAACTGCATAAAGTGACAAATACAAGCTGAGTAAGGGAGATAAATCCTTCTTCGATAATCCTGTTAACATGAAAATACTAAAAATAAATTTTGTTCCTTAACTAAATATAAGTTTACAAATAAAATAATTACAAAGTCGATTGAACTTATTTAAAAACGCATGCATCCTGTAAATAGCAGAGCTTTTTAAAAGTTTATAATATTCTTCCTTGCTTTGCCTGCCTGCCTTTGCTCAAAATATTTTTCTCTGCGTCATCGTTCACATTGTGGTGAGTTTTCAAATAAAGTAATAACGTATTTTAGTTATCAAATAATTTTACTATTTGTATGTAATTAAAAATGTAAATCACTATTGTTACGAGCTTGAGGTTCGTGACAATAAAAATTGCCGATAGAATTACCTAAATTAACACTTTAATTTTCTTTACATAAATTAAAACTTAAAACACTAATTATTCACACTGATTCACTTTATTCCGCTCCGAAGCTTTGCTTGTCTCGCCAAATTCAATACTTCCTCGATCGCATCTTGCAGCGCCTATTTATATAAATTAGCACGGAAATATCCAGAATATTCAAGTAAACACGCGTAAGGTACCGAGAGTTCTTGTTTCAACTAGGCGCTAGTGCCGTCGACTAAGGCGCGTAACACTATTGTAATGATAGGTATGAGATTTATATTTGCTATGAATTTTATACAAATATAACATTTTATAATAAAAATAAATAATAAAAATAAAAATATATATAATAAAAAGTATCTTCGTATTTTAAATACAAATTACAGACATTAAAAAAAGGTATAATTATAATTGATGTGCCATTTTGTTTGATAACTTGTTACCATTTTGTAGGTAGTAACATTGTTGCTGTAGACATCTTGAGAATATTTATCAAAAACCGAAATAATTCTGAAGAGACCAAAACAGATAAAAATTTGAGATTGTAAACTCAGGAGTATATGATGGATACATTTAATAAACTCTGAAATACACTCCTTTTCTGTTCAACTATTCCGGCCAGTTTTTCTGTATTCCTTGCTTGAGTCTCATTAGTTGTTGGCAGTAGAGATCCAAATCGATAGTTTTGCTCTCCGGTAAAAGCTCAAAATAAACGATGTCTTTCCAATCCCATCATAAACACATCACATTATTGCATGATTATTATCACCCTTTGAACATGATCTTTTTCGAACGTTCCTGTCGTAGCTGATCCACTTTTCTTAATATCTTTTCTAAAATATCTAGGTTTCATTATATTTTAGTAGAGAATCGCAAATGAGTACATGATTCAAAAGGTTTATTTTAGTAAGCTCGTGTGGTACCTAAATATCGTGGTGTTTTGTATAGCTAGACTTTTTCAAGTTTGTCAAACCATTTTGTGGTCAATTCTCAATTTCTTGACTATGTTGTAACTGCTAATATGCCGATCTTGCTCTACTTTTTCAAAACTGGCATCGACTTTATCCGTACCGTACTTTATTCAATCAGAGCGAGCTGTATTTTTGACAGCAAAATTCGATTGAAACTGCATACTGCCACTGCATTAGGTCCATAACGTCACAAATATTTTTGCGGTTTGAGTCGCATTTTTCCCTTTGTAATAAAACCTCAGAATGTATCGAATTTCTTCATTAGATTCACTCATTTTGGCAGACAGAAAATGAATTGAAAAATGGCGAGAAAGTGTTAATTGTTAATTTCCTATATTAATTGGTATTAAAACCAGCCAGATAAAAACAGAACAACCAAAGAGATTTTTGTTCAATTTTATACAAATAAAATACGAAGAAACTTCTTCAACGACCTATTTTTAACTTAAAGTTCCAAGTTCTTATCAGTAGGCCTTTTCTTAATTCCCCTCCCATTGGTTGCAGGCTCAATAATAATCTGATTGTATTTCCACTAACTGTTGATTGAGATATGGTAACTTTTAAATTTAGGTCAATAGAATAAAACCCGTAGTATTTACTGCTATATGTTACTATACTCGTAAATTTAAAAAACGTAAACAATCACGCCTGTCACCCAAAGCGATATGCAGATACTACAGACTTCCATTTGGCACGATCCTGACTCACCTCTCTCGCCTCCTCCAGATCCATATACCTACGCATACATGCTCGTCGGTTAAGGGACACCTAATTTGGCCCATTTTCAACATATCGCCAATTTGGTCGATCAACTTTCACCTAGGATGTCCCTTTCCGTTTACATGTACTACGCATATATTCTTGTCGGTTAAGGGTATTCCTTATCTGATCCATCTTCAATTTATCGCCATTTGGTCGATAAACTTCTAAAACATACATTGGCACTCTTCTCTCTTCTCGTTCATTCTTTCTACATGACCACCACCAACCACCGAAGAATTCCTTTCTTAATCCTTCGGTGGTTGGTGGTGCAACATGATGTTGCTTGTTATTGTGTATAATTAAATAATAATATTTACCGAGTGGCGGTTATATAAGGGAGCCCATCATCCCATATCGTTCCGTATGTGTCTTAAGAGCCGGCTATGGAATATGTCAGGAAGAGGGTTAGTGTGCTAGTGGCTTTCGGTAGATAATGGTATTACCATTCCGTTTTTGCCAGTCGTAGAATATTCAGGTCGACGAGTGCCACCAGCGTCAAAGGTGCGAAACATGTGATATTGCGATAGTTAACCCACTTGCTAAATGATTCTTAATATTCCTCATGTTTAATAATGACCTATTACGGGCGTATGGAAAAAATGGAAGAAGAAATAATTACATAAAATATACCTCCTAACGTGGGCAGTTATAGACAAGTTAATGGAAGATAACATTTTATATTGAAATAGATATTCACAATGTAGTAGTTTATAGGTAACTAGCTGATACCCATTCGCTTCGATGTGCGCACGATAATATAGGATAATAACGTAGATATAATATATCAAGAAACATAATTTTTTAGAGGACAATTGTAAAATCCATTCTTTGTGAGCGTCTAAATTGCGGAATGAGACTATACTAAATTGGTTTTATATATGGTTTTATATATAAACCATAACATATAAAACAATACACACGATTAACTTGAAATTTAGTATAGTCTATATGTCGCCGCAAGTACATCTTCGTTTGACAAAGCATAAGCCTTGCATTGTCTTTTAATTGTTATAAATTATAATAATCAACGGTGTATAATTATTAATACTACAATTTAATAACAGCAATTTATCAGAAACATAACATGTAACTAGCTAGTTCCTTAAAAACTCTTTTGGTTTACAAATCTCTTTATTGACAACTAATTCCTGGTAAAACAACTATTTATTCCATTATCAACTTTTAACTCAAATTAATCCTGGTATTGAAATTGCTTAAGTAACCTAATGAATTTAATAAAAAGTTATTGTTTAGTCAAGTATTGACCAATCAAATCGTCGACCAATCAGAGCACACCTAAGTCGTTATTACGTTTTCCTTATTGAATGAATGCGGGAACAGAATCACTTCAGTTCCTGCGCTCGTCAGTGTAGTTCTACTTTCCTGGTAAAACTTTGCAAGTATTATTTGTGAGTCTCATAATAGGAAGTGTAGAATAAAGTTGTAGTGCAAAATTAAAAGGGTGTGGTCTTAGATCTCTTTCATTACAATGGAAACAGTATACGGTAGTTTGACTGAACCCTTGTCAAATGGTGACAGTGGTGCTGCCTCACCATAAAAACAACTACTGGGTTTTCCGCTCCAACAATCATGTAGTTGTGTCCTTCACATTGCGCCGGTGTGTAATTGTGACAGGGACACACTGCAGTGTGGTCAAACTGTAATTACTCTATGCTGAATGTATAGAGCGTTACGCTGTCCTATTATTGATAACAATAAATTGCGCAAGCAAGAGAGCAAATTGAATATCAGCTCTCACATTTTTACCATTTTTAATAATTAACGCTATCCTGTTATTTCCCACACAATTTTGGCTTGTCGTGTTACACCATTTCCGACATATATATATATGGGTACATATATATATATATATATATATATATATATATATATATATATATATATATATATATATATATAAACTGTGATGGCATGTTTGTAAAATATTTAATTATTATTTGCTTTTTACCCGCGGTTCCGCTCGCGTGGGCTCCAAAACCATCAAAGTTGGATCACATGTAGAATATCTCTATATTCTATATTCTATCGCCTCGTTATCACGTTTGTTAGTCAAGTGAAATCTGTTGAATTCTTAGAGATTATTAGACGTAGATTTTTTTAGAATTGCATTAATATCGTATGATATGTCTAGCAACCCCTGTCACTTTTTATATCGGTCATGACATCCGAGGTATCTTTAATAAGGGTAAATTGTCTTTGATTCAAAGTTACATTATTTACTTTTTACTCTTTATTCATAAATTAAGGTAATTTAATTTTGACCAAATAATGTCGAATTTCATTACCTTCTATTAATGTTGTGTGTGTTTATTTGCGATATTTGTTTTATATCATTGGCCTATTGAATATTGATTGGCATTATAAAATAGTTGCTTATATTTTTACAAATCCATCAAATAGAGATAAAAACTTACATCGGATAACTTAATACTAAAGGAAGTCAGTGAAATTATTGCTATGCGTATGCCGATATACACACAATAAGTATAGTTACTAAAAAGTTCCTATTTTAATCACAGTTTTGTATACACAGTATCCAGTATAACAGTTAGTTATTTTGCTAAACGTGGCAATCACGGTAAATCATCCCGATAATGGCTGAATATTTTAAGTTTTTGATCCTGCAAGAATAAGTAAGAAGAAGTAACTAACAGAATCATATATAATAGAAAATTTATTTCTAAAGAAAGGAAAATATTTAACCCTCCTTTTTAAGTTCCGTAATCGGATAAAAAGTAACCTATAAGTAGCCCCGGATCACTAACTACCTGCATAAAAATTTCATGGCGGTCTGTCCAGTAGTTTTTGTGTGAATTTTTAATACACAGACAGACAAATATTCTAAAAACCACTATTTTGGCTTCAGTATCCTGTATTTGGGACTTGTTTTTTTTTTTTAGAAAATATTAGAATTACAGACACGACTTTTCTACAGATTTATTATATGCATAGTTTATTTTATCGTTAAAAAGCATGAAGCGTAAAAAATCATTTGTAACAATTCTATTCTATATATTACTTTGTATTGAATTCACCTCGCATGGTTATCTTGTTAAGGTTGTGGAATTCAATAGAACTTTTCCTTGCTCTATTTGTATTCACAAAGTGAAAATGTTTGCAGTTTACATAATATTAATTAAGTTTTACTACGCTATGTGTATTCCAAGTCCTAGAAATTCAATGATTTAATTAAACGCAATGACTTAAACATGTAAGGTAGTGGTGGTAGGTCAACATGTTGTGGTAGGTACATCACCACTTACCATCAGGTGTCAAGCAAATGCTTGACATTTACTTGTGTCAGTGTTTACATGTAACGTTTTAAATCTTGTAGTGTTTGTGTAAGAATATCCACTAACCCATATCATCCAGAGAGTGTCGTAAGAGGTAATAAAGAGACATTGAAACAGGTAACGTGCGAAAGCGTTTTCCTGCTAACAACTCATTATAAAAACTGCGATGATAAGCAGTAACTATGGTTACAATATTGAGAATGATCAGCAGTAGAGTTTTAATGGATGGTTATATGGATATTCGTTAATTTATCTCTAATACGTCACCTAAGTCAGAACATGACTTAGTATATTCACTTTTGCCTTGAAGACACTGACATTGTAATCGGATAGAAAAACAGATAATGGCAAATGAGTTTACTCTAGTACTGCGCGCATTATGAATATATTCTAAAGTATTTCATGTTTTCTCCAAATGTTAACTAAGTTGCACGTTGTGCACCCAGTTAACTAACGGATGTAAGCCTGTCGACCGGCCAATGAAGGGAAATCTAACAAAGTACACTGAACCTAAATTTTACAAAGTGAAATTTTACAAATTGTTACAACCACACTCTTTAAAAGGCTTATCTTGATCAGTGGATTTAAAAAGGCCACGAAATAGTAAATGATCATTATATTCATCAGCCCGTTAAGTGTTGCCCGACTTGATATAATGGAAGGTTTATCGTATCTGCTTCACCGGCAAGTTGATGTGAATCGTTATAATAGAACATTCTTCTCTTTCGCACTGCTAGACATAGCACCTGTGTTGACCATCATAGGTCTGAATGTTTTAAATCTGGCTTAAACAAGATAAAGTTTATAATTTATACTATCTATCAGGAGCCATGATAATTTCGATAGTCGCGTCTTACGGGATATAACATATAATATACATAAACACTCACGCCTGTCACCCAGAGGGGTAGGCAGAGACTACAGACTTCCATTTGGCACGATTCTGACACACCTCTCTTGCCTCCTTCACATCCATACACCTACGCATACATGCTCGTCGGTTAAGGGTACTCCTAATTTGGCCCGTTTTCAATAAATCGCCAATTTGGTCGATAAATTTTCGCCTAGGACGTCCCTTTCCGACTCTGCCGTTCACTTCTGCACCATAAATTTTCTTTGTTACTCTTTCCTCAATCATTCTTTCCACAAGACCAAACCACCGAAGCATTCCTTTCTTAATCCTGGTCACAACATAATCTTGCAGACCACACTCTTCTCTTATTACACAATTTCTTACCCTGTCATTCAGCCCTAACATACTCCTTAACGACCGCATTTCTACTGCGTTCATTCTACTCTCGTGCTTCTTCTGACACACCCAACTTTCACTACCATACGTTAAAGTAGAGAACCAACACATCATTGTGAATTGCCATACGTGCCTTTTTCGACACATTTTGACTCTTCACAATAAAGTGCAAGGCCACATTTACTCTATTTCCCGCATTCACTCGTCGTTCTATATCCTTATCGTATCTTCCATCCCTGCTAAATACGCAGCCCAAATATACAAACTCATCTACTTGCTCGATCAACTCCCCTTCTATTCTTATTTCACAAATCGTTTTACTTTCTTCTCTTTCAAAAACCATAACCTTCGTCTTACTTGCGTTCACTTTCATACCCCTTTCTGTTAATGATCCGTTCATTAATGTAACCATCATTTGCAACTCGGCCGCCGACGACGCAAGAATAACTTGATCATCGGCGTACAAAAGGCATTTGACGGTTAACTCACCCATTCTTAATCCGCATTCTTCAACTTTCAAATTTTGCAAACAACTGTCCATAAATAGGTTGAACAGCCACGGGGAAGCCACACAGCCCTGTCTGACACCTTTATGGATGTCAAACCAGTCCGAGTAGACCCCGTCGATCCTAACACAAGCACTAGAGTCCCTATAAAGAGACTCCAATGCTTGTATCAAGCCAGCGCTCAACCCAAATGAGTTCAGTGTTTGCCATAGCAAATCCCTATCCACTCTGTCATAGGCCTTTTCCAAGTCCATGAACGCACAAAAAACCTTTTGGTTTTTGGCCAGAAATTTCTCCGCGATCATGCGCATGGAAAAGACTTGATCTGTACATCTCATTCCCTTTCTAAATCCCGCCTGCACTTCCCAAATTTTTCCATCAGTTTCTTTCATGACCCTTTCAATCAGTACCTTAGCATACAGTTTTCCCACAATGCTAAGAAGGCTGATGCCACGGTAGTTTTTACAGTCCTGCTGCGACCCTCTTCCTTTATATACTGGGACTATCACAGCTTTGCACCAGTCTACCGGTACCCGCTTCAGTTCCCAGCATAAATTAAACAAGGTGTGCAGCAGGCCTGCCACCACTTCCTCTCCAGCCCTTAGCATTTCGAGTGAAACTCTATCTTATCCGGCCGCCTTACCTGCTTTCATGCTTTTCATTGCTTTCATTATTTCATCTATACTTATCTCGCTACCTCTTTCCTCTTCTTTCGGTGTTTCTACTTCACTTAGTACACACGTTGTCTCCTCACTCATAAACGCTTTCAAAATATTCCTTTCATCTCCTTAAACTCAAAACTTCATCATTCAGAATATAGCCATTCTCGTCTCTTATAGCATTCATCATAGGCTGTTTTGAATTTCCCCTGGCAGTTATTACGAGTTTTCAGAACATTTTAATAATTGCCTGGAAGTTATCCGATATTTTTCTATCATTCTTATCCGTTTTTTCTTGCTTTTTTCTTTAAACTACTTCTTTTACTCTCTTATTAAGATGTCTAAGGACTGCCTTTTTTCTTCACGATTATTTAAAATAGAATTTAAATAAAAAAGGAAGATACATTTTAAAAAGCGAGCAGAGGTTAAAACACCTCCAATCACTACCTCCAATTAATAAAACGATTCCATGCTGATGTGAAGAATCGACGCTCCGGGAAGTCTGCAGTCTGTGAACATGTACAGGATCGCCCCCGTCACTACATCAGATTTGATAGACCACAAATCCTCGCTAAAGAACACCGATTCCTTCCAAGGATGATTCGCGAGGCTATTGAAATCAAAAAACATCCTAATTTCAATAGAGAAGATGGCTGGGTGCTACCATCTGCTTGGGATCCTATAATAAATAAAATTAAATTCCAACCCAAGCATACAACTGCAAGACTCCATGATACCTTAAGTTCATACTGTGTAGATCGGAACAAAAGTTAAATTTTAATCTATGGTAACCGCGGTTAACTATGACAGCTGGACGTTGAACATCTCAGTCCTTCCCGTGACCATGGGTGCTGTAAAGCTCTCGAAACGTCGGGTAATTAAAAAGTTAAATATACGCGATAAATTCCGTAAAAACTAGTATTATTTCAAAAATCGACTGTCTTATTTCTTGGTATTTGATAAAAATTGTCCATTCTATTGGAGTTTATCGTTACAAATAAGCTATTTTGTTTGTCAGGTATAGCTTGTGCATATGTTAAAAAATAAAACAACTTCATCATTTCATACATTCATCACTATCAAATATCAGCACTAGAATTAATAAATTAAAAACTGTTGAAGACTTACTTTTAACTGTTGTCACACTATAATGTGATCGACAATCTCACTCCATATGAGTTCTTGAGAATTTATTTGAAAAATAACAAACAAAATAACACAATGGCAACTATTTAGTTGTGAATTCACTAGTACCTTTTTACTTGTTGAATTGTGATTTCATTTCGCATGACATATTTCCTATAGCTGTCAGATTTGATGTTGCCACATAACTAACATAAATACAACGAAACGATATCGATTTGTATTCGATTAGTAATTTAATGAAAAAATAATAATATTTGAGTTTCGCTTTCAGTTCTACACGCTTTTTAAAATATATTTTCTTTTATTTTTTTAAATTATGTTTTAAACGTATTTTTAAGAACAGTTAAAATGTGGAGTAGCGTATTGTTATGCTCTAAGCAGTTCATTGTAAATCAGCTAAAAATTCACTTGTTTAATTATCATAACATGATTCCATTTTAAATGTATTGTTAAAACAGATAACAATAACAGTTAAATTGTGCAGTAGCATTTTATTGTACTCTAAAGAATTCATAGTAAATCAGCTAGTAATTCGCTTGTTTAATTATCATAACATCATAATATCCATAGCGATTCGATTATTATTCGATTAATAATTTCATAAAAAGAGAATAATCTTGGAGGTGTTTTAACTTCTGCTCGCTTTTTAAAATTTATCTTCCTTTTTTATTTAAATTCTATTTTAAGTGTATTTTTAAGAACAGTTAATTGTGCAGTAGTGTTTTATGAAGCTCTAAAAAATTCATGGTATATCAGCTAGAAATTCACTTGTTTAATTATCGTAACATGATTTCATTTTAAATGTATTGTTAAGAAAAGATAAGAATAACAGTTATATTGTGCAGTAGCGTTATGTTATACTGCATAGAATTCATTGTAAATCAGCTATTAAATCGCTTATTTAATTATCATAACTACAGATGTGAAGGCGGTTGTTAACGTTTTCAACCAAGCCGATAACAACGGTTGTTTTTGTCTTGAAATTGATAAAAATTGTGCAGTTGCGTTTTGTTAAGCTTTAACCTTTTGAGCGCCACGCCAAAAACGCATTACCGTGTCCTGTACGCCAAAGCGCCAAAACAAAATAGTGTTGCCAAGAGTTGATATATCGATAACGTGAAATAACTTGTTTTTGTTGGTTTTTTATGCTATAAATGACTCTTAATAAACTGTATGTTTTATTTAATCTTGTGCCGTCTTCCACTCTTTTTATATATGTACTTTGTACATATAAACATAAATAAAAAACAAACAATAACAATAAAATAGTAGTAAACATTAGCACTACTCTCCATCCTAATGACGACACTGTCGCGACTGGACGACAACGGCGTAGCTGACCTTCCCTTTTGAAACATTCTTAGAATGTTGTGTATCGATTTCAAAATCGATCTAACCGAAATATACAGACATCGATTCATAATATTTTATGTGTCGGGGAAGGCGTAGGCCAAGTGACGCACAGAAGAAAAGTCTTACACTCTTATGACAATGGAGATTTTATATGATGCTGATGCTGCTAGATGATTTTGAGACTGAGAAAGAAAATGGCACAACACAAAATGAAAAATTGCTCTTCACACCCTAAGTAAAAAAAAACATTAATTGTAATTTTGTATTATTATTAAAAAAGGTACATAATTATTCATTAATCAACAATTGTATATAATTATTCGCACTAGGTAAATCAGCCTTATAATACTAAAATCTTGGTCATGGAATAAATAAACATATTTGTTCACCAATCAATCAAAAATTCAATTCATCAATCAAAAATCAAAATTCATCATCATCGACGCTTTCCAAAATCCGAATGAGTTCTGAGGAATCGTTCATGTTGCATTGCTCTACTTTTCTCGGTAATCACTTATGACGTCATCAGGGTGTCGTCTATCCTTGATCACGGTGCCCAGTGAACTGATTTTCGATGACGCGCTAAAGATGCGCTAGAGTTGAGATATTAGATTTATTATGCGAAGATAATCTGATAACATTTTTTTATTCATGTAGCTAATTATAGTTTTATGTTTATAACCTTTAATTTTATTCAAATATCAATAATAATAGAAAAAAAAAACACCATTGAGCTGAATTTTGGATAGTTTTCAAGAAATCTATGCCTCCCGCGTTTGACACTAGCGGTCAACCATAGACGACTTTGGCGTGCTGGACATAGTATTTGCTTAGATAAAAATCCATTTTTATTAGTTCAATGTTTCTTAGTACTTGTGGCTCTAGAAGACTTGTTTTTTATACTCACATGTTGCTGGGTTATTCCTATTTTGAGGAGTGTAGAATTAAAATACCTGTAATAATTTTCCAATATCTATATTTCATATTTTTCGGAGCCGGGTTTTTTGTCAACTATAGACGTCGTTGGCGCTCAGGGCCCGCAGGTGTTGGTCAAGTATAGGCGACTTTGCCGCTCAAAAGGTTAAAGGATTCATGGTAAATCAGCTGGAAACTAACTTGTTTCGTTATCATAACATGATTCTATTTTAAATGTGTTGTTATAAACAGATAAGAATAACTTAACCGATCTTCTTTAAAAACAGATAAGAATAACAGTTCTTATCTGTTTTCAAAGAAGATCGGTTAAGATTAACAGTTAAATTGTGCCGTAGCATTTGTTACTCTCTAAAGAATTCATTAGAAATCAGCTAGTAATTCGCTTGTTTAATTATCGTAACATCATAATTATTTAAAAATTATATTAGCACTGTAATGATGACACCGTAAATAATCGATCGAAAAAGAGAATCGAATTTTTAAATGTGTTTTGTGATTGGTAACACTTTTTTTTTATTCACAAACTAATGACATAGTGATTTGCCTAATTTTTATTATTATGTTTCCGGTACTTTTAATTTGTGCAAAAATATTCCCATTGTTTGAGGATAAATGAATACCGCGATTAATAACCATAAATAAAGATATAATTTTTTAACAAATTCACATTGTTGGGCGTTCCATGGCCGAAAATGGGCGTCCCCCTTTACGGTGAATGCTTAGCTTCTGTGTTACCGTGGCTCTTATAGGTATTATAATATAGGGCTACATTTTCACAAGATCGTAAAAAATACTCTTGCTTCTACCTAGAATATTGTCTTACTTATCCTCGAGGCCGATGTATGAGTATATGATATTTTTTCTTAAAAACACCTAATAGAAGTATTTTTATGTAAAGATTTTGAAAAGTGAATATTTCTCTCGCAGGTATAATAGTAGTCTAATTCAGAGTTTCTAAAAACAAATTTAATAACCGATGGAAACTAAAAGTTTAAATTTTTAATTTCAAAAAGTGAAGTTGTTTAAAGTCTTTAATTAACAATGGAAGTTCTATAATTTAATTCAAGAAAGTAGTGTTCAAATAAAATTCATGAACTTTATTGCACAATTCTGTATCAAGATATTCACAGTACGGCTAAGTTTAAAAGAATCCAATACCTTCTATTTAATATATTATTATATTATTACAAAGTACTTAATGTAAATCATATTTTCATTTTAGCACTAAAACGGAAAATACGTCTGTCTTGAGAAACATCAGGGGAAACATTATTATTTAACCGATTATACTTTACTATAGTACTTACAATAAGGTCAATAAGTAAATATGTTTTGATTTCTCAGACGATCACACTCAGCATTATAATTACAATCAACAGTTTCCCAGCGGGAAATTTCCGGCGCTGATTTACTACCTGCTCAGCAGCGAAGGAAAACATCGTGAGGAAACCTACCTGTCTGAGAAAAAAATAAAACCGGCCAAGAACGTGTCGGGCCACGCTCAGTGTAGGGTTCCGTAGTTTCCCGTCCGTCACAATAAGTGTCCCCTTAACTACTTTGAGTTTAAAGGTTATGTTCCATTATGTTCGCGCTCCAGCAGCGCTCCGCGCTCCTGCAACTGCTCCCGGTAGTGGGTACTGTTGTTTCCATCCAAGTTCAAAATGATTTTCCTAGAAAGTCCTTATAAAGTTCTACTTTCAGATTTTTTTCATATTTTCTAAACTTATGGTTCAAAAGTCAGAGGGGGGGGGGGACACATTGTTTTTTACTTTTGGAGCGATCATTTCCGAAATTATTGACATTATCAAAAAATGATTTTAGTAAACCCCTATTCATTTTTAAATCCCTTTCCAACAATATATCACACGATATGGTTGAAATTAAAAAAAATCACTTCCCACTTTACATGTAGGGGGGCTACCCTAATAAAACATTTTTTTCCAATTTTTATTTTACCACTTTGTAGGCGTGATTGTTACACATATTGGTACCAAATTTCAGCTTTCTAGTGCTAACGGTCACAAAGATTAAGCGAGGACGGACAGACGGACAGACAGACATGGCGAAACTATAAGGGTTCCTAGTTGACTACGGAACCCTAAAAAGAGTATATAAGTGCAAACCATTATTAATTTCTTGTAATATTTTGTACATCATACATCTTTATTTAAAGTATGCCGTACACATAACTTAAAAACGTGATTCACGCCTTGTAAAAGCTATATGAAAACGAAAGACACATATTTTAAAAACTTATGTTTGAGAAAACATATGTTGAGCCTACTGCTGATAATGTTACAAGATTTACATTGGGGACGTGTTGGTAAGGTTATTGAGTAGGGTAAATATAAGAAAACATTACTGAGAGATGCTGAGTTTTGCACGTGTAAGTATTAATGTATTATTAATATATTCTTATTTAATATTTAGTGTACTAGCTTACCAGGCAGACGTTGTTTTGGCAACTCATGGGCAAAAAACTATCCTATCTCTCAAGTTGGAGCAAACTGCACACGATGTGCAAATTTGATTAAAGTCGGATAAGTAGTTTAGGAATCCATTGCGGACAAACAACGTGACGCGTAATTTATATGTATTAAGACTTATATTTATTATACTGTAAAATTTTAGATTATATTTGTACGTAGGACACTCAATAAGTTTTGAGATATACAAAAAGTATTCTAGATACTATTAATATTTATTTTACATATTTTCAAAATATTCTCCATCAATCACTATACAAAGTTCCCTTCGCCTAAACCATTTCTGAAAACACTTTTGCCAGTCTCGGTCTGACAGGTCAGAAATCGCTTCTTCGTAAGCAGCCACGGCTTTTTCGGCGCTTGAAAAAAACTTGCCTTTTATTTTTTCTTTGACTCTTGGGAACAAAAAGAAATCACAGGGAGCTAAGTCAGGGCAGTAGGGTGGGTGACTTAGAGTTTCAACACCAGATTCCTCAATAAATGATTTTGTTCTAGTTCCGTTATCGTGACACGCCTAGATGCCCCGTTTTCAAAACGTAGACGCATTTCATAACACCAAACCAGACGAGTCTGTTTTTCGCTTTCGGAGAGTTAAGGGATCCATCGACAACAAAGCTTCCTCACTCCAAGATGTTGATGTAGGATGGTATAAATGCTCCCCGAACTAATGCCTACAATCTTTTCGATGCCCGTATATGTGATTCGTGGATCTTCTTGCACCAACATTTCAGTCGTCCATACATTATTTGCCGTTACTGCTGTTTGCGGGGCCCCGGTTCTTTGGTCACATTTAAAGTTAATTTTACCCCTTTGGAATTTAGCAAACCACCTAAAAATTATTACATGTGATGGAGCTGAGTCCCTTAATGCCGATTGTAACCGTTGTAGACTTAATTGTTCGGTTAAACCAAATTTAAAATCATAATAGATCACAGTGCGCAAAGGTTCACCGTTAAGATCCATCGTTATAAATGCAAAGCGCGGGAAGCGTTGCAGGAAACTTAATAGAACTTTTTTTTAATATTGAGCAATTAGCTTATGATGTTCTATTTTTAAATAAATTTGCTTATTATAAACATATAATACTAAACACACGATAAATAAATCACATCAGTCAGTCATCATCAGTTACACCAGGTTAAAAAAACTTGAAAATTTGTTAAAATGAATCAATGTGCATTAATATTTTATTTGATGACAAGGTTGATGATTGTAACCCTGTGTTTCTAAAAATACATTTAATACAATTAGTAGCTACACTACATTGAGACAAAATCTTTGATCTTGCAATCCTATTAAATAGCTGTACATCCCGCTTATACAACTTAATTCGTCGGTCTGGAAATTCATCAGTCTGATCTGAATAGAATAGATACCAGTCGCAAACGTTAAGTATTGAATTCTTACTTTGACAAATTGTGTTTGAATGTCGGGTTTACAAAGTGGGTTGCGTAAAATCGAAACAACTTTGTATTTATGAAAGCGTACTCAATGTCTAATCGTCTTTTCTATTGTTATTATCATCATCAGCCATTTACAAGGAAACAAGCTATCCTCATAAAAAAATACTCATACTCCACCACACAAGGCTTGGTTGGTGATCGTAGAGCGGCATTGGGTACTCTCGTCCTGAGAAGAATAAAAACGACAAGCGGGATTTTTTCAAATGTAGTGAAAATTGAGCTTTGTGACGGGCTGTTGTAAAAGCGGAAAAGTAATGGAATATGTCGTATGTTACTATATAATAGAACTTAACAAAAAATAATTAACTAATGCTCTCAAAAGAATACAAATAAAAATATTTTTCCCTACAAGTGACACGAGTTAGTGTAAAAAAAATTGTAAAATATAAGTGCCATAGGCTTCTATTTTGTTCACCTGTTACACCATATTTTTTTCCAGACGGTAAATAATGTTGCATGAATAAGTCAACTAGCGCCATCTAGTGTCAGGAACGAGAGCGAGGGGAGCATTGAGAAAATGACATCACAAATCGCTCAACTGACAGCGCCTAGTCGAAACTCGAACGCTCGGTACCTTCCGCGTGTTTACTTGAACATTCTGGATATTTCTTTGCTAATTCAAATATATAGGCGCTGCAAGATGCGATCGAGGCAGTGTTGATTTGGGCGAAACAAGCGAAGCTTCGGAGTGGAATTAAGTGAATTAATGTGTTTAAATTATTAGTGTTTTAACTTTAATTGTGTAAAGTAAATTAAAGTGTTAATTTAGGTAATTTTATCGGCAATTTTTATTGTCACGAACCTCAAGCTCGTAACAATTGGTGTCAGAAGTGGGATTAAATCATACCGATTTTACCTAAGGAGGAAACGGAGGGTGTCCGTACCCGAAGTCAACGCCAGCAGGAGACGGACCAGAGGAGGTTTGGTGGTGCAACGCCGCAGACGTCGGAGGGCCAACAGCTAGCCACGGAGACTGCGGGCCCGTCAGTAGCTCCTACATCTGCAGCACCTGACTTAGGTGCTCTGATGGCCATGCTACAGGAGCAGCTGCAGCGCGGACGAGAGGAACAGGCCCGTCTGTTGAAAGAGCAGCAGGAGGAACAGGCTCGCCAGCAGGCGGAACAGGCACGCCGATTGGAAGAGCAGCTGCGGGACGGACAGGAGGAACAGGCCCGTCGGTTGGAAGAGCAGATGCTCCTCATGAAGGACCTTCACGCTACCTTCGGGAAGGAGATAAAGGAGGTGAAGGATAGGGTTGCTCAGCATGACAACCGCGTGTCGGAAGCCGAAACCCAAATTGTGAAAGCTGAAAACCGAATCGAGAAAGCTGAAACCCGAATCGACCAAGTAAACAATCGGGTTGACAACGTAGTGGCTGACATGAAGAAATCACTAAACGACCTCAAACTTGGGGATGGAACTACAGCTCCCGTAGTAGCTGCAGCACCTTCGCTACGTGGATTCAAAGTGCCGCCGTTCGACGGGACCTCTTCCTGGTCGGCCTACAAAATCCAGTTCGAGGCCGTCATGGAGGCGAACGGCTGGAATAAAAGCCAAGCCATGACTGCACTCACCCTAGGCCTGCGTGACCAAGCCTTAACTGTGTTGGAAGCTCTCGGTAAGAAAGTGACCTATGAGCAGCTTCTTGAGGCCTTGGAAGCGAGATATGGCGACGCTCATCTGGAACACGTCTTTCGCGCGCAGCTTAAAGATCGCGTGCAGCGCAGCAACGAGAACCTGCAGCAGTGGGCCCTTGAGGTGGAGAAGATGGTTCGAAAAGCATACCGGTCTGTACCTGCGCTCATTGAAGGGAACCTGGTGCAGACATTCATCGACGGCATCCGCGACCTGGAAGTCAGAGCTGCTGTGAGGCTCGGGCACCACGAGACGCTTAAGGACGCCTTGGCCCATGCACTGGAAGTGGAAGCTGTGCGGCAGGATCATCGTTCCCATCGCGTCAGGGAGGTTGCAGCAGCTACAGTTCGCGACCGCAACAAAGGATACAGCCCAAGGTGCTATGGCTGTGGGGAAAAGGGCCATCTTCGATCCAGCTGCCCTAAGCGAACCCTAGAAAGGGAAATTGAACGATCTCAGGAGGGTAGTGCGGCCAACAGCACCGCCCAGCAGCGGCAGGGAAACGAGTAAAAGCCAGAACTGCGGGGCGGGTGCTGGCTGATGTTAAAAGAGCCCCAAGGATCTCGATCTCACAAACCCATGATGGGAACAGCCTAATCATAAAGGGCGAGATCAACGGAATGCCGTGTAAGCTGACCATAGACACTGGAGCCTCTCGTACGGTTGTTAGTTCCCAACTTATAAGTCAGTTCCTTGGGGACTCCGCATACAACCGAGAACGCCTTAATTTGGTAACAGCCACCGGTCAGCGTATACCCGTCCGTGGAGAGAAGGAGATGGAGTTGAAGCTAGGCAACGTGATCTACCTGCATAATGTCATCGTGGCTGATATAATGGACGACTGCATCTTAGGCCTAGACTTTATGAGGAATAATTGTTGTGAGATCGACGTTAAGCAAGGTGTTTTGAAATGTGGACAGGAGGAACTTTTTATGGAAGGTGCGTTACCAGGGAACGTGTACAGCATCAAGAAGATTGTTCTTCCGCCGAGATCGGAAACGATTGTTCCGGTTAGTCTACCTCGAAACGCTGGGCAAGCTCACCGTTGTGTACTTGTGGAAAGGGTAAACAATGACCTTCCATGGAAAGTAGCTCGAACCTTGGTCAGGACCACTGACATCTCAGGAGTACGTGTGCTGAACCTTTGCGACCGGGAACAGATTATAGAAAAAGGCACACTGGTTGGTACTTGTGAGGAAGTGGATTGGTTACGTCAGTGCCAATATATATCGAGTGGGACCCCCAGCAAGGATTCAGAAACGAGAGTGACCACACTTTTGGAAGACTGTCGCAGTGTTCTGTCCCCGAACGAATTGGTCAAGGCGAAGAAGTTGTTACTCAAGTACGCCGATGTATTCTCATCAAATGATGCTGACATAGGAAAGACTGGCCTAGTTCAACACAAAATAAACACAGGAGAGGAATTGCCTATCCGTCAGCGGCCAAGAAGATTGCCGGTAGCACGTGAAAAGGAAGTGGAAACCATGATTGAAGGAATGGTGAAGGATGGTGTTATTGAACCTTCCTCTAGTCCATGGTGTTCACCAGTGGTGCTGGTGAAAAAGAAGGATGGCAGCATGCGGTTCTGTGTTGATTACCGCCGTCTGAACGACGTTACAAAGAAGGACAGCTATCCCTTGCCAAGAATTGATGACACGCTGGACATGCTTACAGGAGTAAAATGGTTTAGCACGCTGGATCAAAAAAGTGGCTACTGGCAAGTTGAAATTGACCCTAAGGACAAGGAGAACACTGCGTTCTCGAAGGGAAAGGGTCTGTGGCAATTCAAAGTAATGCCGTTTGGGTTGTGCAATGCTCCAGCAACGTTTGAAAGGCTGATGGAACTTGTACTTACCGGGCTAATTGGCGATGCCTGTCTGGTCTACTTGGATGACATCATCATCGTGGGCCGTACGTTTGAGGAACACCTTCAAAACCTGGAACGCGTGCTCATGAAGATTCAGAGTGCCAACCTCAAGTTGAGCCCGAAGAAATGTTCACTATTTCAACGGCAAGTTAACTTTTTGGGGTTTGTAGTATCGGAAGAAGGTATCCGCACAGATCCAGAGAAAATCGCCGCTGTCAAGGATTGGCCGGTTCCAAAAGACAAGACGCAGGTTAGAGCATTTTTGGGTTTGTGCTCCTATTACCGGCGATTCGTGAAGAACTTTGCAGATATAGCCAAACCTCTGCACAAGCTAACCGAGGAGAAGCGACATTTCTGCTGGGATGAAAGTTGCAATATCGCATTCCAGGAGCTCAAGGACCGTCTGTGCAAAACACCTATTTTGGGATACCCTGATGCAAGCAAAGAATTTATAGTTGACACAGACGCAAGTGATATAGGACTCGGCGGTGTGTTGTCTCACCGAATGGTGACCAAGAGGTCGTGATAGCGTACTTCAGCAAGTCGTTGTCAAAACCGGAAAGGAACTACTGTGTCACAAGACGCGAATTGCTAGCTGTGGTAAAGTCGTTGCAAAATTTTAGCAAATATCTTCTGGGACGAAAATTTCACTTACGAACTGACCATGCTGCACTAAAATGGCTATTGCAGTTTAAAAACCCAGAAGGACAAGTTGCGAGGTGGATTAAACTACTGCAGGAATACGACTTTGAGATCGAACATCGCAGCGGGAAATCTCATGGCAACGCAGATGCATTGTCAAGAAGACCTTGTCCTGAAGATTGCAAACATTGTACTAGGCAAGAGAGTAAGGAAGTGGTATCCGTGAGGATGCTCAGGGCAGACCACCTCAGCAACGAGTGGAAGGACAGCTTACTACATGCACAGCAGGAAGATCCGGACATCAAGCCGATTCTGGAATGGATAAAGGCCAGTGCTCCCAAGCCCAAGTGGAGTGACGTCTCAGCGATGAGTTCGACCACTAAAAGCTATTGGGCCCAGTGGGACAGCTTGCTGCTTCAGGATGGAGTTCTGTGTCGTAAATGGGAAAACGTTCGGGGAGACAGCTGTCATTTGCAAATGGTTGTCCCTAAAGTTAAAGTACCGGATGTTCTACAGCTGTACCATAATGATTGTTCAGGAGGCCATCTGGGAGTTAAACGAACTCTACTGAAGATCCGAGAACGGTTTTACTGGGTCCACTGTCGAAACGATGTCGAGGACTGGTGTCGCAAATGTACAAGTTGTGCGGCTGTAAAGGGACCTCAGACTCGTAGTAGAGGTGCATTGAAGTTGTACAATGTTGGTGCACCATGGGAGAGAATAGCCATTGACGTGGCGGGGCCGTTTCCGGAGAGTGAAAGCGGTAACAAGTATTTCATGGTTGTGATGGATTACTTCACTAAGTGGCCAGAAGTCTTCGCCATTCCAAATCAAGAAGCTTCAACAGTTGCAGATAAACTAGTTCATGAAGTCTTCTGTCGTTTTGGAGTACCTTTAGAGATTCACAGCGATCAAGGAAGGAATTTTGAGTCTCAAATATTCCAGGAAACTTGCCGAGTTATGGGTACTCATAAAACAAGAACGACTTCTTATCACCCGCAATCTGATGGAATGGTGGAACGATTTAATCAGACATTGGAGAGGTACCTAGCAAAAGTTGTAGATAATCGGCAACGAGATTGGGACAAGCACATACAACCGTTTTTGTTGTCATATCGAAGTTCTGTTCACGAAAGTACAGCAGTGACACCAGCTTTCGCAAACTTTGGAAGAGAATTACGGCTGCCTGCAGACCTGATCACCGGGATACCACCCGATGCTCCACGCAGTATAACCGATTATGCAAATGACTTGCGGAAAAAAATGAATGACGTTTATGAGCACGTCAGACAATCGGGCCAGCAAATGTCTGAAAAGATGAAAACCCGGTATGACCGCAAAATGAACAACAAAGGGTTCGACGAAGGTTCACTTGTATGGTTGCACAATCCAGTCCGCAGCAAAGGGAAATCTCCTAAGCTTCAAGCTAAATGGGACGGCCCGTACCGGATTGTAACCAGGATCAACGATGTGACCTACCGGATACAGAAAGGCGCAAGAGGGACTCCTAAGATCGTCCATGTGGATCGCTTGGCGCGTTATTATGGGACCGATAATGCTCGGGACGAGCATGTCTTAGGAGGGGGCAGTGTTGCATGAATAAGTCAACTAGCGCCATCTAGTGTCAGGAACGAGAGCGAGGGGAGCATTGAGAAAATGACATCACAAATCGCTCAACTGACAGCGCCTAGTCGAAACTCGAACGCTCGGTACCTTCCGCGTGTTTACTTGAACATTCTGGATATTTCTTTGCTAATTCAAATATATAGGCGCTGCAAGATGCGATCGAGGCAGTGTTGATTTGGGCGAAACAAGCGAAGCTTCGGAGTGGAATTAAGTGAATTAATGTGTTTAAATTATTAGTGTTTTAACTTTAATTGTGTAAAGTAAATTAAAGTGTTAATTTAGGTAATTTTATCGGCAATTTTTATTGTCACGAACCTCAAGCTCGTAACAATAACATACATTTAAGACAGCCATAACACATAAAAAAATACTATTTACTTTAATGGTACGTATTAAGGAATGACTTATCATTAACACGAAATTTCTAGGGTTATTTATTTAAAAGGTTGACAGCGGCGCTTTGTTGGAAGGCAATATCCGGACGATTCATTATTCACCTCATTGCGGAATCGAGAGGCGACGTCTTTGATGTGAAACTTCTTTAGCTTAGGTCTCATTTTCTATAAAATTTTATCTAATATCCACTTAATTAAATTTTAGCGTTTATTTACGTTTAGATAAAATCGAAGTTATGTTTATTAGGTTTATTATGTTTCCCATTTATTTATTTATTATTTATTGCATTCCTTAAAACAAAAGAATACAAAGGGCGGACTTAATGCCTTGAGGCATTCTTATTAGATTGACTTCATCATGACGACCAGATGCCAACTGTTCAGTGATGTCTCAGTGATCACAAGGGTGAAAACTGGCAGCGATTACCAAATGGTTAGAGGCACACTGAACCTAAACGTTAAGTTGGAGAGGTCTCGTCTAATCAAGTCAACGCTCCGTCCCCCCTCGTGCTCTAATCCAGAATCCCGAAACCTTTCAGCTCGAGTGACGTAACCGCTTTCAGTGCCTAGAAGATTGCAATGCAGTGGACGATATTATAAGAAAAATATATAGGAACTCAAATACAACACTTTTATGGCAATAACAATATACTAACTTGCAACCAATATGGATTTCAACCACATAAAAGTACGATACAACTGCTATCCACTTTCACTGACAGTATTTATAACCATTTAGATAAAGAAGAACATATATTGGTAGTCTTTGTTGACTATAGCAGGGTATTTGATACTCCCATATACGAGAAGCTTCTACAAAGCTTGAGCGACAGTGGGGTCAGAGGTAATCTATTAACTTGGTGCGAAAACTACTTACATGATAGAAGCTATCACGTTAGGGTCAGTAATGCAGATAGTTTCTCAGTTTTAGCAACAGAAGGTACTGCCCAAGGCTCCGTCTTAGTCCCTTGCATTACCTCACCTACGTAAATAATCTCTCAAACGCAATAAAACATTGTGAACTGTACCAGTTTGCGGACGACACATACTTAGTTGCCACAGGAAGAGAACTCGGAGATGCCCTTACTGACTTCAAAGCGATTTTGACATATTAGTGAAATGGTCTCATGATGTTGGACGTGTACTTATTTCAAACAAAACCAAACTAATTTACATCAGCTCTAGTAAAAGCAGAAGCACTTTTAGATTAAAACTTATACGAGGGTGGATTGAAAAGTACTCGGCCTAACCAAGAAAATAAACACATACTAAATCAGTTATATTTTTATTTTTCTACATAATCACCATCAAGTTCAATACACTTTTGCCACCTCCCCTTCCAAGCATTTAGACCGTTGAAAAAAAATGATTCTTCCTTAGAGTCAAAATATGCGTCTACAGCTGCTTTGACCTCGTCGTTTGTCGAAAATATTTGACCTCCCAAGTGCTTTTTTAGGTTAGGGAACAGAAAGAAGTCTGATGGTGCGAGATCAGGTGAATACGGCGGATGCGGTAACAGTTCAAAGCCACAGTTGTTAATTTCAGCCATTGACTGTACTGACGTGTGAACACGGGCGTTATCTTGATGAAACAGGACTTTTCTTCTGAGCATTCCTCGACGTTTTTCTTTTATTTCCTCTCATAAACGACGTAGTAAGGTGCAGTAGTAATCAGAGTTTATAGTCTGACCCCTTTCAAGATAATCAATCATAATCACACCTTTCGAGTCCCAGAATACTGAAGCCATCACCTTATTTGCCGACAAAATCGACTTAGCCTTTTTAGGGGTGGTGAACCAGGTCTTCTCCACTGTTTTGATTGTTGTTTTATTTCCGGTGTACAGTAATGAACCCATGTTTCGTCCATAGTAACAAAACGATTCAAAAAATCATCTGCATCGGCTTCAAATAACTCCAAACAGTCGCGTGAAATAGTCAATCGCGTCTTTTTTTGTTCAACTGAAAGCAGTCGTGGAACCCACCTCGCAGACACCTTGTGGAAACCCAACTCGTTGACAATGATGTTTTGAGTTCGTTCATAAGAGATGCCTATAATCTCGGCTATCTCTCTAATTTTTAATCTGCGGTCTCCCATTATTAAATCAAGTACTTTTTTAATATTTTCGTCAGTAATTGACGTCGAAGGCCTTCCAGAGCGGGGTTCATCTTTCACACTCTCTCTACCACGCTTAAATTCTGCTATCCATTTTGTGACGGATGAATATGACAGAGCACAATCGCCTAATGTACTGACCATGTCATCATGGATGGCTTTTGATAATAGCCCCTTCTTATGGAGGTACTTAATGACGGCACGCTGCTCGATTTGCTCCATTCGCGGAAATTATGTCCGATTACTTTGTTAATAAATTTATAAAATCACAACTAATTATCGCACACGTTTCGAACTTCACACAATGAACTAGTCTGAACTGAACTAAATAATGTGGGTAGATTTGATTTTTAGAATTGAATGGATCTGTGTTAGGTCGAGTACTTTTCAATCCACCGTTAGCACACAACCATCAATGTCTACATCTAAAACAATCAAATAATACTCTAAAATGTACCTGTGATGCTATAGAACAAGTAAGTAAATAAATATACATACCTTGGACTCGTAATCGACGATCGGCTAAACTGGAAGGAGCATATTAACCATGTGAGCGACAAACTAAGGGTAATATTAGCCAAATTCTCAATTATTAAACCTAAAATTCCTTACAAAACACTTCTACTACTCTATAAGTCCCTGGCTGAGTCTATAATATCCTATGGGTTTTCCAGTTATGGAAGAACCTCTAAAACAAACCTAGACAATATTTTTCAAGTATACTAAAAAGAATAGTTCCTATAAAAATAAAAAAACACCTTTAAAGATTACCGTAAGCTCTTTGCATTTTGTGAAATATTACCAATTCATGAAAAAGTAGAACTAACTCTTTTATCACAATATTATTTTACTGAAAATCTACAAAAACCACACAAAAATTATTCAATCCGTAGGCAAGATAACAGCAGACTACAACTACATTCTTATAAAAACCTGTATGATAAAAGACGATTAAATTACATAATACCTTATCAAATTAACCTTATACCTAATGCTATTAGAGAAAAAATAACATATAAAAAACATTTTGAAACAATATTTTCTACAAATAATAAACAAAAAATACACATAACATACATTATAATTGTTGAACATTACTTACAAAATAATATACATTAACTTATATATTAGAATAATTATATCTATCTACATAATAGCAATTAATAAATTCAAGTAAGCATAAACATAACATAAACCCGTTAAAGCCGTTGGTTCTACGCTTGATCTTTCTCTGGTCGTGTCGTGCCGCTGTGACAGAAAATTGGTCTGGAGGACATTTTTTATCTGCTGCTGGACTAATATCTCTCCTAATTTGGTATCCGACGTAACTTTAAAACGTTGTCTATACCATGCCAAATCATGTAGTCATGTACGAAGGAGTTTAAGATTTGGCATAGTTAAAATTTATAAGGCGAAGGAGTGCAGAAAGCAAAATTTTATATAATATGATTTACATATTTAACGTTAAAATTAATGAAATTATACATTTTTTGTTTACTTTCATACTACCACATAATCGTCTATTGTGTGTTTACAAAAGGTTTACAATCATATTGCCAATGTCAATCACATATTATATTAGCGTATTTAATAAAATAGTCCCACGGAATAGACAATGTCGCCAATAAATTTAAAATATTGGCAACAAATAATTACTGATTAATTGAATGAGTTGTGAGTTCGTGGAACGTATGTTAAGGCAAAAAAGCGTTTTTCATATTTTGTGTGTATTATTTCCGGTATATTGATGATGTTTTGTATATTTTACAGTTGAAGGAATGTATAGCTTACTTAATATATAAACTTAAAACTAATGAGTTTCGATCACAAGATAATTATTAGTCGATATAAAGACAATTTAGTTAATAATGGTAATACTTAAAATTTTGTTATTATTATATAGGTATTATGACGGTGTCACCTTTTAAAATTTATAATTTAATTGTTATAATGATTAGGGATGGGCCGAATATAGATTTCACCGAATACGAATATTCGCCGAATGTTCGGTAAATTTTTTACCGAAACGAATATTCGCCCGAACATTATTCGGCAGGATCACCTCGGGACCTAACCAATTTATGTTGAAACTTGTTACCGTAAAGCGCGCGGGATTAGTACCGGACCCTGCCTCTCGCTCCCACCATACCTGACAGTTATTGCATCATCTAGTACTAAACAAATTGCCGGCACATGCTTATGTTTTGATTATTCTTGTGATAAAAAAAATAGTTAATGTTACAGCGTATATACGTCCCACTCCTGGGCACAGGCCTCCGCTCATTTCTGAGAGGGTTTTCGGGCAAGGAATTGTCTGCCGCGCTGCCCCAATATGCTTGTTGGCGAACTTCACATGTCTTCGAAATATTTTTTTTCTTATTTCTCAGACAAGCAGGTTTCCTCACGATCTTTTCCTTCATCACTGAGAACGTCAATCAGCACTTGAAATTGCAATTCACAATTTCATTGGTGCCGGCGGGGATCGAACCCGGTTTGCTTGCGCACTGTGAAATTTACAGCGAGCGCTAACCATCTGAGCTACCACGGCTCTTTATTCTTGGTGAAAAAGAGCCTTAAGAATTTTATTCTTAGTGAAAATTGATAATTATATGATAAACATGAGCGGCAGGCGATTTACTATTTGGACTTATTTTAGAGAAACTGACGACCAAAGTAAAGTGAAATGTACTAATGTATAATGTAATATTTCTTTGTTTGATTCCAAAAACATTTTGTCAAGTTTCTATTTGCATAATCGGAAATAAATTCATAGTAACGCAAAAACATTAATTATATATTTATGCATTTGAGGTACTCTAGAGTACTTAGATTTAACCCATAAATAAAATACACTTTCAACAGTAAAAGACATCGCATTACTCAATTCGTACATTTCAATACATAGGACACTATGAAAACGAATGTTCGGTGATTTAGCCGAATATTCGGCCGAATACGAATATTCGGTAAAGCTGCCGAATATGCCGAATACCGAATATAAAACGAATATTCGGCCCATCTCTAATAATGATTATGTAATATCCGCTATTATTCGGTTTATACTAGTGATCGGCTAGCATGCAAATACAGCATGGATATTGGTCATTGTTATTAGCGTAATAATCTTAAGGGGAAATATAATCTCAAATGGCTTAGCAAGATCCTTCGTTATGCCGAAAATATTGCAGCATTAATTTTGAAATAAATATATGGTAACGTTGAGGATTAATGTTAAGGATTATGTCAGAAGAAAACACGATTTCGTAAAAATTTCTAGATAGAAAAAAAATCCAAAATTACCTCCAAAATAAACAATAAACCGCTGTTATTCATAAAATAAGATCATGAAACTTTGCATACTAACTGAACTAACTATAAAGCAGTGCTTATGTTATTTACTTTTTTTTAATACCATTATTTTCAGTGTAAAAAGAAATTACCTAAACTATCGGCCTCTTGAATCGTGATTCTTGCCGCACGGTCACTTCGCTTCGGCCTTTGAACGGGGAGGTTGTGTCGCTTACGATCAGAATATACATTACGCAACAGGACGACGTAAAATTAAAATGGGAAATAAACGTAATAAAAATAAGAAGCGACTGGCTTGGCGTTAAGAAACAGGCATAAATATGATAAACCTAATGAAATAAGTGTCTAACGATTTTTCTACTTACAGTATTAGTGATTACAAACATGTCGGTACCTAGCATACGACGCGCGGGCAAGTGGGGACGAAATTAGAATTTGAGCAGACTTACTCTATCCCCTTAACCTTGATACCTAAAACTCTTTGGATATTTAGCAATTATCGTGAGTCCGCCACTCATGATAGTTGCTAACTATCATATCGTATTAACGATTACGAGTGATGGACATTTTTTTTTTGTTGCTTGAGGTGTTTAACGTCCTAATGTCACAGTTAACTACGATTACCTTCAGTGTTTAATTATTCAATGATCTGATATAGGTGGAATGAACTATCATTATCTTATAGACTTGCAGTGGTATTGGTTGGAATCGGTATTTAACTTTATAGATATTTAATTATTTTTATACCATATTATACTACCGTTCCATCTCCTTAATTGGAATTGGGATGTTTATTAATTTCAATCGGCTAACTAATCGGAGAAATGCCTACACACACCCGTCTCGCAGGGACAAGGACTGGTTATGTCAGACTTTCACCGAATAAAACCCCATGATGTTCCACCTTCGTCGCATATTCCCGATACCACCAGAACGCTTTTGCATACATCTGCGACTCCACCAGCGCTGGCCGCCACATAGCGGCTCCTTCCCGCATTAGGACTACTCGTCCCTATCTCCTTCTCAGGTAAGGCGCTACAGAACATATGACGCGCCTTCCTCCACGGCCTCCAATGTCACCTGCATTTATGTATATAATTTAAACCTAATTTAATATTATATTTGTTATTTTCTTTAATTAAGCATGATAAATATCATAAAACGTTAGAATTTTTATAATCTATGCGAATAAAGTTTCTGAATAAGAACTTTTGGCAATTACTATTCAAGAACTTTTCATTAGCGAATTTTAATCTCGATTTTCCTCATTTAACACAGTAAACTTTTATTACTATTTGCAACTTTTCTTATCTTCTTCACACTTTACGATTTTGCTCTGAATACTTGACTCAGGGCAGTGTTTCGTGGCATTGTTTAGGGGAGACCTATGTTCAGCAGTGAACCTCGGAAGGACTTTGGTAAAGATGATGATGATTTAATTCCACTATACCTCTTCTTAATATGATTTGGCTTATCAGTAAGTATACAAGAGTAAAATAACTGATCTAATACCGTTACAGCCGTGGTAAGAGCCGTGGTAGCTCAGATGGTTAACGCTCGCTGTAAATATAACAGAACGCGAGTAACCCGGGTTCGATCCCCGTCGGCACCAATGAAATTGTTAATTGCAATTTTAAGTGCTGATTTACCACGTGCTCGGCGGTGAAGGAAAACATCGTGAGGAAACCTGCATGCCTGGGGAATAAGGAAAAAAATATTTCGAAGACATGTGAAGTTCGCCAACACGCATTGGGGCAGCGTGGCGGATACTTCCTTGCCCTAAAACCCTATAAGGCATGAGGAGAGGCCTGTGTCCAGCAGTGGGACGTATATAGGCTGTAACTTTACTTTACTTTACTTTTAATACCGTTACAGCATATTAAAGTCTACAGCTTAACAAAGGCCTCTCTCATAGGTTGCCTCGTTAGCGGGATATTTGCCACAGTTGCCATGGTTGGTAAGCGTGTTGATAACATTTTATTTTTACACGTTAGACGTTATTATGAAGGAGCTGCTGCCCATTTCCTGATGTGTTTCCCTTGGTCGCCTCTTACGTCACTAATATGTGGATAATATGGGGTAAAGGATATTGTTACACCGCCACTACATGGTGATTTTTTAAATTTTTTTTTAAAAACGTTACCCCTGCACTAGGATTCTCTCCTGTATGGTGGAGGCAGTTTACAAACATAAATTTTACAAGGACAAACATCCAGACCCGAAACAACTATTTGTAGGCCATACAAATACTTGTTCCGTGCGGGATTCGAACCCGCGATCCCCAGCGCACCCACTTATTGCTAAGTCACTGCGCCACGGAGTCGTCAGAACTCGTTTAATTCAAGCATAACTTTTTTAAATTCAATTTACTCATAAACGGCTTTACTACACATCCAGACATAAATCAAATATTTTTAAATCAAATGATTTATATAGCTATCTGTAGTTTTAATCCTATGTAGACAGAAAAGGCAGAAAGAAAGTTAATTAAAATTTAAAAATATTGACAAATTACCACAATCATCAGTCCATCAGAAGATATGAGATCTTCTTATTTTTATTTTTTGTTAGAGTTTGTCTGGGTTTATATAGATTACGATCGATTAGATCCGTGTGCCTATTTCTGACGCCAATCTGCAGAACATCTATTGTTTTACTGTTTCGGTTTGAATTTTAAGAGAAAATGTGTGGACGTTCAGACAGGACTTAATTCCATCTTAGTCCTCTGAGGTGGCAATCCACTTGCCCTATCTGAAATAGGTTTGGATGTCCACGTGCTGCAGTAGGCACCATCTCATCATGTAAAAAATTAACTCATTTTTTACTCTTTATTTAAAAAATGTAACCTAAATCTAAATAAACATTTTTATAAACTTAACTTTTTAAAAGTTGTAACTTAATATTGAATTTGACGAATCTTTCTTTAGTACCATCCTGTATTTTTTTGTTTAGGCCCTTTGAAAACAAGCTCTTCAGGTGACATTTAATGTAGTAAATGCTCTTTCTCTAGCATTCCAGAGAGCCTAGTTACTACTTTGTGCATCGTTGTTTTAACCTTTAGCTGTCCAACATTCGTAAGAAAACACAACTTGATGGATTTTCGCTCGGGTTTGTCTTAGTGTTTCTAACAATACAATCTAGTCTACCTTCGATATTATCGTACATATTTTATATTATATGTATATATTAGGTCCTTACATATGAAAATGGCGTTTTGTACGGCAGGAGTACAAAGTCAATTTTTTTTTGTAAAATATATTTAATTAATCAAAGTATGCACTGTTGTTATCTATGCACTTTTGCTATCTCATAGGTAGTTCATTGATCCCTTTACTAAAAAAACCATGGGGGCGAGAATCAATAAACTTTATTTTAAAAGTTTTTTACTTTAAAAGGCGGTTTGGACTGCCGCATCGGAGTTGAATTTTTTTCCTTGTATGAAGTGGTCCAAATTCCGGAAAAATGGTAATGTGTTGGAGCAAGGTCCGGGGAGTACGGTGAATGTCGCAGACATTCCAATTGTAGCTCATCTAACTCAGTGGTTGTTTGTTGTGCAGTGTGTGGTCTTGAGTTGTCGTGAAGCAGCAGTAACCTAGAGCAGTTGACCAATCTCGGTTCTTTAGCAGCTAATTCTCCCTTCGTGGTTTGCAGTTGCTGATAATAGATATCTGCCGTAATTGTTTGGCCAGATTTTAGAAAGCTGTAGTGAACGACACCGGCGCTAGTCCACCAAACACTCACAAGTAACTTTTTCTGAGTCAATTTTCGTTTAAGGCAGGATTTGGCTGGGTCTCCAGGGTTCAGCCATTGCGATTACCGGTTCCGATTATCGAACAGTATCCACTTTTTATTACAAGTAATGATTCGATTTAAAATCTCTTCATTTTTGTGTCGGTTGAGCAAAGTAACACAGCAGTCGACGCCTGTTTGCAAGTTTGATTCACTTAATTCATGAGGTACCCATCGTTCAAGTTTTTTAAAATTTCCCGATTTGTTTCAAGTGAATTAATACAGCTTTATCACTTATCCCGAAGCCTACAGCTATCTCTGAAGTACTTTGTGATGGATCCGCTTCCACAATAGCCTTTAATTCTTCATTTTCCACTTTAGTCTCTGGCCGTCCACGGGGTTGGTTCTGAAATTTCCAGAACGAAAATGTTGAAGCCAAAAATGTACCATGCTTTCTTTTTCCGACACCAGCGCCTTACACATCATTAATCCTTCGAACTGTTTCTGCAGCACTAGTGTCACGGTAGAACTCATACACTCATACATACCGATATTTCATGTTTTCCATTGTGCGGTAATAAGCGACGCCAAAGAAAAAAATAATGAGGAAAAACTAATGAATGACTGTTTTTAAAACTCAAATGTACCAGCTAAATGAATTTATAAATTTGAATTAGGAATTCTCAACCAAAGAGGAGATATTTCAGATCAACGTGTTCAGTACGACAAAACGCTAATTTCATGTGTAAGGACCCAACATAAATCTGACATCTAACACCGTTCATTTGCGCTTGCGCAGTTTATATCTTCAGATACAAATCATAATTTATCAACAGCGATTATATTAGTGATAATAATCATTTATCACTAATGGAATCTCTAAGCATTTATTTAACAGTTTTTATTTTTTAATTATAATTAAGCTTTTACTTACTTAACGGCTTTCTACATATCAAAGGTTTCTAGGTGAGTTCATTAGTATTTAGTAGAGAATATCCGAGAGTATTGTAAGAGACGACGGAGGGAAACTGAAACATGAGATGGGCGGCAGCATCTTCCTGATAACAACTTAAAACTATAAAAAATTGTGGTTGCCAACCCGTCTGCTAGGCATGGCAACTATGGCAAAATCCCCTCATGAGGCAAGCTACGAAATCTGAATATGGAAGCTACTAAAATCAAATAAAAAAATCGAATAGCAAAAGAGAAACGAAAGTGAAAATATGTTGTGCGCATAAATTCAAAAACATTTGTTTGTTTAACATTTTAAGCGATTAAAGTGGCGGTTATGAAGTTTTATGGTTCTCTCGATCCTTTTGTAAATTCAAGATGAAATAAATATGTTAGGTTATATCTTTCGTCATTTATAAAAGCAGCGGTAAAACTGCGATGTTTTATTTCGCGGTGAAAAAGAATTACTACCACAAAATATATCATTTCTAAGGTTGCAGCTGCATTTAAGAATGAACTGCAGTATTAAATTATTTAATGTAAAGAATTTCCTTTAAAGGCCATAAAATAAAATTTACTCGTTTGCTAAGTTATTGGTCTCAGTTAAACAATAGCCGAAGGTAGCCAGATGTATTGTGACAGGTGACAAATGAATTTGTTAAAAAACTATTGCTATGTTAAGGATATAAGGTACTTTTCTTGTAATTCTGTGCCAACAATCGACGTTGAAGATAAGTATATCGTACACAGTTGTTACCTTAATTAAGTAGTCGGTTCACGAATGGTAGCATAAATTTCTTAAGACTAAATAATAAATTAGACACACATTACTACATATAAGATTGACTTGAGAGATTACAGTTAACCATAAGTAACTACTGGGGCCATTGGATGCCTAAAACAATCTGGAATGTTTCACAGGATGTTTTATTAAACTTTCTTATCCTTCTAACTGGAACAAAACAGTGGCTGCACCAAACAGCGGTGATAAAAATAGGAGAGAGAGAAGTATCCTAAAAGGAGACTACTTACTAAAGTATATCTTTTTACGAAGGTAGGATGACAAAAGAGCACACTGTCCACTTGGTGGGTTTTGTGATCCATGCACACCTATATTTATTACCGATGAAAATAAATATTGAGAAGTGTTGTCACCACTGAGAACTAATATGGAATGCCTCGTTACCAGTAAAAAGAGTCTCCGTCTCCAGTTCTCTACACTCACCATACGAATCATAACATCACTGTGTTGCTATGTAACGCTGGTATTCTGTGAGATCGTTGTCCCTCAGCGGAGCCAACCTATTTGTGCTGCCGCCATGACAGCTGCATTGTAGCTCTAATAAGTAACTAAAGTAAAAGTAATGAATGTTATGTAATAGGTACAATATATATGAATGTAAAGTAAAATTTTGTACAAATTTGCATATAATCATATTAATTGACATTAAATGTACTTTGTAGGAATAGTGTTAAAAATAAAAACTTAAACATTTTAAAGGTATAAAAGACTTCAGAGTAAAAGTCCTCTACGTTGTGGTAAAGTACGGTAATGACCATTATTCAAGCTTTCTCTAAAGGCTTCTTTGCGATATTTTTCTTTGCAGCTGAGACCGTGGTAGAAACGTTATATTTAATGGGTGTGTTTACCCAACTGTTTTACATGATTAGGAACAACGACTTAGATAATTTAATTTACGAAATGTAACATTAGACTCTTGTTCCAAATGAAGAATATTTTGTTAACTAACTTAAGTATAGATAATTATTTTAAATTATTTTTGAAATAAAAAACAATGTCTTATTAAGCTATGTACCTATGTGTATAGTAATAGAAATAATTTAATTTATACCAGGACGAAACAACATAATAAAAAAAATATTGACTTATCAGTAATGTAGCTATCATGTACTTTTTGGTGTACTGCAGTAGTGTTGTACATTATATTTAGTTGTGTAAGGTCACCCAAAGCCAGTAGCGCCGGAGACGTCACGCCACGTGGGAGATCTACATTTAAAATTTCAATTAAGAACCCTCTTACATAGCGGCGTTACGCAAATTTAGGTATTTTACGCACCGAGCGGGTGACGAACTACGCGAGCGATACTTTTTTTTCATATCTATTCATTCGCTCGCTCTATGACACTATGAGTATAGCGACTGTACGATCTTGATCTTCCATTATACAAGTTTTTTTAGGATGTAGTTCAGTGTAGTGTAGCCCCAAGATATTATATATTTGTGTTAAGTGTAGACTGTAGAATAAGAGCAATATAATTAAAGTTTTCTTACCAACAACACGTTTCCTAAATTGACACCTTTCCTACATTACATAGTGGAAGAAAAATTTTTGGTGTGCCATTTATATGTTATCTAATTAATTTATTATAATCTATTTGATATGTTTTTCATTATTTATGAACCCTAGTTTTAAATTAAGTACACATAAATATATTTAATTATTACGCAGTAATTTATTGTTAACCGATGTCGGTTAATAATCGATTAATATCTACTAATGATAGCATAGTAGTATAAATAAATAAATAATACGGTTGCAACCTGTTTAAAAAAAGTACCAACTGTAACTAATATTTTTCATCGATAATTACAGTCAATTACCATATTTTTCTATTTTAAAAATATTTTTCACAAAGGCATCGACCTAGCTTATCTCGAGTCAATAATTTTAGGCAGTACACACTTTTTATTAAACGCTTTAACTTGGGTAACATATTCAAAATCCAAAATTTGTCATCTTTGTAGATTTTTAGTTCTTTTACTGCATAATCTGGGCCAGTCCATATGGCAAGCATGCAGACTTTTTATTCTTCATTATTATCTGTCCAGAGATATAGTGACACATTGGTACTTGTATTTCTTTTTCCCCATTCCGACTGGTAAGAAAGCTCAGCTACAATCAAAATGATTATAATGTGTTAACTATCTGGTATGATAATAATGTAAGAACTTTATACTAAATGAAATATACTGTACGAAAGTAAATATTTCCAACGATCAAAATATCAAGCCTGGGTTCCGAAATAGGATCTAGCATACTGGCAAATGCAAATGACGTCATTAATTGACGCTATATTGTACTGGCGTGCCGCCGCCATATTTTGTCGGATATCTCTTTTATATTTTTATTGTGTGTACGCTGAATGAAGCATGCCAGATTTTTTATTTATTTATTCAAATACAAAAAATGGCAGACCTTAAACAGTTAAATATGTACGACAAAAGAGAAATGAGAAATCATGCTCATTTTTTGTTACCGAGGAAGGGTGATAAAGAGCATATTCACGTAAGTTATACAATTATTGTACTTAACCTAAAAATAAATTATTTGTACTAAATGATGTTAATTTTAATTTCAATTAATATTTGATAGAGTCAAATCACGATGTACGTTTGCAATATGGTGCAAATGTATGATGTCCAATATTTAGAAGTGAATCACCAGTATGGTGTCGATTTATGACGTCATTTGCATTGGTCAGTATACTGGGTTCTTTTTCGGAACACAGGCCAAAATAGCAGCGCCTATACGGCAATCGACGTACACTACAATAATATTGAAACGAGACAGAGTGCGCAAAATCAAATGATGCAGGTCCAACCACGATAAGCGTTCGCGCGATAGTGAACGCAGATGGCCGACGTAGTTAAATATATTGTACAAAAATAATAGAAAAGATATAAAAAGTAAAAATCATAGTATAGTTTAAGCAAAAGTTGGTGACTATTTTGGTATAAATTTTACGTCAAAATGATCCAGAACTTCGGATATAATGGGGCTTATATCGAAGCTTTTTCGGTCGTTAATTGAATTATATCGATTTTTTTTCCTTACGTGAAAGACACATGACGAAAATGTATTCTGTCATTATTAAAGTATAGAATATTTGTTAGATAAAATATTTTTTGATGGTTCATATTCAATAGAATCTACAAATTAGAGCTTTCAAATCATGTCTCCCAAAGTTTTGACCAGATCATCAGAAGAATGATTATTACTAAATTAATAAATAAGCTATCTAATGCTTGAGCTTATTGTAATAGAGAAAACGAACTATTTTTACCAAGTAATTGTTATTTCGAGCAACTCACGGAAAACATATTATTTCAACGAGGAAACCTTGTAATTTCGTGTTTTTTTGTAATACTCGTCTTAAGAGTTTCATGGATGCCGGTGGCGATCGATCGTGCTTTTGTAGTGTGTTTACGACAAGCGCTCCCTAGAGATGCCACGGCTCCTCTTATATTCTTTTACATAAGAAAATTTACATAGAAAATTTGTTGAGTACACTTCATATAAGAAAAATATGATTCAAAGACTAATCGACTAACGCCTTTCATTATCTGCAATGAACTTTTAAACTATGCGATGTCATGTCTGAACATTTAAATGAATGACTCACAGACTGTGAATGGTTTCACTGGCGGCTCATATCCGAGGGCGGCACTGAAAATTTCGGGAATCAAGGAAGTGACACAATATTACTATTTAAAAATGTATTTATTGCTTTTCGAAGTATTCTCCGCGAAATTTGACACATTTTTCCATACGATGGAACCAATCATTGAAGCAACCATTCCATTCGGAAGTTGGGGTCTTCAAAATGGCCGTTTTGTAGGCGTCCATAGCTTCTTCAGGTGATGAAAATGTCTGTCCACGCAATTAATTCTTTATTTTAGGGATAGTACAGAAATTATTAGGGCTTAGGTCGGGGCTGTACGGCGGATGGTCTAATAATTCTATGTTTTCTTGCTCTAAAATCACTTTTGTTCTGTGTGCGGTGTGGGAACTCGCATTGTCGTGATGGAGGATGATGCGGCGGTTGCAGTTCTCTTTACGGAGCTCAGAAACGACCTGTGGCAAACAAATGCTAGCATACCATTCTGCATTAACCGTTCTTTGTCCCTCAAGAGGAATTGTTGTTTAGAATAGAGGAATAAGCCGGTTTTGGCGACAAACGTGGCCACCATTTTTTTTGCAACACTCTGCGAACGAACAATTTTTGTTGGCTTACCACGCTTGACCATCGGGTTGGCAACCGCACATTTTTATACTTAGTCATCATTAGAAAGACGCTTCCCATCTCCTGATTTGTTTCCTTCTGTCGTCTCCTACGACACCCGCGTGACGATATGTGGTAGTTAATATTCTTACACAGCCACTACTTGGTAATGTTACAATTATTTATTAATATATAATACATAACTTATTAAGTTGCCATTATATAATACGTAACTTTATTTTTAATACAAATGTGGGTTGGATTCTTTCTGCTACGAACTACGCGTAGTTGTATTTAAGTTAAAAGGACATAGGCTGCACTAAAAGTATCGGGAATTGAATATTTCCACTGTTCCTGTCATATTAAAATCTATTTGATTGAAAACTCCTTGGTTTTAAAAATCGAATACCAGTTATTTATTTAAAAAAATATTCTCGGTTTTGTCACAAGGTTTTGTCAAACTTGTTTAGTCGTTGAGAAATTGGAATTGACTCGAGAAAATTCAAGAGCGATGATTTATTATGACTTTCGAAGTGGTTTAACACAAAAACAGTCTGTTGACCGGATGATTTCTGCATTTGGTGATGAAGCCCCATCGAAAACCACAATTTATCGCTGGTTTGCTAAATTTCAACGTGGACGTGTCAAGTTCAGTGATGATCCCCGTCAAGGTCATCCAAAAATTGCAGTCACCCAAGAAAACGCTGATGCTGTGCGTAAGCTGATTGAGGAAGATCGACATGTGACATACCGCGAAATTCAAGCAACTTTAGACATTGGCATGAGTCAAATACAAATAATCATGCATGAATAATTAGGTGTAAAAAGTTGTTTTCCCGATGGATACTCATTCGCTCTGTGAAAAGCAAAATGCGGCTCGCGTTACTTGGTGCGTCAGAAGTCTCGAAAGATTAAACGCAGGATCCTCAAATGCTGTATACAACATCGTATCAGGTGACGAATCCTGGATATACGCGTACGAACCCGAAACAAAAAACCAGTCACGAGTTTGGGTGTTCGAAAATGAGAAAGCCAACAAAAATTGTTCGTTCACGGAGTGTTGCAAAAAAAAAATGGTGGCCACGTTTGTCTCCAAAACTGGCCATGATATAGGCCATGATAAGACTATTCCTCTTGAAGGACAAAGAACGATTAATGCAAAATGGTATGCTAGCATTTGTTTGCCACAGGTCATTTCTGAACTCCGTAAAGAGAACTGCAACCGCCGCATCATCCTCCATCACGACAATGCGAGTTCTCACACCGCAGAACACAGAACAAAAGAGTTTTTAGAGCAAGAAAACATAGAATTATTAGACCATCCGCCGTACAGCCCCGACCTAAGCCCTAATGATTTCTATACTTTCCCTAAAATAAAGAATAAATTGCGTGGACAGAGATTTTCATCACCTGAAGAAGCTGTGGACGCCTACAAAACCATTTTAGAGACCCCAACTTCCGAATGGAATAGTTGCTTCAATGATTGGTTCCATCGTATGGAAAAATGTGTCGAATTTCGCGGAGAATACTTCTAAAAGCAGTAAATACATTTTTAAATAGTAATGTTGTGTCACTTCCTTGATTCCCTATATTTTCAGTGCCACCCTCGTATGCTGATTCAGTTAGGCTGGCTAGCATCTGGGGAGATTTTCAGGTTTCTTTATTGCCAATAATACATAATTCTTTATTGCAGGTATTGCAAAGTCTGCGGAACTCATCTACATATAATGCTTGAAGCAATACAAAAACTTCACAAATTTGATGTCTTTGAGCGAGCAATAGAAAGATGTATGCTTGGAGGTTTTCCGATGGATGAGATTCGTTATAAATAAATCTGCTGGTAAACAACAATCATAACCTATTTAACGCCACTGATATTTTTGCATAATGAAATAGTACTAAAATTAATAAAAACTATCAGGAAAGGTGCTAAGCGACACCCTATTCCAATTGAAGTTTGTGTAATCTAGTTGCCGGAACGTTTTTAAGGCGAGATGCAATACTTAATTCTTTTAAAATCTTATTTAAATATCCTAAATATGACAAAATAGCTTTTTAAATGTGTTCTTGCAAGTATTCCATAATGAATTTGTTTTTTTTACAGGATAAGGCGAAAAACGAGCACACAGTCCACCTGATGGTAAGTGGTAGCTGTGGCCCATAGACGTCTACATCTATCCTCGATTACGAATAAAAATGCAGATGCGTTGCCACCCATGAGGACTAAGATGGAATGCCTCGTTTCCAGTAAAAAGGGTGGCCGGATCTCTACACTCACGATACGAAACACAGCAGCATTAAGGTACTATTTTATGCTGGTATTCTGTCAGATCGTGGTCCTTCCAATATTGAACATTTCAAGCTCGTACTCGCCCCGGAAAGTACCCGCCGTGAAATCTGAGATTAGAGAGATCGACTCGAGATCAGACGTGGATGATTTGGAATCATTCCCGTTTTAGTGCTCTTTGCTCAACAATGAGAAGAGTGAGATACAGTTTTATACCTATAATCTATACTACAAGCCGACTTGCCGGCTTGCCGGTGAGTAATGCATGCGAAAGGGCGAGTAACAACGATGCAAATGATATGCCGGTGAGCCCTCTAATGCCAATGTATCTGTAATGCCGGTGTGTAATGCATGGCGTACTACGCATCTGCAAGTGCTGTCAATAAGATCAATAAACCGGAGTTAATGTCAGAAGTATGCGTTATATGGAGAGTCGAGATGAAGGCGAGTTAAGACTGGCTTGCAGGTGTTGAAGACGTTCACTTCTCGGGAGCAAAGTGCGGGTTTTTGAGGACTAAGAAAACAAACTGAATTGCAGGTTGCGTATTCACATCACGTCTGGTAGTAACTACTTTAGTGAGTTAGAAAAAAGGCAGGGCCGGCTTACGATTCGTGTGTCGGAGCTTATTCTATTATACAAAGTTGTTCGGAAAATTCGATAGAGTGCTTCAGACTTCAATTATTGTTAGGTTTGTTTACACTATTGTGGCGCGGTGAAAATGCTGCCACAAAGCATTTAGCTTATCATGTCTCTCACAAAAGGGACAATGTAGTAATAGTGGTTACAAGGAGGCTGAAAGTATTTGAACGATATATACGCTAAGAGGAGCCTATGTCCAGATGGTGACGATATATTTCCAATGGAAAAAGACATGATTTGAATTATTTAATATTAAATCTGTTAAAGTCACATAGGTACATCCCACATGGATCAATTGCGATTATTTATTATGTTGTTTTAATGACAAAAGAAGATACAAATAAATGAGGATAAATTTCAATACCGTCACTCATTGAAGCATTATAAAGTACGGCACAGGGAACCATCTTGGATCAGTCATTCTACGGGTCTCTAAATCGGTGTAGTTATTCTGTCAATAGTGCTAATCTTTAAAAAGAAATAAGGAAGATTATGTTTCGTAGAAGTAGCCATATGTTACATGTCGTGATGCGCAATGCTGCTATTCTAACTACATACTGTGTTCCATAAAAGTTTTGTCATTAATACTTTTTTTTCGTTGCCGGGAAATATTTACATATTGAAATGATTTTGAGAGTAATTTATGGTGTTATGGTACTACGGTATTATATCGACTACATGATTACTCAGTATTCTTATTGAAGAATGCAGTATGTGAATAACATACAGTGTTCACGTTTCTATGAATTTTTAGCAACTACGTAATTGCACGACGCTCGTCGCGGTACATAATTTATTAAATCCAAATTAAAAGTTAAATTTTCCTTGCTTTACTCGATTAATGTTATAATAAAATTGCGCATTAAATATTTGTTGAATTTTATTATAATATGCTTGTATAATAAAATAAATATTTACTTCTTATTTTGTAAACGACAGAGTCGTCCATAACTACGTGGCCCAGATGTCGAACATGATTATTAAACGCATGTTCAAGGTCGGATGCCTTCAATATTTATGGAATATACAATTTTAAAATATGTAAAGTTATGTTTGCGTTCTTGGGTGTCGGTGGATTAGGAATTTTTGTGTTTTGAGACACTTAATTGTCCAGCGTGATGTTTATGGTAAATCTCCCCAAAAGTATTCGAAACATCCTGCTCCAAAAACTAGAAGTACTTGGGATTTGTAGTGATTTGTTCCAAGCTTATATTTTTAACCGCAGCCAAGCTGTATTTATAGGTGGTTTCATTTATTTTTATTTTATTGAATAAGGTACACAAACAGACAGTAGTTATGTAAAGGTTTAAATTTAAAGTATTTGTGTTGATCTAAACTACAATCCAAAAAAGTGTACACAGCATAATAATATAAATGCAGTGTAATCTTATAATAAAAAAATATTAATAAAGAAACTGCGGTTGCCAACCTGCTCGCCAAGCGTGGCAACTATGGCAATATGGGGTATATTGAAGAATTACACAAATAGACGGCCGCCAGTCCCCGACGGCCCTGCTATTCCTGGCTACGGTGGTGACCAAGGTAACGGCGGGGCGGGGTATGCTAAGAATCTGCGGTGGAGGTTCGGTTGCCACTTACGACGACTTGACCTGGCAACATTTAACGCACGCACCCTGAGGACTGACGAGAAGATCCTGGAGCTGGAAGAAGAGATAGACAAGTTGCGCTGGAATATTATAGGATTATCCGAGTTCCGAAGAGAGGGGGAGTACACGGTAATTCTCGAATCCGGTAACTTGTTCTATGACCTGGAGGGCGACCATCTGTCCCAAGGAGGTGTTGGATTTATCGTCCACTCTCTCGTTAACAATGTTTTAAAGATTGCGATTGACAAGGGTTGCGTACCTTATACCCAGAATAACCAACCGGTATTCGCTGAAGGTCATATAGGTTTACGCGCCAACGTCGGAACATCCCGATGAGGATGTGGAGGAAATATATGAGGGTATTTCTAGAGCCATGCATTCCTCCAAAACTCACTATACGGTGTTAATTGGTGACTTCAACGCAAAACTGGGCACAGGAAAGAACGGTGAGCTGAAGGTAGGGAAATTCGGGATAGGGCAACGGAACCCAAGGGGCCAGCAGCTGGTTGACTTCAAGGAGAAAGAGGGACTTTTTATGATGAACTCTTCCTTCCAGAAGCGGCCCCACAGAAAGTGTACCTGGTCGAGCCCCGACGGTTCGACAAAAAATGAGATTTACTTCATATGTCATATGACGACCAGATGCCAACTGTTCAGTGATGTCTCAGTGATCCCAAGGTGGTTAGAGGCACACTGAACCTAAACATTAAGTTGGAGAGGTCTCATCTAATGAAGTCAACGCTCCGTCCCCCTGGTGCTTTAATCCAGAATCGAGCTCAGCTTCAGCTCGAGTTACGTAACCGCTTTCAGTGCCTAGAAGATTGCAATAGAGTGGACGATATTAATGACAAGCTCGTGGAAACTGTCCATGTGGTCGGCGCTAAGTTCTGCAAGACCCGCCGCAGAAGAACACAAAAACTCTCCGATCACACTCTTAATCTCATGGCTGTTGGACGCGAGATGGGGCTGTAATCGTCAACAGATTTGACAGCATACAGGCAACTAAACAGACAGATCTCCAAATGCATGCGGCGAGACTTACGCAACTTTAATACTACTCGTATTAAAGAAGCGATCAAGTGAAACCATGGCTCTAAAGTCTTTGCCAGACATCTATCTGCCAGAAAGAGCCAACTGTCAAAGCTGAAGACAGAGTGTGGCAGCATCGTTTCCGGGACACCTTAGATTTTGAGTGAGATTGAGAGGTTCTATGGGCAGCTGTACACATCATCGTTGGAGCACACGCAAGTGTGAGTAACGATCCAAAAGCAAGTCTTATCCGATACTATTCCGATGATATCCCGGACGTCAGTATGAGCGAAATTAGAATGGCTCTCCAGCACCTTATAAACGGCAGGGCCCCAGGCGAGGATGGAATTACAGCGGAGCTTCTGAAAGCGGGTGGAACACCGGTATTTGAAGTCTTTTAGAAGTTCTTCAATTCCGTCCTCAATGGTGGCACTACTCCGGAGGCGTGGAGCAGAAGTACGGTAGTCTTGTTCTTCAAGAAAGGCGACAACGCTCTCTTGAAGAACTACAGACCGATTTCTCTTCTGAGCCGCGTCTACGTGCTGTTTTCGAGATTCTTTACGAATCGTCTCGCACGCAGATTCGACGATTTCCAGCCTCCCGAACAAGATGGTTTCCGAAAAGACTTCACTACCATAGAACACATACATACCCTGCGGCAGATTGTACAGAAGACCGAAGAGTACAATCAGCCACTTTTCCTGGCGTATGTGGACTATGATAAAGCCTTTGATTCCGTCGAAAATTTGGTGCCAAGTTGACTGTCGGTATGTCGAAGTGCTGAAGTGTTTGTACAGTAGGGCTACGATGGCTATCCGAGTACAGATCCAGAGTTTGAAAACTATCCAACTGCAGTGAGGTGTAAGACACACTCCCCCGTTCTATTATGTATGTATTATAGTATTCTCTATGGCTCTAACATTATTAAATGGCAACAATTAGAATTTTTTAATTCGGAGGTTGTTATTGAATTTTAAAATATGGATAATTATTGCATAAGTAACAATAAGACGAAAAATCAAAAATACAAAAATTATCAACAGTACCGTTGTTTTCTCTTTTGTTGTATTTTTAATAAATTCTCAAAAATAAGTCCGTCCTTCTATATAGAAAAATAGCAAAGTCCTCACAGGCCTCTACACTCATAATAAGACACGTCAGTGGTACGTGCGTGCCCAATATTTATTTAAAACCCGCACACTAAATATTAGTAAATTATTTACAATTAATACAAATTTTGATGATTACGAAGTACTCGTATTTAAGATATGAAATTTAAAAGAGGGAATTGCATTTGGCTTTCCTCCACAGATATTCTATTTTCAAAAGAGGGAAGTCAGATCGCTAGCAATACCGCGCCAAAGAATATATACACAACTCTGCGCTGTGCCGCGCTGAATTCGTAATGAGATAAACCATGTATTTATTATCCGGTAATTGCAACTGTCTAAAGTAGTTAAACGTACTTTATAATACCAAGCTACGAAAATGCTTAAATATTGTACAATGCTGCATTGCCAAACATTGGTCATCGCCTACCCTTATATCAATCAACGATTGGTGGTACAAAATATGCGAAACAATGCAGCATGAAACTTTACTTACTTACATTAAGACCATATAACATTTTTATCTGGAGGATCTTACGTGAGGAGACGGTCCACCTGATGTTAAAGTGAACACTGTGGCTCATAGACCTATCGAACTTCGCGTAAATTTTCTATGGGTAACCTCTAATATGAAATGCCTCGTTACCAGTAAAATTATCTGTGGTTCTCAATACTTACCTGTTACTCGGTCGAAGTTAGACTTACCGAGTCGGACTATTTGTCCCAGGTAAACGCACTCGTCAACAACTTCGAGCATAGTGCCCCCAACAACTACCGGCATAGGTGTGACATGGACATTAAACATTATCTTTGTTTTTGTCCATGTTCATTTTAAGACCTATCTGCTGGGAGACAACATTGAGATCATTAAGCATAGTGCTCAGGTCCTCCGGCGACTCTACCATAAGGACTATATCGTCGGCAAATCGAAGGTGAGTGATGTACTTGCCATTGATGTTAATACCTTCCTTTGAAGTCCGGAAGCTTGAAAATAACACAACACAGTAGAATTAAAGCCTTTAACAAAATAATGTGCTTACAAAAAACAGTAGGTACTTACTACTCAAAGTAGATTATTCATAAAAGAAATATAACGAATTTAACAAATATGTGTTTACAGTTTACAATTAGTTAGGTGTAAGGTTTCACCGTATCAATACGGTGAAACCTTACCTAGCTTTGGCCACATATTTCGGTTTTTATTACTTTTTTCAAAAAATATCCACTTTATTTTGATGGTTGCTAAAGCTTTAAACGACACTATATGCAACAAATAAATTGTCAAAAACTAGGTGAATTAATTCCTAACAGATGCTGAGAAAAAAACAAAAACAGACGCGGGCAAAGTTATCTCCACTTTCCTACATCTTTGCTCAACCTAAATTTCTCAGCAACTATAAGCTCTATGATTTTGATTTTAAGATATATTGTTAGCAAACCGACAATATTGAATACCAATACATTTTCAAATAAATAGAAGTCCATTTTAAGTTTTAATGGCGGTGGGCAATGTTATCACCACATTTAGTCACACTTTCATACTAAGAGATTTAAGGTGCTAGGGCTGTGCCTCAGATGAAAGGAAAATAATAAATTGATTTTGAGGCATTGAATTTTTTATTTTTAAAGTTAAAAACAACAACTAACTAAATAACAACAAAAATCAAGAAAATCAATGTTTATAGGTAGGTAGCGTACCTATTAAATATTAATAAAAAATAAAAAGGTCTTTGCTAACCTAAGCGTGCCTGTTAGTTACCTGATTGAGTATTAGTTTAAAAAAAAAGTAAGCAGCGCAGAAATTTTTTATCACACGCACCCAAGGCAGATTATCGCTCCTCATACAAAAAATAACAAGATATCTCTTCTAGAACAAAAAATAAATTAACATTAACAGCCTACAACATTATCCTTATAGTGCTTAGTTCAAGAATTACCTTCTGAAATTGACAAATTAACTAACTTCTTGAAATTGAAAAAACTACTTACTAACAGTCTTTGATGTTACCCTTACGATTCTAGCTAATAATTAAAGGTACAAGTATATACACTTCTCATCAGAAAAATCGATACACCTCACGAGTTTAATCATTTAATATAATACGAGGCCAGCTTATACCGATTTTGTTACCACTGATGTACGTGGTTCACCTATTATGCGTACCAATCCATTTTGTCGGCCATTTTTGTCTGCGATCGTTAATGTCTAAAATCGTAATTCTCTTTTAGACTTAAATTTTTTTTTTCAAACGCAATGACGCATAAATCTTATTAAAAAACTTTAGCCCGACACTGAGAATATTCAAGCTCACTCTTTTGGGAAACTAGCGGTTTCTGACAAAAATTCCCGACGAATATATATACCTATTTATTATATTTAAAATATATATAAAACAGCATCTAGTTACCGATATAGTTATCAGAACAGTAGTTTAGTTCTCAGTGAACAGTAGTTATATTATATAGGTAGTATTATAGTGTAGTATTATATTGGGTTTTTTTGATGTACTATATACATTTATTTATTTTATTAAGTATACCCATACATTTTCAATTTATTATATATGGTTTTTATTTATTATGCCTAGGTACATGTTTCCTTATTTTTTTTTCAGTATTGTCAACCCTATTAACATTTTTGAGCTGGGCAATGTTGTCGACCTCAATCTATAAAATTGCTTACAACATTGCCCACACAATTTTCTCGCTAACTAAGACAGTTGTAAGAAAGAGACCATGATTAAAAGCAGCAACAATTAATGCCCTAAACGTAAATAAGAATCTTACCTGCGCAACGTTTCTTGGCAATGCGGGATGCAAAGCAACAATGTTTTGCACCACCTTCGACACTGTCACTTTGAAGGTTGCTAACAGATGACTGAATGTTGTTAGCTGCGGTTGTAGTAGTCAGTGTTGCCAAACATGTTCTAGTATTCTCTAGGTGCCATACAAAGTTGCCCCGTGTTAAAATTAAATTTCTATCGATAGTTTTAGTTAATTTTCGTGTTTGGGAAAAGTTGTCCCCCAAGTTTGGTTTCATAGTACCGTAATTATTACCATTTATCACCGAATTTTATTTTACTGTTTTTTTTTTAATTATAAGGGCTATCCCATTTGACACTATTCGCGTTCGCACAGAACCATATTTAAGAAGAAATTGAAATTTAAAAATGCGTTTTTTTTAATGTAATCAATAGGCGAACTATATTATAGTATTAATTTAATATGTAATGATTAAAAATACTTTTTGTGTTTAGTCTAATAAACTCAGCATACAAATATAATAAAGCTACATTAAAAATGTGTTTTTAATAATAACTTATTTATATTTTGCCATTTATAAAATTAAAAAAAAATTGCTTCTTATCATTTAAATATTTTTTTATAATATGGTCCCGTGCGAGTGGAAAAGTTAACGAAAGGCGACGACCTCTTAATTAAAAACGGACCTAGTTTGGCTACTGAGGGACCACTAGTAATAATAAATCAGAATAGTATAACACTCCACTCTTATGTAGGTACGTCAGAATAATATTACACCTTTTTATTTCACCGTAGTCGGTTAAGTTATGTGAACAGCCTCCTTTATGGCATTCCAGTGTGTAACATAACAAACACCATAATATACGTAACGAACTGGAACAACACTCGAAAATTCAAAACTCAACAATGAATACCGGTCATAAATCATGCGCGATTTACTTAATAAACCTTGACATACACTGGTAATTGACTATAAATTTCGAATCAGGAACCTAGTAAACGATATCTTTGTACTTCTCACGTAGAATTCACATATGCACTGCCCGAAATTTGGACTCTAAATTATGGAATTTACAATTCCTTACAGTCACGACTACAAATGAAAAAAAATGTGTCAAAACTGATATTTGACAGTAAGCCTACGGCATTGCCTCATCGAAATTAGGTCAATAATGTTGTTTAATGTTGAAAACAAAAAAATCTACCCCATATCGAATCGGAGTAACACACTGGATAACTTTTGGAGACACAAATTAGAATGAGATTTTTTTCTACTAGCATTGTATTATTGCAATAATTTATACATTATCACACGGCATCTTTATTGCTTTTAAAGTAAACTACAATTTAAAAAACATAATGCTATATTTGCATTTTTCGTCTCGTAAGTTGATAGGAGACAAATAAATTTTGTGGCTAATTCGAAAATATTTTTTATTTTTTATGTTTAAGCCTCTTGAATATTATGGTTATTTCTACATTATTCTAAACATGATTATCAATGTTTTATTAATTAATAATACTATCATAATTTTTGTTACCGTATGGTATTCACAATCAAACATGAGCTCACTCAAAACTTTTAAAAAGTACATTTTTTTACGACCTTACCCAAATACGAACGCTATTTCAATGAGATTGTGGTGAATGTGTTATACGTTAATTTCAATTAGGGTTTAAAATGAAAATAGTTTGAAACGTTACTCAAAAAAGGAATTTAGATTAAAATAACATTAAAAAAGTTTTTGGGTCTCAGAGAATAAGTTAACCGGAGTCTTGTTTAAAAGTAAAATTAGTTTTAATTTCTTTGTCTAATATTTCTGTCCAAATCATGATGTAAGTAGTCAAAGTTTTATAAATAATTTTTCTTAATGTTGTATGTTATGTCCCCTTTAGTCATTTGTATTAAAACTATCAAGCAAACTATAACGAAGGGATGAATTTAATCTTTGATTGTAGTCTATAACTACGTATGTTTTTAATTAATAAAAGGTAGTATATACACACACACACACACACACACGTGCTGAATATAGGACAATAGTATAATCCCTCAAGACATACTATCACTGTCCTCAGCCACCTGATTTTATTGACTTGCTGCATGTCTTACCATGTTGTTACTCCAGCTAGTGGGAAGTACGCTGTGCTGGTAAGTACTCGTACACTACACTTACCCGCCTTCACAAGGCTGCCACTTCGGAATCTTTGTTCCCCATCTGTTGTCGGTTTTTCGAAATATAAAACTGGCGAATTGCCACTTCGGTTTACTGAACCGTTTTAGTTTTTAGTATGTTTCTTCTATAAAGTTTTGTTTTAAACACTGTATATTATTTTACCTTTACATAGACAGAATTTTTGTGACCATTGATTTATTTTCAACATAGGAACTTCAATTTTACTCAAACTTTTTATGGATTTTCTTTATTTTTTTATACAATTGAAAAAATTTAGTATTTTCATTGCAATAAATATAAAATAAAATATATCTTTGATTTTAAAGAGTAGTTTATTTTATAAGTGATAAAATAACTTATAAACGTATGTTAAATGGCTCCTGCAGCCTGTGGTCACCTGAAACTAACTTAAAGCGAAAAAGGTTACCGATGTGTTGTTAGCTCTAAGGACTATGATGAAATTTCTCACATTCTGTAACTATGCTCCTCTCTGTACCCTTCAGACCGGAACATAGCAGTTCACGCACTGTTGCTTGTCGGCAAAAATAGTAACTACCCAGCCAGTCTCGTCGAATTCGAATCAGGAAATAAACACCAAGCAGTAATTAGCTTTTCATTGACAAAAGTCCTTCAAAGTTTACTCGTAAGAGAAATTCAATCTTTTTAATCAACATTAAAAGTGGACACAAACAATAACCCATAACCAGTAGTGCTTAATATAAGAAGCATAAATTTTGCTTGTAAAACGTTCTCTTCACAACAGACTTATACATTACGTATGCGCGGCCCTACAATATATCAAATCGTATCGAACAATAAATCGCTTAAAGTCTTCTGAAAAGTGGATTCTATACAGTATGCATTTGGTACAATTGTAAAATATAATTGAAAATGAATGTTTACTAACTTTCATTTATATATTTTTAAGTTCTTTTTTATTTTTTTTATTTACCATGCTTTTGACTTTTAAAGTGACGAATAATCTAACACCTGGTCCTTATAGGCCACTGCAACCAAAGGTCACAAACGTCTTTTGAGGACTGTCCCGAGGAATGAGACAAAATGCCTCACAAGCTCTCAATCTCCCCCTTATTTTTTAAACGGAATACTACATTTGGTGCATTGCTGCTTGGAAGTGGAATAGGTAAGAAGTTAGTAAAAGCCCAGACAGACTCCCAGGGAAAACAGTTTTCTCACATGGTTGATAATTAAGAAAATATAGTGATGCAGGAGTGAATATGGTCCCTCTTACATAGGACAAACAAAAAGATCTATAAAAACCCGCGTGAAAAAACATATAGCTGATGTGAAGCACCGACGCCCCGTGAAGTCAGCAGTCTGTGAATATGTTCAAGATCGTCCCCACCATTATATCAGATTTGATAAGCTACAAATCCTCGCAAAAGAACACCGATTCCTATCAAGGATGATACGCGAAACTATTGAAATTAAAAACACCATAATTTAGGTGGAGAAGATGTATGGGTGCCGCCACCTGCTTGGGTTCCTATAATTAAGAAAATTAAATCCAAACCCAAGCATACCACTGCAAGACTTCTAGATATTGTAAGCTTGTTCTGCGTAGATCGGACCAAAAATTAAAATTAAAAAAACTGAAGGTAGGCGGTCTAACTATGTCATTGGGACGTCAAATATTTCAGGTGTTTTTTTTGCTGGTTTTTTTTTTTTTTTTCGTTCCTTGAGGTGCGTTGCCGTTTTATTTTTTTTATTTGGATTTTTGGTTGGGTTGGCCCTTTAGAAAGGGGTAAGCTCTTTTCTTGAAAGTCCTTTCTGGAAGGTCGTATCGGTCGGGAAAAATCACCGATGGTAAACTATTCCACAAAGAGGTCGCACGCGGAAGAAAACTCCTTGTGAAACGTACAGTGGTGGACCGCGAAGTATCCAGATGGTGTGATGGTATCGGGAGGTTTGCCGCGTAGTGCGTTCATGAAATTTGGCGGCTGGGATTAATCCGAACAATTCCTCAGAGTACTCTCCGTGATAGATGCGATAAAATATGCAAAGAGATGCAACATCTCTTCGCGGGCGGGGGTTAGTCTACTCCTAACTTTTTGAGATTATAAATAGGCCTAGCTTAACCCCTAATCTGCTCTCCTGTCCGGCGAGCAGTGTGGGATATATCTCTGGGGGAGCGCGCAGGTCGTGTTGATCCCCAGGACAAGTCTGAGGAGTTCTCCTTCACGTGGTTGCCGGCTGTTATTTGGTCTGGTTTAGTAGGAAACAGACAGAACAGAAACACTCGGACGATCCTCTTTTTCTTTTCTTTTATCCCTCCCCCCTTTTCCTATCCTAACCCAATCCAAGGTGTCAAGCGTACCGTGCCGATGGATGCGTGGCTGGTGGGAGTCCAGTCGCAAACGGTGCCTACCCCAGACCAGGGCGATTCGGGTAGTATTTTAGCCCTTCCCTCGGCATACGGGGCTCTGCCGGGGGTGACCAAGTATTTCCCTAGCTAATGGTGGAAACAAAATGGATGAAAAACGACATTTTGTAAAAGACAATGAGAAGTCTCCTTTAATGGAATTAGCTGCAAGTTTGGAAGAGGCTCTTTTAGCCTCACCAATACCCTGCAACAGTGCGCCCCAACCTGGGATGAGCCGTGAAGTGGAGGGCACGCTTGCAGCCGAACCACAATCGGAAACGAACCAGGGAGGGGAAAAGAAAAAGTTCGCTAGGCCTAAGGCGAGGAATAGGTACCGAAGGCTGATAGTAGCTGAGATTGGAGCCGAAGAGGCCCTCTCTCTCTCTCTGCCAGAAGCCTTGGTACGAAATGTCTCTGCCCAAGCCTCCCCCAATTCCCAAGGCGAAAAAACGCAGTCGGTCTGAGGAAGAGTCCCCCAAAGACCAGCCCAGGAAGACTGTGAAGCTGGCAACGGAGGAGAAGAAACTCAGCTTCAGTGCCGTAGCTGGCTCCGCGCGTATAGGAATTCGCAATTCGAATCCTATGAGTGTGGAGCAGATGCGGCTGGTCCACCGGGCACTAACACAGGCCATCGCTAAGACGGCCTGTGGGTCGCAACCGGGAATGGGTCCAAAATTTTCGGGTTTCACACACAAGCCAGGTTGGATTCTGGTAACGTACCTGAATAAGGCAAGCCAGGACTGGATTGTGGGTGAAATCGTAAAAATAAAGCTCTGGCCGGGGGCATAGCTCTCGGTAATACCCGAGGGCGAACTGCCTAAGTCTCAGCTGGGTATTACCTACTTGCCCCGCAGTGAAGCCGACTCTCCAGAGGAGGCGGCTGTGCTGTTGAGGGCACAAAATGAAAAGCTCCATACTGAGCTCTGGAGAATCCTCCACCGTAGGGACGAGGAGAATGGGTTCCTAGTAACCTTTTCTCTGGACGACCCACCGGCGGAGGCTCTTTGGAAGGCAGGCGGCAGAGTCATCCTTGGCTTTAAGATGATAACTTTTAAAGTCAGGGGAGGCTCTGACGCGACAATGGAGCCCCAACCGTCCCAACCCCCAACCCCAATCCCCCCAGCCCTCCTCCTCTCGGGGTGAGGCTGGAATGCCACCGGTGAGAGTGACGAAGACCCAAGGCCCAGATTTTCCCTCGGTCCGATGGCCTCCGCTGGTGTCGTCCAGGCCGGAGAGGAGGGGAGGTGGGAGCGGTTCGACGAAAGGTAAGGCGGGGGTGCAGGCAAAGGACGTCCTCGTTCTCAACAGGCGGAAAAGACCCCTGTCCCCCCACCATAAATGGCTAAACCCAAGGGTGACGAGGTCCTCCAGACAAATCTTCACCATGCAGCAGCTGCTTCTGCCGTGGTGGAGGTTTGCTTTGCAAGGACAACATTGACCGCGCCCTTATACAAGAGCCTTGGGTGGCCAACGGTCAAGTTTTGGGATTGGCGGCTGCCGGTAAGATTCTTGTTAATACCCAAGGCAGTAGACCCACAGCTTGTATAATTTATGATAAAAATATTGAACTTTTAGCTGTTCCAGAGTACTGCAATGATGACCTGGTTATAGCCTTCATAAATCTCCACAGGATGCACAGGGGCCAGAGTAATCATTTGATCAGCCTATCTTCCCGGCGAGAACTCAGATCCTATCATCGAGTTAGAGCGAGTGGCGGAGTTCGCCCGAAAACACAACGCCGAACTTGTGGTGGGTTGTGATGCTAATGCTCACCACACAGCCTGGGAAAGCACCAACATCAACGAAAGAGGTGAGTTACTTTATGATTTTCTCATCTCCAACCGCCTGGTAAGCCTAAACTTAGGTTGTACACCAACCTTTGTAACGCGTGCTAGGCGAGAAGTGTTAGACATAACCTTTGCTACCAATAACATGTCCAGGCGGATAAATGACTTGAATGTTAGTAGCGAAAACTCGATGTTCGATCACAAGCACATTAAGTTTGTGATTGGAGCATCACCAACCTTTGAAACCGTTACTTTTAGGGATCCGAAGCGACCTCCTGGGATATCTACAGAGATAGCCTAAGGAGGAATTTGGAAACGTTTTCTAAAGGCATCACAACAATTGAACATCTCTTCGCAGCGGCAGTGTATCGAGCCGATCGGAAAGCACTCGGTCGTCGACGATTCGAGTCGCTCTGCGCTGGATGAGGTCAAGTGGAAGGAGCTGGCTCCCCATCCCAGAGATGGGAACAGTATTCCATGTGCAGCCTACTTAAATACTGTCCCGCTCTGCTTTTTAGAGGCCAATTTGGCCTTATCTTCCTAGTGATCACGAAACTGCACGTCACTCGATATGTCGACGCCGATAATTCTGATACAAAAGGCAACAAAAGACTGCCTTGCAACTGAGGAGATAGGCCAAAGGGGTTCTTTTTGACGGTTAACGCGCAAACTTGTGTCTTCTGAGGGTTAAACTGGACTAGATTTAGTCGCCCCCAATTCGAGACTTTGTTCAGCAAAGACTCGACTTCAGACACAAGTTTGTCCCGGTACTCGGAGACGTTTTCCCGAGAAATATTGGCACGGCCGGTGTACAGAGCATCACCAGCGCTCTATCATCTGCATAGCAATGAATGTTGCCGGTTTGCAGGATATCATTTATATGCAGAAGAAACGGCGTCGGTGATAGCACGCAGCCTTGTGGAACACCAGCATTAATAGGCTCGTAATCGGAGCTTGCACCGTCTACAGCGACCTTGATGCTCCAATCTGCAAGAAAGCTGGTGATCCAATCGCACAATTTCTCGGGAAGCCCATAGAAAGGGAGCTTCGAAAGAAGCGCTTTGTGCGATTTCATCTACACCGGGAATTCTCAAGCATGTGCTCTTACGTTTGTAACTTGTTGCCACAATGATGACATTCCATTGTCGACTTCCTTTCCACTTAGCGGCACAGGTATCAGGTTCACTTCTCAAAACGTCCTTGGACCTGAGATATACATAAGGATGTATTCATATTTAAATTCAATCATTCATTACAGCTTATCCAAAGTTTACGTGAAATTCTCTCACAAATTTTTCATCATTTATAGGACACTAGCTGACCCGGCGAACTTTGTTTCGCCTTAATGGCAATAAATAAGCAGTTTGTGTTTTTTTTTATTGGAAAAAATGCAAAAAAATTAAATACCTACATTAATCATTCATCATTATTTCTGTATTTTAGTACATAGGTTGCTCTTCACTTAAGTACCTTGTGATACACGACATTTTTTGTTTTATTATCAGGCGCAAAAACATCATCGGGATCGGGATCGATCATCGGGATCCTCGGAATAAGAACTTCCTCACCTTTGAATTTTCCTATCATTATCGTAGCGTAAATTACATTGTTCATCAATGTTCTAACCACCAAACGCGTACCGTTGCACAGTTTTGGTTGGTTTATGTTTCGAAGCATGATTACTACGGAGCCAACCTTTAGGCGTAAATTGTGCGGTGGTAAGCCAGGCACGTCCAAAGAGTTTAAAAATTCAATTGGATAGGTGGTGGCTTCATCTTCATTTGTGACGCAGTCAATAGATTTGAATGAATGCATTGTTCCAATGATCTTATTTTGAATTATGTAGTTCAGATCATCTACATCTTTATTCTTAGCCGCTAAAATTGCTCGCTCACTCAACCATTCATTATTTTTGTAGTTAGAAATAATGTTTGGAAATACATTGTTGATAAGTTCGTCTTTTGATGAGACAAAATTACAGAAATTATTTGGAAATGATATTAATCCGCTCGATTCATCGACAGGTACTTGACCATTACCGATAGTCAGCAATTGCTCCGAGAAATCTTCAGCAGATGTATCATTAAGCAATGTAACTCTCATGTTTGTTGTCAGCTGCAGTTTCTTCACATAGCGCCATAGATTTGACGATTTGAGGCAAGCGTTTATTTCGTCGGCAGCCGTAGATCTTGGAATTACTGGCAGTATTTGGCGGAAATCGCCAGACAGTAAAATCATTGCTCCTCCAAAACATCTCGAGTCATTGCGTAAATCTTTTAATGTTCGGTTAAGTGCTTCTAATGCACGTTTATGCGCCATTGTGCATTCGTCCCAGATGATGATTTTCGATGCCGCTAAAACTTTGGCCATTGCTGAGTGTTTTGCAATATTACACGTTGGTTCTTCAATAGTTTGAAGATTTAACGGTAATTTTAATGCTGAATGAGCCGTACGGCATCCTTCTAACAATGTGGCTGCTATTCCAGAAGAAGCAACTGCAACCGCTATGTTGGATCTCGCCCGAACAGTTGCTAAAACTAATGACATTAGGAATGTCTTGCCAGTTCCACCAGGGGCATCTAGGAAATATAAACCACCATTTTCATCATCGATTGCCTTCATTAAAGTATCATAAACTTCCTTTTGTTGGTAATTCAACAGGGGTCGTTTGAACTACTAAATCTAATTCCTGGTGATCATATTCACGTTCCCGTTCCAATTCTCGATTAAATGCGTCATTCATTTCACGATATGGCGCTGGCATTCCTAACCTGATTAATAAATTACCGCACATGAGGTAACATATATCTTCGATCAAGAGTAAAGCACGATTATGTATCTCCTCATTCATCTCAATATCGTGATTTCTGGAACTGACACGAATTTGATGTAAAATATCTTCTGACATATTATCCTTGTATTTTTGCCACAAGTTACATGGGTTTGATGGAAAACATGTCGAGATTATGATAGCGAATAATGTGCGTATCTGACTTGGAGATGCAGAGATAATGGCTTCAGCGATTGTCGTATCCCAATGGGTATCGTTTTCTAATAAGTTCAATTCTTCACATGCAGCACGATATGTTGGGAATATTACACCATTAACAGTTCGTAGTGTCTCAAATGACGTTGGCCCACGCACATTTACCAGCACAACCGCAAATAGAAACATTCATCATTCTTTGGATGAACTGTATACATACGACCAAGAGCATCAGTAGAACACACATCTGGATACCCAGGAACCGCATCGCCTTGCTTCCGTCTTTGAAAATTCTTCGATGAAGCATTCCAAGTATAATAACGTGGCATCTCCGAGTAAAGCAAAGTTCGTGCAAACTGATCGCTTTGGCAGATTGCAAAAAAACTGGTCAATGTAGTTGCTGGAGGTGTTTCAGCACGTTGCGTAGCATTCGAAGCCGTGAAATATACTCGTTGACCATTCTCCAGATGCACCGCCAAATGCATAACAGTAGGATGACGTTCGTGAATGGGAAATGCGAATATACGCCAAATCGCTTCATTACAGTTCACATAACGACCAACTTGATAGCGTGAAATTTCATCGTTGGTATTCGAGGATTGCAATCCAAAAACTGCCATATCACTGGCTTTCGTGACATATTTGCAAATATATTTTATGGACTTAACTGAATTGCAGTATTCAACGTTGCAATGTGTCTTGAACGTTTTAGAAATAAGTGGCGAATATGGAACAATCCAACTGTTGTCGACAACGAAATCCATTCTTTTCACTTTCGTTGTGACAGTTCGACCGTTGTCATCTGGTGATCGACGCCGATACAGCGGATAACCATCGTTGCCAGTGACAGTCTCCGCCGTTAATTTCCGTGGATATCGTTTAGAGCACTTTCCATCGACCATGCAAGGTGATTGGGGATTGATGGCACCACACGGTCCATGAATCATATTAGTAGAAACAACATCATGTAGGTCTGGATCGACTTCATGATCAGGAATCTCGGCACATATGATATCATCTATTTGGTCATGCTGAATTCTTTCACTAACCAAATAAGAATGTGAGCGTGCGGCAGGCCTCGCTTTTGCCATTCGATTGAATACATCCAGCATCGAGTGTCTCCAAAGACGCGTTGTTTAACAATAAAGTTCATCAGGGACCGAATTTTTTTGCCTGAATATACGTGCTGTGATGTCGTGTCTATCACTTGATGTTTGTCCGGGAAGCAGCAATTGAGTAATTTCTATCCATTCTGGATTACAGGTGAAAGTAATAAAGAGATCTGGCCGACCGTAATGACGAACATATGTCATTGCATCTTGTGCATATTCATGCATACGAGGGTGGATTGAAAAGTACTCGGCCTAACCAAGAAAATAAACACATACTAAATCAGTTATATTTTTATTTTTCTACATAATCACCATCAAGTTCAATACACTTTTGCCACCTCCCCTTCCAAGCATTTAGACCGTTGAAAAAAAATGATTCTTCCTTAGAGTCAAAATATGCGTCTACAGCTGCTTTGACCTCGTCGTTTGTCGAAAATCTTTGACCTCCCAAGTGCTTTTTTAGGTTAGGGAACAGAAAGAAGTCTGATGGTGCCAGATCAGGTGAATACGGCGGATGCGGTAACAGTTCAAAGCCACAGTTGTGAATTTCAGCCATTGACTGTACTGACGTGTGAACACGGGCGTTATCTTGATGAAACAGGACTTTTCTTCTGAGCATTCCTCGACGTTTTTCTTTTATTTCCTCTCGTAAACGACGTAGTAAGGTGCAGTAGTAATCAGAGTTTATAGTCTGACCTCTTTCAAGATAATCAATCATAATCACACCTTTCGAGTCCCAGAATACAACGTGAAGCCACAACTTATTTGCCGACAAAATCGACTTAGCCTTTTTAGGGGGTGGTGAACCAGGTCTTCTCCACTGTTTTGATTGTTGTTTTGTTTCCGGTGTACAGTAATGAACCCATGTTTCGTCCATAGTAACAAAACGATTCAAAAATCATCTGCATCGGCTTCAAATAACTCCAAACAGTCGCGTGAAATAGTCAACCGCGTCCTTTTTTGTTCAACTGAAAGCAGTCGCGGAACCCACCTCGCAGACACCTTGTGGAAACCCAACTCGTTGACAATGATGTTTTGAGTTCATTCATAAGAGATGCCTATAATCTCGGCTATCTCTCTAATTTTTAATCTGCGGTCTCCCATTATTAAATCAAGTACTTTTTTAATATTTTCGTCAGTAGTTGACGTTGAAGGCCTTCCAGAGCGGGGTTCATCTTTCACACTCTCTCTACCACGCTTAAATTCTGCTATCCATTTTTTGACGGATGAATATGACAGAGCACAATCGCCTAATGTACTGACCATGTCAACATGGATGGCTTTTGATGATAGCCCCTTCTTATGGAGGTACTTAATGACGGCACGCTGCTCGATTTGCTCCATTCGCGGAAATTATGTCCGATTACTTTGTTAATAAATTTATAAAATCACAACTAATTATCGCACACGTTTCGAACTTCACACAATGAACTAGTCTGAACTGAACTAAATAATGTGGGTAGATTTGATTTTTAGAATTGAATGGATCTGTGTTAGGCCGAGTACTTTTCAATCCACCTAGGTATGACGTGGACTACCAATGTACGTCGCCGGCAGAATAGTTAATCGACCAATATTAGCTGCATTTTCTTCAGTACTAACTGCATCACGTAAATGGATGTACTCCTCAGAACGCAGTTTGGCTTGGTTCAACCTAATGAATGTTAAACGTTCCGTTTCTATTTTTACATACATGTCAACGCAATACTGCTGAAACAATCGACGAAACCGCAGCAAATAGTTGTCAGCATTTTGACGAATCATCAAACGATATGCGTAATAATTCATTGAGCTAACTTTCTTTGTAGTTTCTTCACCTGAAATTAAAAATTTGATAATTAACCATTTCAAAGGCAAATTTCAAAGGCAAACAATACAGACATTAACCATTTTTTTAATAAGCATTATTTTAAATCAGCGTCTTTCACAAATAAATGAAATTAATTATGATACTGATACTCACCATTCAATGGATTTATCATTTTAATATTAAAATAATATCCATCTTCTCCTTGCCAAAACATCAGCGGATATTGCAATGCGTCATATGATCGATGAGTTTCAGATATTTGTTGCAGTTGCCCAGTATCGCGACGTGTAAGCACAATATCGCGTTTTTCCAATTGTTCACCAACAATCAGGATGGCGACTTCGTCTAATGTTGGAGAGCATTAAATGTGCGTTCATGTGTTCCAGATGGTCGTTTATCTGCTTTGATGACAACTTTATAGTCATCACTTGGCATGTGCTCTTAAAAAAGCATTCTTAAACAACCTGACCAACGAATTGCTCGCTTCATTCCTGCATTGATCCCTAGGCGTCGATCAAGTTGTTCTTCCATGTTGCCCATGAAATATATTTGTAAAAATTTATTCTGTGTATCTTCGAAAGGTAGTAATGATCCAATTCGATGGTGAATCTGTCTATACGAACTGGGAACTGGGTTATAAACACTTTTTTCGGTGGGAGAGTAGAGTTCAGAATTAGCAAATATTTTTGGGTGGGAGAGTAGAGTTCAGAATTAGCAAATATAATACATACCAATAGATAAAGTAAGTTATTCTTTAACTACATTCTATGTAAGTACAAAAATAAATACCTTAAATGTCGGATTAAATCCTCGTTCTTCGATAATATCTGCCCCAAATGACGTCATTTGGAAACAACCATTGTATTTTTGAGTGTTTGCAAGAAAGTGGCGTGATTCTTGTGTTTCGCCACAAAGCAATGAATACAATGGCTCATGTGGCGGAGTCAACAACGGTAATTTCACTTTACCATTAAGGCAGCATAATCCAGCCGTTTCTCCGGAAAACTTTAATGCACCACAATACTCACAAACAACGTCCATTTGCCCAATACAAACGCTAGGATGCAAGCTGTAATCATTGCTGCAATCGTATCGAAACGCTGCACGATTCAAATCAGCACTTGATAAATATCTTGTTCTCCTCTCTCATCTGTTGACCTCTGTTGTTCGCTCGACGATTCCGCATTGCCAACCGAGCTGTTACACGGGCTGCTTCACTTTGCCCTCGTGATTGAGAAGCACGAAGTCGAGCCATATTATCGCGGCGCTGTTCACGTGCAATTTCTTGTTCTTCTTCAGTGCTTTCATTTGCAGTATTTCGTATTCTTCTTGCATTACGGCTTTGTCGGGAAAGATTCGATCGTCTTGCTCGCGGCATTATTAATTAAAATTCACTTCACTTCAATTCACCTAAAAATTTATTTCAAAACTCAAATTTTCAACCATACCGAGTTTTATAGTTCACTTCACTGTTTATACGAATGGGCAATGGCACTATCATTACATTATAATTGTTAATTATTTATTTAATAGAAATAGTTTGAATATTGATTTCTTACAAATATCAAATTGTCATCTATACGTCATTACATAGCTGTCATTATACGTCAATTACATAGCTATCATTTGCGTTTTGTTATTCCAAGTCTGATTCTTTTTTGTTATACCACGTTTTATAGTGACTGACGTTTCATGTCAAGTCACACGGGAACGCTGTCGAACGGGATAAAAAGTATCTTATACCATCCGTACCAATTTTCACCCAAATCTGTTTTGCCGTTCTTGAGTTATAAGTGGTGTAACTAACACGACTTTCTTTTATATATATAGATAATTTTGATATAGTTGATTAATGCAAATTCTCCTTACAATGGGAGAGGTTCACGTCAAGGAATGGAATTTTAAAGACTGATGGTGAAAAAGTTTCAAAATTACATTAAAATAAAATTTTAGCGTCTCCAATACGTATATTAAATTATTATGTTCTTTTAATAATATAAGAACACTTTCCGTTCAAGTACCGCCTTCCATTTCGTAGCATCCTTACTCTATTTCATGTGGGAAACGGTACTTGACATGAAAATATACTCCTCTACAAGATTTATTGGAGTATCTTGGTATAGTAATATAGTGATAACAAATTTCCGCAAAATAAATTCAGTTCGATGAGTTTGTGTAAAACACAGTTTCTTTGACTATCTTTCTTACATTATTTGATAACACATATTTATATCAAAAAAGTTCTAAATAGTAGATATTAAAAATTAGGAAAACAAATCAATAATGACTTCGACATAAACAATCAAGGGTTACTTTGCGGAAACCCATAATATTATCGGTATGAAAAAAGTTTTTTTTTTTTATAAATATTAAGTGATAAACGAACTTACAGTCCACCTACTGGTTAACTTCAAACGAAGAATGCTACATATGTGTTGTCCTCCTCTAGGGACTCCGATGAAATGCCTCATATACTATGCTGCTCTCTGTACCCTTCAGACTGGAACACCATAGGACAAAATATATGTTTTTATATTTAACATGTGCGGATCTTAGCTAATTAATTTTCATATCTCTTATAAGATGTAATTCAGTACTTTGAAACCATGTAGGTATAATTAATATTAAATAATACAAATATTTCCTTTATTACAACAACTACCTTTACAGGATATTTTTTGCCTTGGGTGTCAAAATATTCGACGGAGAGAAATGCCAAGAAGTTCATGTGGAACTGAATAGTAAGTTTTAGCATGACTTTCTTAATTTGTACATATGTAATTTTTTATGTAAATATTTGTTTTTATAGATAATCTTTATTAATTAAGTTAGAACTTTGTTTAAACATTATTTACTTTAACTAGTTATAATACAATATTTTAATAGTAGTGCGATAAAAATATATTATATAAATTTCTGGATATTTTGTGTTTCTGAAATCCCGCAGTTGGGTAGTACGGTTACGGTTCGGTAGAAATTATTCGATGTTCTAATGTGATTTTTAAATTTGTATTTTTAATGTTCATATTATGATGCTGATGGTGATGACGATGTAATTTTTCGACTTATTTCAACAATAATTTCGAAAATATTGTCATCGGTAGTTGTTACCTGCTTAGAATATAACAAACACTGTAGTGCCGCAAGCGTATGTAGCAAACGGAACACTGATTCAAGCTTTTTCTTCACCATCCTGAAACTTTTACAGCTGGGCTTGGGCTTCGCTCATTTTAGAATATGGCAATTGTTAAAATTCAGACGAAAACTAATAATTCGTAAGGCTTTTGTTGAAATTGGTTTTGGTTATGTATAAATTCCAGAAAATCAAAAATGGTTTTTTTAATAAGTTGTAAGTGATACACAAACTAACAGGATCGTAAGTGGCAACTGCAGTCTATGTACATCTGCAGCCAACTTCAAACAAAGTAAACTAGATACGTGTTGTTACCTCTAAGGTCTAAGATAAAACGTCTCACATCCTATCATTATACTAGCTCTATTTACAATTCAGACCGAAACACTGCAGTGCAAGCACTTGGCAGTTAAAATAGGAATATGTATGAAGGTGGGTGGAATCTATCCAAGTGGACCCCTAGGCTAAAAAGTACTCCTATCATCAGTAACAGCTTAAATTCAAGTGGGTATTCCTTTGCTTGCTCGTAAACTTTTGGTACTATAATGTCAAGTCAATAATAGTAGCGACAACGGAGAAAATATTTAAAGTGTGATCTTGTTTTATTTTTTCATTAAAATTTTTATGTGTGAGCACACAAAAGTGTTGATCCATTGAGTTTCATCTCAAATTGAATGGCTGTAAAGATTGAATTGTTTAATCAATAGATATCTTTAAATACTATCACTAATACACAATTACTTATCAAATGTCAATAAAATGTTATAAAGCAATTAATTATTGTCTGTTTAACTTTTACATCGAGAACGTAGACGAGGAAGAAGTAATTACCGTGAAGGTGGTCTATAATTAAACTTTCAATGTCAAGTACGCGAGATTAAGTAACAATTTTTTTTGTTCTTAGCGTTCTTGCTGTTTCTTTTTTCTTTAATTTTCTTCACAACAGTCTGTCGTTTATAAAGTAGGTCTAGAAGGTAATGTGACAAGACACGCTTCACGTGCTTTCATGCATGTCGTTAGATTTTATTGATTCACGTAAATGACATACAGATTACGTTCTGCCCTTTGAATAATAACTTACTGAGGTGCTGTCGGTTGGTTGATAATTCATTCAATTTTCAATCTATAAATATTGTCCTGGATTGTGACTCATGAAAAGAAAGACATACATGGACAAAAAAAGAGAAATATTTCTTATCAACGAAATAGAAGTATAGAATTTCCTCTATTCTGTATAGAATTTTTCCTTTGCTTATTGCGGGGCAGCAAAAGAACAAAGACTAATAAACATACTCAAAATTTTCAAAAACAATAATTACACAACAGTTCCGAGGCCTCTGCAACATTATGCAGGCCGCCCTGAAATGCGATAAAATTATTGATGACATTGAATTAGAGTTTATTAGTCTCGGGCCGCTTAACGCATGGGCAGGTGAGTCAGACTCCCTCCCCCCTCCTCCAAACGGGTTCCCACCTTGTCATGGCGGGGGTCTTTAGTAGCCGTGGCTTGGTCACCCGCCGTGAACTAAGAGGAAGCCTCATGGTTGACCCGAGGTGATGGTACTGCGAGGCACCGCTCTCCCTACACTCTCCTAAAAGATTAGATGTGGTGGAATGTAATTGTTTTACATATTCATGTTTTGAATTTCCGCTGAAGCTTAAGATTGTGTAATATACAAAAAGAATTTCAAAAATGATATTCTTGTTCTTTTTTATTAGCCTATAAAAGTGCACTGCTAGACATGGTCCTTTCCCATAGTAGGAAAGATTTGTCTTAATCGTCGCACTAGGCAGACGATTTGACGATCACAGTACCAGCAGTCTCGCACCTTTGACGCTACTTCTTATTGCCAGTCAGGCTTTTTTTGACTGACGTAAACAAAATGGTTATGCCGCCATCGTACGATGGATTTTCATACGCCGCCGCGCCGTCACCATACAGCAAGGAATGCGAGTTTTTATTGAAAACAAAGTAACATTACATTTCAATAAAATGGATGACTTTAATTTTAAAACCAAAAGTTTCTTCAGAGGTTTTTTGAGCTAAAATCCTAAAGTGGCAGAGAATAGTAAAAGGAATAGAAAGAAACGTAATTAAGAAAGAACAGAAAACTTAAGTTAATTCAAGTCTGAATTGCTTTTCAATAGCTTTTCGCAATTACGTGACGACTTTTACAAAGACTAGTAAATTTTATTAATATTTTATCGTTTTAAATAACCTATTAATGTGATTTGTAAAACTGTGGCTTTTGACTACCTATGTGAGATCCTACATTGATAAGCCTTCTTCTTATTTGTACCATAAGAAATTTTATGAACCTCTTACTAAGAGGAGAGCTCAAAGAAGATTTCCGTATCTATTCTGATCACTATGTAATTTCAAATGTAGGCAATGCAACACAGTGTTTCCCCACGAATTTCGAGCCACCTTATGGAATTTACTATCGTCAGCAGTTTTTCGGACCAATATGATGACTTAGGACCTTAAAAAAATCCTATTAATTCTTGAAAGTTCAGCTCGCACGGTGGTGGTCGGGTGGTAGTGGTGGTTACTTACCATCAGGTGAGCCATGCGCCCGCTTTTAGCTACTGCTAAATCTGATATTGCATCCAAGTTAAACTTTAGCATTATCATGTTTGCAATATTTAAGATGTCTAAAAATGAAAATCGCTTTGAAACGCTATCAAATGCAAAACATTTTAGAAATTTGGATCAAGAACATGAGCTCAGATTATAAAACTTACCTTTGAATATTTTTTTCACGAAACATAATATAATACCTTGTATTTATGAAATGATATGTCTTTAAAAAGATTGTTATTAAATGTATTTCTGCGTTCAACTGACAATAGAACTGCGTGACCTCGAAAGCCCTTCTGTCGGAACTGTTCGATTATCTCCGGCAAACATATTCCATTAACTTTACGATGACGCGATGACGCAGTTTGGGTACATGAGTAAATACATAAGTCTCGCGCATGATAGCTCCGAGCAACCTTTATTTGTAATTTAGTACGGTACTATTTATTTTTACATTATTTTTAAAATTGTAATGCCAAAAAATTATTGTTTGTAATTGTTTTTTTTTGTTTCTTTTTGAACTCATACCCTTATATTTTTATCAACTTACTTTGCAAATAGGATGAAAGTATGAACTTGCCTGACAGTCACGTATAGGAATAAGTACAGGCTCTGTGGATACAACTCCGCTCATTTGGTCATCATTGTAAATCAGCATTGTGATATCGCCACAACTCAAGCTGACAAATCGTCTATTTTGGCACGCCTTCGACGTATAATACCAAATTTACGTTTTTTGCAATGATTTCAAAACGAAGGATACGCCCATCTAAATATTTTACTCATAACTTTTCATACAAGACAAAGTAGAGAATTTGTCATAACACAAACATCATAACACGACGTAACCAGGGTCGGATTTCGTAGTATAATTGTCCTATTTGTACCATTATTTCATAGTGTGTAATAATACCAAGCGAAAATACCATAATTTTACCTTAAGGTCGACCGACTGGTATTATTATTGGGACCGTTCATTTTTTAATATTAACCCTACGATATCGAGAATTTCTGTATTGTACATGAGTACCGTGTTTTATTTTCCATGTACAATATTTCTGAGAGTCTGAATCCAACCCTGGCCTAATCTTGGTAACGTAATTAATACTAACTGTACATTTACATGTGTATTTACTACTTAGACATTTAGACATAGCAATCATTACATAATATTCGGGAACATAAGGCCGCAAGAGTATATACGGAGATACATGCACTCATTGGCCGTAACTAACCCGTAATAAAGTATTCCAGACCTTAAAGTTGTTGAGACAAATTTTTCTTTTTTTTTTTAAAATGGTTTCCTTTGCCATGAACTCAACACGCTCATGAAACCTTTTACAATAATTACTAGTTTTTTTATAATTTACATTACAATTATTGTAGTAGAACGAACACTTCATAATTTCAAAAACATTTTAAAAAGTAATTCACTTCCATTTTATTCCCAGGTCTTATTATTTAAGGCAAATTAGTTTAGGCGGGTTAGTTAAGGCAAATGAGTGCATATATCTCCGTAGATACTCTTGCAGCCTTATAGTCCCGAATATTATGTAATGATTGCTATGTCTAAATGTGTAAGTAGGAAATACACATGAAAATGTATGTGACTCAGAAATTAACAGCCTATGTGATACGTCCGACTGTTGGAAACAAGCCTTTTCTAATTTGTGAAAGTATTTCGGGGCAGAAAGACTCCGCGCTACGCAATGCCTCTTGGCGGACTTCAAAACATGTCTTGTAATTTTTTTTAAAACATATTGATTTTACAATGAATACTTGTAGTTGTCAATTAAGTTTTTTTACTTAGGTATATTAAAAACAGACATTAATTTGTTTTTAATATAAGTTTAATTACTTATATTAAAAACAAATTAATGTCTGAAGTATCATAGGTATTTTTCATTTTTGAACAACTTCGAAAACGGTGGAGCATTGCGCTTTGTTCGTTTGTTGAGTAACGAGTCAGAAACTCTTTTTATAGGCCACAGGATTCAATTACTCTCAGGTAGGCTTTGCGCTCGTTCATCATACTTATTTAAAAAAAATGTGAGTCTCATTTTGAAATTTACGTTTAAAAACAAACCTACTTGGATTTGATTCTTGTATTAATCTAGAATCTTTGTAATACGTCAGGATATATATTTTTGAGGTTGTGTTTATGGGCTTCAATTATTAAAATTTTAATATTTTAAATTTAATATAAATTTTAATAATAAACGGAATAATGCTTAAATTATCTAGTTAAGTTATAAACATATCAATATTTACCATTTTTTGCATATTCTAACGCGTGTACAACGAGAGTTGCTCAGAGGAATTGTTCGGACTAATTTCAGTCGCCAAATTTTATCATTGCACTTAATGGCAAAATTCGTGATATCATTTATACCATCTGACGATTGGCGGTCCAATTTTTCCACACCGGTAAGGCTCACGAAAAGTCCATTCTTTTTAAAAGGTCGGTAACGCACTAGTAATTCTGCTATGTTATTTCCCTATTTGTGTTCCCAAATGATTACAAACTTATTATTGCATTTGGTGCATCGACCGTAAATTAAAACAACTTTTTAGAGAACATTTTTTTAAAAGCAAAGTTAAGTTTGTCCTTTAATCCAACTTTAATTTCATCATTATTCTAACGAAAAAGTATTTCGTTAAATAAATTTTCGGTGATTGCCTTACCTATAATTTCCGGGATGGACGAAATGTTTACATGCATAATTAAGTTTATACAGAACCCTCTGGGCGCGAGTCCTACCAACAATTGATCGGTTTTGCGTAGCCATGTTTGCTTTCAGATATTGATGAAAACTAATGTATGGAGCATACGAAACTTCGAACGTAGGGCTCGATTAAACCTTTTACTGATTTACTTAGATTAGTTACTTTCATTATTTTCATAATTTTTACATGTTCATCATTAAACTAATATATACTACGTACTGGAACATACACCGCGAACAATATCTGTGCGGAATTGCAGGGCGCGTTGTCGGACGTACACGGTACCGTTTTATGGCGCAGACTGAATAAGTTTGTGTCCGTGGGCCTTATCGCATGTTGCAATCAACCTAGTTTGGGCGTCTCTTCTAGTGAGTATTTATATACTACTTCAATGATATTTATGTATCTTATTACGTGGTATATTTATAGTTCGGTCAAGTTAGCTCAAAAAAATAGGGATAAGAGCGCATTGAGCTAAAAATTGGTACGAATGTTAATGGCACCAACAAACCTTCGATATTATTTGTTATTTCTATAACAAAAATATCGAAGACATGTAAAATTTGCAAACACGACACGGCACCGCGGCGGACACTTCCTTGTCCTAAACCCTCTCAGAAGTGAGAGCTATTATGGGACGTATATGGGCTGTAACCACGTTAAAAAACGCGTCAAGTAGCTCACATACATAGCCATAGAAAATAGCTAACATTACCTCACACAGGTAACGTGGAAACGTAAGCATATTATGAAGAACACAACGTTTTTAAACTTGTTGAATCGCTATATCTCAGAAATGGTGATTCTTAGGGAAGGATTAGAACAATTTTTATGAATAATTGTATGATCTATAATTTTTGTTTCAGCTATTTTTATGGTAAAAATTTCTGTTTACCTGAAAAATGCAAAAAGCATCCTTTTTGTGTAATTTATTAACGCAGAGATTTTTATAATTTGTTATTATTTCAAAGTTCAAATAAAAATATCACGCAAAGATAAATTATCCGTACCAAGGTATCCCGATCAGCCCATAGGTTATAGAATATCATTGTTAGATAGGCGTACCGGCAAAGGTGTGATGGTTTTTCACGTCAGAACCAAGTCTTAATAATACAATATTTTACTACTAGCTTAGTGGTTCACGACAGTGGTTGGATGGTGGATTCGAACCCACGACCATTTGAATGCGCAATCCGCACTCTGCCATTAAGCTTTTATACGTAGTAGAGCCATGCTGCAGTTATAATAGAAGTATAGTTGTAGCACGAATGGGTCGGCTCGACCGGGGAGGACCACGCTCTCACAGAATACCAACGTCAAATAGTAGCTTAATGCTGCTGTATTTCGTATGGTGAGTGTAGAGAACCGGAGACCCTTTTTACTGGAAATTATCGCGAAATTTGACCTTACATAATTTTTTTGCAGACGAGATGAGATCGATGGGAACTTTTCACATTTCTTTTATAATGGTGTTTCCAACATCCGTAACAATTTTCAGCTCTATTCGGGGTATTGTAACCTTGAATGTCTTTTTTGACCAGCCTATTAAGGTTTATTAAAAGTTAATTCATTCCTAATTAAAAAAAGAAATTAGATGTATCAGTCAACACGGTTACGCTTCAATACGATTACAAGTAAATACGGTCACTGACTGATATGAGTTTTTTAATTAATTAACACAGCTAAAATGAGTTAAAAAAACGGTAGATCCATTGATCTTGGATGTGCAGATTTTTCCAATTGGGACCGATTCGCTCCCGTCTCCTTTGCCCTTGTTTGACACTATTTAATATTGTTTTAATGAGTATTCTTATTAAAATTTTATTTACCGATGATAATATTTATTGATCGATGTTATTATTTTTCTTTTTACTCTGCTTCCTGGGATAGTTTTTATAACATGTTACTGCACATGTTCCATTTATCTCAAGATTCAATAAAATTTCGGGAGACTGCAGCTGTCTATTTTGTGTCTGTGCTCTAGACTGACACGATTGATTTTAACCAAATCAAGATCACCAAAAAGCCTAAGCAGGCCTTGCCACTGAGTCCGACGTCACTATGTACACTTTGCATCGACGACCCATGTGTGATAGCCGTACTCCTTGCTGACTTTACCATTGCAAGGACTCCTAGTTTCCTTGCTGCTGTGCTCTGGGCCTGAACTTAACGAAGCACCCTTTTTACCTGGGGAAATGCCAACGCATACCCGTCTCGTGGGGGCAAGGATAGGTTATGTCGGAGTCGCACTGAATAAAACCCCTTAGTGTTCCACCTTCGTCTCATATTGGCAGGGCCACGGAAACGTTTTCGCACATATCCGCGGTCCACCAGCGCCGGCCGCCCTATGGCGGTGTGTCCTCGAGAGAGGACTACTCCTCCCTTCTTCTTATCAGGTAAGGCGCACCAGAACACATGGCGCGCCTACCTCCACGGCTTTCAACTATATCTCCGCAACGGGCGGGGGTAAAGATTGACATCAATTAACAATGCTTGGCAGGCTCAACCATAGCTTCTCTTTCAGACTAGCATTGATCAAGACTGGCATTCGGCTGGAAGCTTTCCACATTTGTCTTGTTTGCTTTATGTATTTTAATCTCCCTAAGGAATGAAGTTTAAAAAATGCAACAGATGCGTTGTCACTTTTAAAAAACTAAGATGGAATGCCTCAGAGCCTGTAATTACACTGGCTCTCTATTCATGCTCTCTCTCTCTCCATAGGCATTAGAATGGGACACAACAGTGCAAGCACTGCTATTTTGGGTGGCATAATTAGGTAGGAGGTTTTAACTGGTAGCAAGGTACTCTACCTAAGGTGTGACAACGCATATAGATTTTTGGTTATTAATCGAGGTGTTAAACTTTCCGTTTATGGACCACTTCATTCACTTTCCATCAGGTAGATTGTGTGCTCATCGGTTACCCTTGTTCTATTAAAAAAAAACTTATTAATATTTTATAGATCATTCTTGAGCAATTTGTGATATTATTACGTTCACAGGCCTCCCCTTAAATTGCCTCACATTTTCCATAGTTACCATGCTTGGTTTGTTTGGCTTCCGCAGTTTTTGTTATTTTAAGTTATTATCAACAAGATACCTCTGCCTATTTTTTTTCTTCTATTATATTTTTGGTTAAAGTTATTTATTCTCCGAAAAAAGAAACATACATTTCACTTAAGCAAACATTACAATATTCAAATTATAAATTGGTTATGAGCGTACAGATTGCAAAATAAAATACATTAAAATTGAAAGAAAAGAGTTTCGCGTTTCATTCCCGCCTATTAGGACCCCCACGGAATGGCATGGATAGTGAATTCTTTTACGTTGACACTTTCATTTTAATTAGTAAGAATAGAGTTTTTTTTTACTTTGTCCTTTACTTTAACTATTTCCTTGCTTTTTTATCGTTTAGTAAATTGGGTAAACGGCGTTAAATAAGAAAATTAAAGTTATAACTTATATGTCCCACTATTGTGCACATGTATCTCATTTCTTGAGAGTTATGAACTTAATACGAACCAATACTTCGCCAGGTTGCTCTATTGCAGCTTGGCAAAGTTCACATATCCCGATGTATTTTATTTCTCAGACATGCAGGTTTTCTCACGATGTTTTCTTTAACGTCGATCACATCTAGTGTATGCGGTGCGGTGTCATGAAGTTTAAGGAAATTAAAAACAAACATAGCTAAATTAAATAGACTTCCTAAGATTTAAGGACTGTTATGGAATATCTTCAAAGAAATTAAGAACATAATTATTGAACTAACAGAACAAAGGTATGGATTGAGAACGTAAAACATTTTAAAGGATTTTTCATTGTGTCGATGATTTCCGTCTTTTATTTTTGATTTCTATTATTAACGTTACCGTTACAGCCTATTGCAGTCCACTGCTGAACAAAGGCCTCCCCCATAAATTGCCTCGTAGGGGGGATGTTTGCCATAGTTGCCAAGTATGGAAAGCGGATTGGCAACCGCAGATTTTTGTTTTTATTCATTATTGGGAAGATGCTGCTGCCCATCTCCTGATTTGTATCCCTCTGTCGCCTCTTACGACATCTACGGGATGATATGATGTAGTGGCTATTCTTACCCGCCGCTTACATGGTCACGGATTTTCATTATAATCCTGTATTTATTAACAATTTGTTTGAAAAAGAAGATAAATAGTTGTTTCAATAAAAAAGGGCGAATAAAAATAAAACTTTTCTTACATATCCTTGATTTATATAACATACGTCATTTTAAATAAAAATCAACTATGCTTTTGTCATCCAGGTAAAACATCCATTAACCATGACGACTGATTGTCCGACGCTAAATAGGAACTACAAGTACTTATAATTAATTGTGATACAAGACAGTCCGTCACACGTCGTTGCTTAATGCGCAGGCTCAATTGTTAAATTTGTGCAGGCGCAAGCACAGGCTATGCGCAAGTTAGTTTAAATGATATATTAATGTTGATCAAATAGTGATGACATGCATGTGTGATAATTGTGAAATTAAATAACAAAAATACTGAACTAAATTATTGTGTTATTGTTATCGTTTCCAAATTATAATTTTATTTTGATAAACTGAACCGGTATAATGAGCACAACTTGATATAATTTTCTTATTATATTAATTTTATATTCAGTTACATTTCACAAAATCATTTCCTAGAAAATTAAACATACAACTTACGGTATTTTATGGCAGCCTCTGATTTTCCATATACAAAATTGATTAAGTGATATACTTTGATATGATAATAAATTAATCTTTCACGGTAGCTAACCCTACTTTGTAATCAAAAATCTTAATATATCAAATATTGAGTGAGAATTGTGGTAGCTCAGAGGCCGACAACCCGAGTTCGATTCCCTTTGGCACCAACGAAATTGTTAATGAGATTTTTAGAACAGATTAATCACGTGCTTAGCGGTGAAGGAAAACATCAAAAGGAAACCTGCGTGTATAAGGAACAAAATATATCGAGGGCATGTGCCAACACGCATTGGCAGCGTGACATCTGATCTGTATAATCTGTACAGTATCCGAAGTAAAAAAAAACGTAAGAAATTTTGTGTTAATAAAACTTAAATTTTTTTTTTATAAATAGGAACTGATCTATTTATAGCTTTAATGTATCATCAAATTCATGATACTCTCATGAACAATCCGATTACGATGATCAAAGTTTTTCTCGGAAACCTTCAACCATATAAATATTTTTACATCGAAATACTTTCCCCTAATTATAGAATATCTTTTTAACAAAAATATTAAAATTATTTCATCAAGATTTTAAATATTGGTGTTCAACATTTTAGGTAGAAAATTCTTATCAAAAATACTTTTTACTTTTAAGAAGCACCTGCAAATTGTGCAATTGTTGTTGGTGGTTTTGTTACCACTGGATCATTTCAGTTAGTTTCTTAATGTAGGTAAATCCCGAATGTATATCAGTCAGTATTCTGACGGCTAGACATTTAGCGAAAAGCCGACATTCAGCGGAAATTCTAAAGAAAGTTTAGCCTAATCGCTTAAGTTTGGCATTATTTAGAAAAATGATTGGGATCTTACTACAGTCTACAAAAGTGATCACGAATTTCGTTTCCAAGAACATTGAAAATTTTATTTCGTTGGATCAATCGTAGGCAAAATTTTGATTTCTTTTAACTTCTTATATTTAGTCGAATATAACACATTTAATAAATTTTACTTTTACAGATTATATCACGTTCAGTTAGTTCTTAATTTTAAATTTTCGACGTTTTGTATGCGTCGTAACACACTAGGTCACAGAGACTGGGCATTTCCTGATTTCGTAGTTGTTCTGGGCCTACTTTCAAATTTTTCAGCCACGTTAAAGCTATAAAATCGTAAACAACTATTCAACATGTCATTTTATATCAATATTTTGCAAATCACTAATTGCATCGGTTATCTTATTGGATTCAACTGTTACTTACTTCTTTCTGTCTTTTAATCTGAATAAAATTTTAAGGCCTTGTCGACATTTTAGTCTACTGATACGAAAATGCTCAATTAACCGGCCAATTAAACTATTGGGTTGCTAGAGATATACTGACCCTATAACTACATTTATATTAAACTAAATTTTTTGCTTATGAAAATTATAAAACATAACTAAGTATACGATTTTGATTATAAAACTAAAAATTTATAATGTTATATGAATGATTAATGAATTCATTTTAAATATTTTTATATAAAAGCAGGATTATTTTAATATGAAATTCTGTTATCTGAATTCTCAGTCAATAGCAATGTTTCCAAGAGCTCATTTACAAAATAATTACAAATATTTGAACAAACATTATTTTATATTTGTAGGCAGCAATTGTTCCAATTTCATTTACAAGTAAATTTTTCTGACTATATTAGTAAAATGGATTATGAAAAATTATAACTTTCGAACTATTCGTATAGAGCTGCCTACTTTTTAAATGTTCTATTCCTTTTTGTAAACCACTTGCCCTTTAATAATGACAATTTTACTAACAAAACTTTAAAAAAAATTGAATAACGTTTTAGCAAAATCCAAGGATGGAGAAAAAAATAAAACCGTAAATTTTTATTCAATAATGTTTTTATTGAATAAAAATTTAATTTAATCTATATAAGAAATTTATGTTCAATAAAACTAAATTTACGGATTTTATCGCATTTAAGTAACTACGTGTATGTGTAGTGTTCGCGTAAATTTAAGAGATCATTAAATTTAAGAAATCATTACAAGAAATTTATGAGAAAACTTTATCGTGTACACTATGAATAAACATGTAGTTTTCCAACTGTTATTGTGCAAATTGTAATATATGAATAACTTTACAGACGAGAAAATGTTGAATTTTTTAAGTCCATTGCGACTAGCTAGTCGGGTGTTCCCAATAGTGCGATGGTCCAGGAGTTACGACTTTCGAACGGGTATCGGAGACCTTATAGCTGGGATAACTGTAGCACTTACATTGATACCACAATCTATCGCGTACGCTTCGTTGGCTGGCCTTGAACCACAGGTATGTATCATATTAAAACACACTTTTACCAATTATATTATTAATAATAAAATATTCCTACTACTGATTTTAGAACCAAGATAGTAGATGGATCAGATTCTGTCTGGTTACAAAAAAATTATTATCTGACTTTAAAAAAGGGAGAGGATCCTAAATCGACTGTAGGTTATCTTTTGTACATATGTAACAGGTTATTTTCCCCAATCTTGAACCAATTTTAATGATTCAATTTTCATTGAATAGCTTAAACCTCAAGGCTGAATCCGTTTAAATTTGAAGATAAAAATTTTACTTTATTGCAATCTATGACTGCTTAAGTTTCATATTTTTTATAGTTAACTAAAAGATCAATTACTAAAAACTAAAAAGAATGACTTCTTATATTTACGCAAACAAATTAAATGAAACTAATATTTCGGATTTCATCGCGTTTTATTATGACTTTTTAATTTTCGACGATTCGACAACGTATTTTTACCATCTGCAATGTGTAATATCTCTCTACAAGATACAGGAGTATACAAACTGGATTGTGAATGTGGTCTCTCTTATATAACACAAACAAAAATATCTTTAAAAGCCTTGGTAAAGAAACATATAGCTGATGTGAAGCACCGATGCTCTGAAAAGTCTGCAGTCTGTGAACATGTTCAAGATCGTCCCCGCCATTACATTCGATTTGACAGAACACAAATCCTCGTAAAATAACAGCGATTAATACCCAGGATGATTCGAGGCTATTGAAATTAAAAATAATTCAATAGAAAATATGTATGAGTGCTGCCGTCTGCTGGAATCCTATTATTACTTAAATTAAATCCAAACACAAGCATACTCAAGCAAAAGCAAAACTCAAGATACTGTCAGCTCGTTCAAAATTCATCAAATGTGTCTATTTGTGCTACAATGACAAACGAAACTGTTTCAAGGATTTTCACACAGTATGATTTATCTTCCAACTTAGCGTCTACAAATTCATGTACGTCATTTCACTAGAATGGTATGCATTCTAACCACACATGGTTTTTTAATTGTAATTTCTAGAAATATAATCTACGAGTTTTCATATTTACTTTGTACGTAATTCACTTAGAGAGTAAAAATAAAATACGAAATTTTTAAGTAACTCTTTCGATGTCATTGTTATTGTTATCTTGATGTTGTTAAATTAAATTCATATAGTTTATAAGCTAATATTCTGAATTTAATGGCATCATATCAAGATAACAAAACAGTGTTGAGACATCTAGTTCATGTTCTAGAATTAATCATAAAAAAATACACCTATCATATCATAATATAAATAGGTTTGGTGAACATCAAGGTAATGCCCTTGGGTCATTACTTTTCCTTATTTATATTAATGATTTACAAAAATTCGTTCGGTAACATATGGTCCTATTTGCTGATGACAGTACCGCAGCCGTAAAATTTTTGAATATCAAAATGATACAAATAATACTTCGAAAGATATTAACTGTACAATAATTTAGCATAAATAATTTAATAATTAATCTACATGTTACTTTAAACAAAATTCAAAATTCAAAACCTTAAGATTTTTGTAAATTGTAAGGTTAACCTTCAAGAAGTGCAAACTACCAAATTTCTTGGAATTACAATTGGCAATAAGTTAACTTGTATATCTCAGACTGAAAAAATATACAAAAAAATGTGTAAATAAGCTTATTTATTGTTTAAAGTATTAAAAATAGTCAAATTAGAGGTCATTTGATAGCCTGCCATGTATACTATTATGTAATATTACGGGATAACTCATTAGCGGAGGAAATAATCTATAAAGATTAGAAAATTTGCTTGAAGACGTAGTGCGGACTAAACAATAGAGAAAGCTGCATTACTTGTGTTTAGATGTCTTAAATTATTAACCTTACCGTGTATTTATAAATTATAAACGTGCATTTTTGTAAAATCAAATCCAAGCTTACCGCTAAGTCCGCCCACTATGACTCTGCTGTCTCCGCCCATGTTTATGTCAGGAAAATAAAAGATCACTAGCTGAGCGAGCTTGACATAAGCTGTGTTTGCGTAAAATGCTGGGGTTTCACGGGGAACCTCATGAGCTGGCAGCTTAAAAGTTGAGAACAAAGAGCGCTTTTTAGGGATCTGACACTAAGCTAAGGTTTTAGGAGTACTAAAGAAGCGCCTAAGGGCCATAAAGCACACCTCCTCACCAGGCATAAGGGTATTTTGTTCTCGTCACACACCGTATGAAACTCAACAGCATTGTGCTCTTATTTCTCGCTGTTATTTTACGTAAGCGTGATATTTCTCCGAAAAAGCAGACCCATTCCTGATGTAGCCGCCGACATTCAAGAAAAATTATTATTATACTTTTAAAGGTATCATATTACAAATATGTGAATATCATTTTATTTTAATAATAAATTATTTATTGTTGTTTCAGTATTTGTTAAGAATTCATTTAAAATAATGAATGTCCTATTGTTTTACTCAACTGTAACTAAATCATGTTTACCGTCAGTGTTGTAACGTTCTAACGTTACATCTGCTCAGTAGTACAAAATTATCGATGTCATTTGATCAAATATACGATATTTGTTAATCTATTTGCACTTTATTGCACAAATTAGTACAATTGGTGATCATTATGCCAAAAGGCATGATTCTCTCCAATTAATAATTAAGCTTTACTGAGATAAACGCAATATAAGAGACAGTGCAGCAAAAAATCTAAATGGAAAAAGATAAGAATATTTTTTAAATTAAATTTTTAACACTTTAAAAAATATTTTTACTTTCTGTGGAATATCAAAAGTTCTAGTACACAATTAGAATTTCATCTAAATAGTTACTTTAAAAACTTCAGTCTCCATTTTTCCTCACTTAGGAATGATTTTTTTTTCTTAAAATTTATACGGGACCGCACCCAAAATGGAACATATTTAATGAAAGAAAAATCATAGTTATTGACCTATCGGTTCAGCCGTTTCTGAGTAATCGGTGAACATTAATTAAAAAACATACGTGTCAATTATAACAACTTCACGTTTTTAAAACTCGGTTTTAGTGAAATAAATATAAATAACGTTGTAACGTTGTAATGGCATTATGCTCTTACCGTTACTGTTCATCAAAAATTCACTGCTAAACCGTAGCCTACGTGCACCTACTACCTACCCCATATTTTGTTTTTTCATGCTTAGCAGGTGGGTTGAAAACCACGGGTTTTGTTTTTATTTTTAATTGCTCACGGGGCGATAGAGAATAGTGTATATGCCGTCACCACACGGTTTCTCATACATAAATTAAAAACATAGAATTCTAAACTGTAAATGATAATGAGTACTACAACTTAATACAGCTTAATAAGTAAATAATATATAAATCACTTAATACAGCTAAATATAAAGATTTAGATTTAAATATTTATTTGCAAAAACAAAACAATCATAAACAACGTAATTAAATACAGAGCTGCTTTTTGTTTTGTAACTATTTTGATGTCTTTTTTATTTTATTGGTGTTTTTTGTTTCTTTTTTGTACTTTAATTATCATACAAATAATACATTGTGCAGATGTAGAACTGATAATACCCTAATAGTTAATATGTTATTTTTAGAATAAAATAAACTAGTTTAATGAAGTAGCGTTTGGTGTATAATCGTTTCCTGATGTGCATTTATTATTTAGCCAGCGTTTTTTCATTTTCTAAGAATTTAAATATTAAAAAAAGCAATCATCATTACTTGCAGGAAACCGTTTTTTTTCTACAGCTCACTTATAGTCAACTGCTAAGTAGGATTTTAGTAGAGTAAACAAAATATTAACAATACAGAATTCGCAAGCTACCACGATTACATAAAGATAATTTTTCTTTAATTTGAATTGTTGACGCTAAAGAATTTCAAAATTCATAAATCGATTTATTCATTAGAATATTTTGTTTCTGTAAATGAATAAAATAATCTAATTATTATTTTATGAAGTTTTGTGAAAAGGACTTAAACATATACATTATGTTTAAGTCCCTTTCACAAGAACATTTTACGTTTGTTGACTTATTAACAAAATAGTAGTAATTTTATTTTGCAGTACGGATTATACGCATCATTTGCGGGTGCTTTTGTGTACGCAATAATGGGCAGTTGTCCTCAAATAAACGTCGGGCCTACTGCGTTGCTGTCGCTCCTCACTTTTACATACACCAGCGGAACTAATCCCGACCTTGCAGTACTTTTATGTTTTATAAGCGGCATTGTCACTTTGGTGGCTGGAATTGCGCAACTTGGTATGTTGTATTCAACACTTATTTGTTTCCATGTTTTTTTATTATTTGTAATTACTTAATGTCATGTTTGTCACATTCCGTGTTCGTTAGATGTGCTACTAAGTAATAGTGGCTAGTATATGCTCACTAAGATGATCTAGGTGTTACTTAAAACGCAATGGAAGTCAATAACAAAGTGTTCACAAACACAAATGATGGATTTTCTGGTTTAGTGTCAAGGAACTCAATTTGCTTGATCGCTTGGCCTTGACCGAACTCTAACCCACCTCTGATCTGTTTCCAACAGGTTGTCAAGCGGGTAAATAAGCGCAGAGCTGCTAGCCAGTATCATCGCGTTAATACCTCCAGTCTGCAAAATTTGAATTTAGTTTTTTTAATTTTACTAGGGATTTACGCCTCCAATCGGTCATCAGTACCTTAACCGTCAATCGGTAATCGGGATAGTGTGAAAAATCATCATTTAAATAATTTGCGCTAATTAGTGTCTTTTTGGGAAGACCTTCATGGTAAATTCAAAAAAATGACTTTCAATAAGTAACAGGTGGCAGCCTCATACCGGTAGGCGAAGTGTAGTGTAGTTTAGCGACCCCCCACTGGATGGAGTGACGACCTGGTAAGATATGCAGGAAGTTGATGGATGCAGGTAACTCAGGACCGTGCTTTGTGGCGTTCCTTGGGGGAGGCATATGTTCAGCAGTGGACTTGTGAATGGCTGTAATGATTATGATGATGATGAACTTCTTAACTACTGAACTGATTTCAATGAAATTTTGCACACTGTGTGCAGTTTGGTCCACCTTGAAGGAGTGTGTTGATCTCAATCTTTATATATAATTCTTCTGTCCATGTGTATGTAACTGAACTCCATCCAAGCGGCGGGACCGATTTTGATGAAATTTTGTGTGTGATGAAATTGATTCGAGAATTGTTTCGATACACAATTGAAGCCGGAAGGTTGTTGCGCTGTTGTTAAGCTCCAGGAATTATCCGTGTGAAGACGGGCTGAAGAGAATTCCATATGCAAACAAAACAGATTTCTGCATTAATTTTGATTCTCATCTTTTTTATTGATTTTCCCAAAGTTAACGTTGATTCTATAAACTGTTTTTAACAGGTGTATGCAATAGCTGTATTAAACATTGAAATTGAATACTCTCATTGATAAACCCTATGATATTAATACACTCAAGTTTTATAACATTCTTCCTTTCTAAATCTATGGTCGCATACGCTAGCTAACAATTGATATTCCTACATATAATATTTAGAATAAAGATAATATTCTAATTTATATTAGAATATTATCTTTATTCTATTATATATTTATAAATATCATTCTGATACATATCATTTATATGATATGTATCAGAATTATATAAATATTTATTAATTCTAATAATTCTTATTTCAGGATTTCTTATTGAATTTGTTTCATTGCCTGTTGTTTCTGGTTTTACATCAGCGGCAGCTATAACCATTGCATCGTCCCAGATTAAGGGCCTCCTTGGCTTAAGATTCAATGCGGAAACATTTAAATCAACTTGGGAAGGGGTATTCCATCATATAGCTGATACTCGAATGCAAGATACCTTACTAGGTTTGGCATGTTGTATTGTGCTTTTAGGAATGAAGGTATTTTATAACTTCGCTTAACTATCTTAAATTATTTTTATTGATTCCTTCTCAATTCGTAAAAAGTCAGCTGCTGGGTGTGATTAACGAACGAAAAGATAACGAGAGAAACTTAAAAAATATTTTATTTTTATTTTTTATTCAAATAAACTAAAAGACATGTAATTACAAACAAAAATGAAAATTTACGTAATATGAATATAAAGATATTTTACTTAAAGGAATGTTTAATTTCATATAAAAAAAAGTGTTTTTATTTTGAAGAGGGCTTTATGGAATTTTAAAAAGCCACTTCTCTAAATTGCGAATTAAAACCAATTCAAACTAAAAAAATATTTTAAGAAGCCAACTATAAGGCTAATTCGCATTTCAATTTATGGCAGTGTACTCATATGGTGGATAGGCAGAGACAGTATAATTATCACTAATACATTTTACGCTTGGTAGAGCCAAGCTGCAGCTACAGTAATGTTATGGTTGTAGCAGAAATGGGTCGGCTCGACCGGTGAAGGACCACACTCTCACAGAATACCAGCGTAAAATAACAGCTTAGTGCTGCTGTGTTTCTTATGGTGAGTGTAGAGAACCGGTAGTTTTTACTAGAAACGAGGCATTTCATCTTAGTCCTCAGGGGTGACAACGCATCTGCATTTTGATTCTTAATCGGGGATAAATGTAGATGTTTATGTGTCACACAGCATCCACTTACCATCAGGTGGACTGTGCGCTCGTTTATCGCCCTTTATTCTTTAAAAAAAATTACAGACCGTGAGTTTTCTATTGTGGTTAAGGCATCTGTAGCTTCTTCAGATCTGCTGTTTGTTTCAGGTGTATGTGCTGCAGTAGCCATTTATTATAAAGACATTTTTTTTTATAAAGTAAGGTTGACAAACGAGCACACAGTTCACCTGGTTGTAAGTCGATGCTGTGGCCTATAGACATCTATATTTATCCTCGATTAAGAATCAGCACGCAGGAGCGTTGTCACCCCTAAAGGACTAAGACGGAATGCATCGTAACCAGTAAAAAGGGTCTCCGGATTTCTACACTCACCATATGAAACACAGCAGTATTAAGCTGCCATTTTACGCTGGTATTATGTGAGAGCGTGGTCCTTTCCCAGTCAAGCCAACCCATTCGTGTTACAACTATAATATGGATGCAGCGTGGCTCTAACTCGTATAAAACTGAGAGACTATTACCTCGTTGGTCATTTTAATGTTTTAAAAATCATACAAACTAAAACTAAAATTATTTCAATGAATTTCATTAAATGCGAGATCAGATGAATTTAAGAAATATACTAGCAGATTTTATTATAATGAACGGAGCGGTCAAGCGTTTGGCTGTAGCTCTGCGGGGCCGCGAGTTCAAATCCCGCCAAAAACATGTATATTTGTACATGTGTATTATATGCATAAAAACGCCTCCATGATACAAAAAAAAACTCAATGAATATAACTCAATGAAATTGTTTATTTCAACACAAGAAAATGATTTATACAATTTTTGTCCACAGGCTATGAAAGATGTTCGTCTAAAAGAACCACAAGATGATAAAGGCCGCCGCAGTGCGATTATAATTCAAAGGGCTTTATGGTTTGTAAGCGTCTCAAGAAATGCCGTCGTGATTATAATAACATCTATATTGGCATTTCTCTTTCACCGGGACAAAGGCGATCCTTTGATACTTACCGGTGAGTTGTCATTAAAGTTATTACATAAAAAGAAAAAAAAAATCAGCGGCAAAATTCGGTGTTGAAGCCACTGTAACATTAACTTCTTTGTATGGTCTGTAACAAAGTCTTTCCATTGCAGGCTTCACTTATAAGGAATTTAATCTGTCCCTCTAAGCTACTTATTACAGTCTAAGATGATTTTGGTTAAAGTACCGTAAAACTCGACGTGAAAAAGACTGGACATAAAATTAAAAGAATAATAATCAATTGTCAAATACCTGACCTAACGACCGTATGTAAAATGGCGGTGTAAGAATATCCAATATTAAAAATCATCCCGTTGATGTCGTGAGGCGACAGAGGGAAGCAAACCTAGGCAGCAGCGTCTTACTACTTACAACTAAAAATAAAATTAAAACTTTAAAAAATATGTATTTACTTAATCGAAGTACCCTTATTATCTGTGTATTTTTACCATCTTGACGGAAGGTTACTTATTCCCTTGCGATAGAATACTGGGGATCTAAACTCTACAAAGTCTATGAAGGCATTTTTGATGAAAATATTTTATTCCCTTCAGGAAATTATCGAAATAGCGGAAAAATTTGTAAGTGGTTGCAGCCAGATCTGTCGGGTAGGAGGATGAATTATCTAACTGCAATTTTTGTAATATAAAAATGGTTTTTCGAACAGTAGTTTCGCGTTATCATGGAGCAGTAATGGCTAATAACAATTGATGAGTGTGGGTTGTTGCTCTGAGAGTTCACTATCAAAGTAGTGTCCAAAGTTTTCCTTTTTTAATAGAATTAGGGTGACAAACGATAACACACTTCATCTGATGATAAGTGGACACTGTGGTTCATAGACTCGTCTATCCTCAATTAAGAATCAAAATACGGATATATTGTCACCCATGAGGACTAAAATGGAATTCCTCATTTGCATTAAAAGGGTGTCCGGTTCTCTATTTTGTTGCTTTGCTCTGTCCTATCTTTCGTACAGTGAATACCATATGAAAGACAGCAGTGTTAAGCTGCTATTATTATTATTATTGCTTTACGCTGGTGTTCTATGAGAGCGTGTTCCTTCCCCGGTTGAGCCGACCCATACGTACTACAACCACAATATAGCTGTAGAATGGCTCTACATATAAGTTCTTCAAAATAGACAACTGCTGTTATTGATACATTACATCTCAAAAAAATTTGTGAAATACATTTTAAAGTGACTACCAAACAGTTACTTTTAGTTTTAAATGAGCTAGCTTGGCTTTATGAAATTGTTCCGTCTTTTGATCCGCGTTCAGCCATTGCGTATTCATATTATCGTAGAGAATCTGTTTTTCATTATAAGTCACAATTTTGTCCAAAAATCCCTTCATTTCAGTACCTTCTCATCGAAGCTTGGCAAGCTTCAATACGTGATCTATGCACAACAGTTTAATCTGGGGATACCTATATGCTAATTACTTGGTTATACGGAATAGATCGGCTTCCATCATGACTTTTGATTCTATGTTATTTACTTTAGTATCTGGTTTTCTTCGGGGCTCATTCCTCATGTCGGTTTACACTTCGAAAACGTTTAAACTAAATATACACTGTGCGTTTGTCAGTTATATCCTCTCCAAGAGCCGTATCGATTTTGCGAGCTGTCTAAACTGTGATAGAATGTCAAAGCACGTATAAAAATTACTCTTATGTTTGCTGTCTTTATGTTTAAATTAAATACTGAATGTACAAATAAAAACAATTGAAAGTTGAACAATAGAATGTAATTATTTTTTTGTTAAATATGTAATAATTTTTACGTAAAAAGCTTAATCACGAATTTTTAATCACGCATGTTTAATTTTAATCAAATATGACAACTCCATTAAAACGGCAACTTCATACTTTAAACTCAACCCTATTATAATTTGTAGAAATATTGAATTCATATCATTTTTAGGGAAGATATGGATATAGAAAATAAATATTTTTTTACTTATTTCAAGTAGGAAATCGTTTTCAATATTGCATACAAACGTTTCGAGGTAGCACAAATCCATCTCGTCCCGTGGGTATCATAAAAGTCGACTAAATGAGATTTCATAAAATTTATGGCATCCGATAGGATGAAGAAATATCGATCTCTTAGCATCTTTAAGCATTAGACCTACTGTCGCTGATATTACAAGATAGGTATATGTTGTATAAGATACATCGGCTAAATACCATTCAAGCCACTGTTTGAATGGCGCCGTTTAGTAAAAAGGCTTGACTATTAACTAAAAGGCTAATTAAGCTAGTTGGCTCTTTTTATAGGATGAGGGTGACGAACTATTCACTATCTATTTGATGGTAAATGGTTGCTGTGGCCCATAGACATCTACCATTTATTCACGATTACGATTTAAAATGATGTCTAATGTCCATGATATACTCCTATCTATGTCAGTAGTTGTTGGTAACACTAAAGCCCAAGTTTTGTGTGCACTTGAGACCAAATTTCCTATTCTTTAAGCCCAATTTCGATCAAGAGAACCTTATGCCAAAGTGAACAACCGGTGCGTTTTACCAGTGATAACTTACGGAATTGGAATGCGACGTGGTCCGTGGAAAAAAAAATAGTAAGAAGGATACCCGCAGAATGACAATAGTAACTGACATAGCCACGCGGATCAGTAAGCTGAGTATATAGTTCAAAGAACCGATCTGCTCTATGGATGCAGGTGGCTCTAGAGCTTTCTTTATGGATCTATGTTGGAGGCCTATTTTCAGTGGCCTTGTGACGCTGCAGTGAAAAGAATTTTACAGAATAATAATGATAATCTCATTTCTTCGCTCACATATATTAAAAAGAGCCATAATGGAGTAAATTATATAAGAATTGATGAATACGAAGTATACTGCATAATGTTTGTGGTGTCTTGCTCTTTCTAATCAACCAAAATTTATAAGAATTAACACGTGCTCGAAGGTAAAGGAAAAAATCGTGAAGAAAGCTGTGTATATGAGAAATAAAAAATATATTTTGAGACATGTGAAGTTCGCAAACACGCATCGAGGCATCGCGACGTACGTTTTCTTGCCCTAAAACCCTCTCAGAAATGAGAGGAGGCCTGTGCCCAGCAATGGGTTCTGGCGCATATAGAATTTAACTTTAACTTTTAATATGAGGATGGAAAATTATATTTCTCGACTATATTTCTTTAGAACACAACCATTATCAAATGTTTCAGGTACTATAACGCCGGGGCTACCTACACCACAACTGCCGCCGTTCCACAGTATTATTGGAAATACTACTGTTACTGCAGGGCAAATGTTAGTGCACCTCGGATCTGGATTGATTGTGGTTCCCTTAGTTGGAATTATATCTAATGTTGCTATTGTCAAGGCGTTTTGTAAGTTTAAATCTTATTATAATTTTTTTCAAAGAAAGAGTTACTCGTATAAATCTTTATTTTATTAATTTCGCGGGGTTGAAAATATAGTATGCAATGCAGTAAGTAGAGTCAAATTCTTATGATTTGAGCTAGGTAAATAAGAAAGTATGAAATGTACCTAAATGGAGAAATCGGTCTATAACTTAACACAACGAATAGCCGAACATCGAGCTCAAGGAAGTGCTTGTGGAGATCTATGTTTTTTTGAATAAAATAAGGGTCACCCTTATTCCATAAAAAAAAAACATTAAAACGTAAGTGAGCCAGCCTGCCCACCTGATGCTAAATTAATACTATGGCCCATAGACATCTACAGCGGTCCTCGATTAAGAATTAAAGCAGATACGTTGTCACTCACAAGGACTGAGATGGAATGAAATTCAATTCAACTCAATTCACACGAAACACAACAGCATTAAGCTGCTATTTTACGCTTGTATTCTGTAAGAGCGTGGTCATACCCTGGTTAAGCCGACCTATTCGTCCTACAACCATAATATAGATGCAGCGTGGCTCTACCACGTAGAAAATGTAGGTACATTGAATGTATCTTTAACAAATTTTATATTTTATTCAAGAAATTCTCACCATATAAAGTTTCTTACCAGTATTATATACCCCTCTCCAGTTCTCGTAATTACTTTCATATTCCGCAAATATAAGTTTTCGAAGTAAGACCGTGTGTAGGGAAGTAAAAGCATCGATATATCGTATCAGCTGCTTTTCCTGTGATCTTAATATTCTACTGTTTTATGCCATCATTCATTAAATTCAAATTCTATACATATAAAAGTATTATTTCTTTGTTTTTTTATCTAATTTATATTGTGATACGAGTACAGTTATACTATTAATTGTATTAGAACAATTAATAATATTCCATTCAATTACAGTCTATCATTATTCCACTGCCGAACGTAGAACTCCCCTTAGACTGCCTCATATGGAGGATATTTGCCTTTGCATTTGGAATTTTACTGCCTGATGAATAGGAAGAAAAAAAGAGGACGGTTTTTAAATAGAATAAGGGTGACAAACGACCACACAGTCCGCCTGATGGTAACTGGTTGCTGTGGCCCATAGACATCTACATTTATCCTCGATTGAGAATCAAAACGCAGGAGCGTTGTCACCCCTAAAGTACTAAGACGGAATGCCTCGTAACCAGTAAAAAGGGGTCTCCGGTTCTCTACACTCACTATACGAAACACAGCAGTATTAAGCTGCTATTTTATGCTGGTATTCTGTGAGAGCGTGGTCCTTCCCCGATCGAGCGGACCCATTCGTTCTACAACCATATAATATAGCTGCTTTTTTATTTTATTCCATCACACATTTCCTCCCTACATTTTGAATTTATACCAAAAATTTTCAAAAATGCTACGAATGTTTTTCAGATATCAATGTAAAGTCCTACTTCTGGGCACATTCCTTCTTTCATTTCTAAGAGGGTTGTAGGGAGGGATACGAATGTAATGTAATGAAATGATTTGACGGTTTGTCAAACTCCAGTTGTGAGTAAGGAATTGTGTATTGTGGTGGCATCAGACTTATTTGCATTTAATTATTCAGAACTCATACGTGTCCTCGATTACGTATGCGAGATTACAGTCACAGTGTAAATTATTCAAGGGAAATTTGTTACTCTGTTTATGCAACTAAACTGAGGCCTGACTATCCAAAAGGTTTGGGTTCGATTCTCAATGGTCAATGGTCAGCTATATATATATTTTTTTTTTTTTTTTTTTTTTTTATATATATATATATATACTGATCTCCACAATGGCTGAACCAGGTAGGCCGTGGCTAGTAAGTTAGTACTGAACTGAGATAAACTTGGACTAATATTTAGTGATGTTACATTTAAATCTGTTTTTAAATTATTTGAACAAAGATTACCATTATAAATTTGGGTGTATTGTATACAATATTAATCCTTGTGAAATCCTTATTAAATAGAAAAAGAATTCGGACAACCGTTATTGTCTGCTAGTCAGTTAGTGACTAGGTGATGTTAATTTGGAATGTTTTGTATTCTTGGTTGGTGTTGGTAGTATTCAATCGCCGATTTTTAAAATGTATAGTTTCCTTTATGTAACGTTATGACTATCAACGAAGAACAGTATCATGAAATGAAATAGGTAAGAAGTCACTATACAGAACAGAGTTTTATTTGTACTTATATTTTAAGTATAGCTTTTACCAACTCGAAATTGATTAGTAATACAACTGGAAACATTGTAGTCCTAATTTAATAAATTATAAGCGCATGATTAAAAAAAATGAATAATTTAAACTTTGAAATACATGACATTTTGTTAGTTCATATTTTTATTTATCGTATAATTAATATAAAAAAAAACTTTATCCTGTTTTTACTTGCGTTATCTCAGTTGGCCGTATGAGGTTGGCATCAGGGAATTAATCACCCTATTTCATTTCATGGGTGAAATAGAATAAGAGGTAGCTATGCAAACAAACTCAAACACATAGCTTACAATAGATGGCGGTATAATCAATTCCTTTACGCCACATGGTTAAATAGACCGGAGACAGAAGACAGGATCAAAGTTGTGAGACCTATTGTTCTCTAACGTCAACTAAGCATGAAGATTATTACAGATTTTCACCACAATAGTAGAAGCCCTATCTTCGGTAAAGAACTCTTAAGAGCTTTTCAAGAAAACGAATAAGTTTCGTAAAATAACAACACGATTGACAACCCCGTATTTATTTTAGCCAGAGGCAAAACGTTGGACGCAACTCAAGAAATTGTCGCTTTGGGAGCTTGCAATATTATAGGCGCTTTCTTTCGATCGTATCCAGTAAACGGTTCGTTCACACGTAGCGCCGTTAGCGACACATCCGGTGTGAAAACTCCAGCAGCGGGATTGTATACTGGTATTTATGGATTCATTGTTTTCAATTTACTTATTTGTAATACTTTTTTGAATTATCTTGCGACAATTGTTCCAACAACAGCTGTGCCACTTTGTAGATTTTGAAGAGGATATTTAGAATTGTCATGGGCCTTACCCTTTTTAAGGATTTGCCTTAATCGTTACGCTTAGCAAGAGGATTGGTGATTTTACCCTGGCGTAAACAAGATGGTTATAACGCCATCTATTGGAAGCCATGAAATCTTTTTGGGCACCCAAATTAGAAAATCTTTATACAATAATTGACTCACTTACGCCACCACCACACGGCTGTAGTGTTTCTGTAACTAAAATATTTTAGTAGGAATCGTAGCTTATTTAGTCTTAGTTTAACTAAATCTGTTTCATCATTTAACTTAGGCACAAAGACATTTAAGTAGTAGTAATAGACCGGACATCAGCAACAAAATTGTCTTCTGTAACTTTTGTCCATTAGGATATATTTCCGATTATTGTGTGTGATAAGACACATTCGTTTCATAAATTTAAAAAAATATATTTTAAAGAAAATATGCCCGGTTGTGCATTAAGGTATTGTAAGTCACGATATGGAGCAAAAAATGAACGTGATTACAGTTTATTATCTTAAGAATAACGTAAATTGTTATAGAACATTTATTATTATTATATATTTCAATATCTTTGCTAAAGCTTAAACTATATCTAAACTGCTTTTTTATAATTCATGAAACCAAATTATTAAAGTAAAATCAGTTTCATTATGTGTTTTTTTACAGGAGTAATAGTTTTATTGACCCTTGCGTTGCTAACGCCTTACTTCTATTTTATACCCCGCGCGGCGCTTTCTGCGGTCATTATGTGTGCCGTTCTACATATGGTGGATCTAGCTATAATAAAGAAATTATGGACTACAAGCAGTAAGTAAATTATTTGTCGAAAAGGTTAAGTTCTGCAAATATTTATTCTATCCAGACCTAGCAATCATTTTACTAATGTACTTTACACCTAAAGTAGTCACGAATATAGCACCTAATTACGGGTTACCACTTTGGATTTTGATAATGCAATTTTTACTGTTTCGACATTATAAATTTAAAATCTACTCTTAGATTTTCTCTAGAAAGTCAATTTTTGGAATAAAATCCTATGTCTTATTTACAAACCTAAAACCGATAGAAGAAAACTTTAGACTTTTTAAGTTAGTTTCCTACGTATCAAATTACATAACCAATCCACAAAATATTCTCTCTAGCGTATTAATATGATATTTTACTGTATGATTTTTCAAATTATGTAAAAAAATACTTTAACGAAAATTAGTTTATAAATTGTGACTTCGATAAACAAAACGCAAGATTACTGGTGTTTGACGCATTGCTACAGTAGAAACATAATTATCGATATCAATCAATGAAATTGATTTAATGCAGAGTGAGCAATATTACGCGATTAAAAGTAATTGAAATTACAAAAATACGTTAAATGGTTCCGCTTGTGCCTTACTCACGCTTAAATTAACTAGGAAATGGATAGTTCACTATATAGATACATTTTTAAACTCGATTTATTTGTATTATTGTGTTACCTTCAGTTTAATTTCATATTTTAAACTGATTTAGCAGTATGAAATGATTGGTTTCCGTAATGTCTTGTTACTTTATGTCCGCGTTATATATTAAATGTTTATATCTGCTATATCTATCTTCTTCCTTAGCAGTTCATTGCTGGAATTAAGCCTAAAGAAAGAAAAAAATCCGTAATCACTACGCCTTACAGGTGGATCTTCCTTATAAGGTTTCCTGAACCTATACTTGCACAGAGGTATTTTAAGAATACTTTAAACGCACAACTTCAAATAACTGGTCATCATCGTTTGGCCACGTAGGATGGAGAGCGCATAGTCGATGCACTTGCACAGATATTTCTGAATGCGATAACATGTTTTTTTTTCATGAGTAACTAGATATTTGCTAGGTGAGCATTAAGGATTAGAGCTATATCATCGCTAGCAATTGATCCCTTTGTGATTACGTATTGGCGGCTTAAAATATGTTTAAAAAGTTGCGAAATACATAGAAAATAAACAAATTTTATGTTTATTTTTATCAATGTGTGGCGGTTTTTTTAATATATGGCGGTTTTTTTAATATATGGTGGTTTTACATCATTGATTTGTATAAATGTAATTTTTTGTAAAATAATAGTAATTAACTACTAAAAGTTCAAATTGTTAAACTTGTGAAAATATTCAAATGAAAGCAAATTCAAGCGAAAGTACTATTTTACAGTACGATTTAGTAAAAATTTAAATGAAATGTTTTTTGCTGCAAATAGTACGTAACATTACATACAACGGAATTTAACTAAAATGAAAAATAAAATATTCATAAACATGGAATCCGATAGATGGTGGTGCTTATTTTAAGCCAGAAAAATAATTGAGCCAGCTAAAATAAATAGCGTCAAAGGTGCAAGACATCTGATGCTGCGATTGACAAGAAGTCTGCCAAGCGTATCAGTTATAATAAATACTACTTACAAAGTCAAATGCCCATGTGTAGCCATAATCTGTTACGCGCCGATGAAGAAGAGGAATAAGAAATGTGCGTTTGTCCATATATCACAATCAAATTTGCCATGTATCAAAATCAGAATTTAGCCGTGTAGCGGTAGCATTAGAATATTCACCATCCATAACAATGGTGTCGCAAGAGTTTCATAGAATTAAATCAGGAGATGGGCAGCAGCATCTTAATGATAATAATTCAAAATATTTTAACAAAATTGCGGTTGGCAATCTGACTGCCAAACGTTTACTAGTGGACATTTAATAGGCTGGAATAAATCGACCGAAACCATTAAATATTCCATTAAATTAGTCGTTCCGTTTTTGTAAGAATCAAGTTCTTTTAGCATCCAATTTGTTTTATTAATAATGCGTTGAATTTCATTTCCTTAAATTTATAATTGGCTAACTTTAAAAGTGAAAAACATTTTTCCTAAAATATATCTTGGTTGGAATATATTCCCAGATATTCATTCTTAGATATCTATGAATTTTACTGTACTTCTAGGATTGGACCTGATACCTCTTGCGGGAACTTTTATTTGCTGTCTTGCTTTCGGCATTGAACTTGGATTGGCTTGCGGCGTCGCTATCGATATATTATTACTTCTCTACTATCATTCCCGACCACCTCTCCAAGTAGAGTTTGTTAACGTAAGTTACATTAAAAAAATTGTTTTTAAATGAATTTTTTAATATTTTTTAATTTATTTAGGACAACCAACAAGACATACAAGAACAAAATGTAAATACTAGAAATAACAGGAAAGTTTATGTCCAAGTTTCGTCTTCATTAATGTTTGCCACGCCATGCAATGTGGAAGCAAATATATTTCTTAAAAGTTACAATTACAAACTTAAAACTATACCCAAATGTTAGTTAACAGTAAAGAACTGCAAAATTTTTCGTTTGCATTTTTGAGGCTTATCAGCAAAGATATCGACGTCACATGTCTTGCAGAGCTGGTTATATTGCTTCTGTAACCTGTTTATGGTGGCGGGGTGACCCAAATTAATTTTACTACCTTCAACTGAAAAGGGGAAGTATTGGGTGATACGCACTAGCTTGAATGGTACATTGAAATTTATTGCACTTAGTAGATATGGATTGTCTACGGTTCCATTGACGATTTTGTATATCAAAATGAGATCTAGTGCTGGCTTAATTTAAAATACGTCAGTTTGTCTTCGCATGAGGGTAGATCCTTTTATTTTGTAAGTTTGGTACGAAATATGCCACATGAAATGCTTCTGGATATGTTCTATGCGTTTCACGTAAATGTCATAAAATGGAGACCAGACCTGTCTACAGTATTCGAGGCCGGAATGGACTAAAGACTTGTTGTACAAGGAAATTTTTGTAGAGGTCCTCGTAAAATCTTTAGAATTACGCAACACGAACCCTAATATTTGAAGACCCCTTGTAACAATTCCATCAATGTGTTTATGAAACAGTAACTTTCTGTCCAGAACCACACCCAGATCTCAAACAGACTCTACTTCTACCAAAGGATGACCATCAATATTATACACCGGTGTCTATTTCATGTCATCTGCATACATAAAGCAGGTGGCGTGATTAAAAACAGACGCAAGGTCATTTATAAAAATGTTGAAAAAAATCGGACCGAGATGGGAACCCCGGTGAATGCCAGGCGTAGCTAGAAATGGTTTTGAGAAGTAAACATTTACCACAACTCTCGATTTTCTGTGCTTGAGGTATGAAGAGAATCATTCGAGAAGATTGCCTGTGATACCCAAAACTGAGAGTTTGTGAAGTAAGATCTAATGTCAAACGCCTTACTGAAGTCTGTGTAGATGGTGTCCACAGACAAGCGCGAATCGAGAGACTTAGAGACATAGTCTACAAACGAAACAAGATATCTAACAGTAATGTAGGTTACATTACTTTTATCTAATCCCATGCAAAACATATTAAAGACACTACAATTTTAACAACATTCTAAACAGTTTTTAGTCAAGGGATCAAATTAGTGTCTAATAAGTGTACAGTATCAATTTTACATAGGATGAATTTAATTTTTCGCGTTGAAATTGTTCACAGGATGGAACAATAACACCTCATTATGCCGTACGTCTAATCGGCGGTTTACATTTTGCCGGCGCGGAACAGTTGAGGGCAAGATTAAGCGACCTAAGAAATTCTAAGAATATATTTGTTGGCTCTAACTCTCACGCTATGGAAACATCTAGAGCACTAGTTAGTGACATTGATGTGAGAATCAATGTACCCAATGGAAACATAAATACGATGGATAGACAGACATCGAAAGTTTTAGTGATACATTGCGACGCTTTGAGTAGAATGGATTATACCTTCTTACAGGTCGGTATTTATTAATCTATTTTTCATCCTTTTTTTTGTATAAATACGTTAAGAAACGTCCACTTTTCATTCTGGAGGGGTTTGCAGATCAACCGGTCTACGTTTACAAACTTTATAGTAATATGTTTACGGAATATTTTATTTTTCAGATATGCAAGATTCCCACATTGATTTTTTTACCGCTGAGCACATGGTAAATTAACACAAAAAATTACTTTAACTAATTTTATTGGTGGTAATGGAGCTCTTACCCCTAAACTACCACAGCTATTACATTATATGTACTTATTATAACATAGTATATATATTTTTTTTTTTTTTTATATCTTTAAACTCTAGAAAGATAGAGATATAAAGAAATTAAACAATGATCGCTATCTCCTAGTACTTCTTTTCAAGTTTGTAAGGCTTTTTTTCTTAAACGAGACTGTTACTTTATCGCGTTTGGTTTCAGAAATAAATTTTGTATTTTAAAGAAATATATCAATTTATAAATAGTGAACATTATTAAAATGATGATATTTTATTTTAAACCACGGCGATGACTTTATATGTGAAACATACATAAATGCAGATACTTGTCCTAAGTTATCCGCGCTCAGTTATGTGATATGATCGGTTTGATTGATTGTATGTGGGGGTGTACTGTCAAAGATATTATTGGGCGGCTCGACTGGGGAAGGCCCACGCTATCACAGTACACCAGCGTGAAATATGCTACTACATGGGAGATTAATAATTCTTTCATCATCATCATCATCCTCGTCATCATTACAACTCACCAAAAGTCCATTGTTGAACAAGGGCCTCCCCCAATCAACGCCACAATCCTAAGCTACCATCTATCGACTTACTGTTTCTTTTACTAGGATGTCACTTAATCTAGTGGGGGCTGCCCTATAGATCGGTTACCTTTATGAAGCTGCCACTAAAGAAGCTTTCTACCGCATTAGTCATCAGTTCGTTGGAGCTATATGGTTGACAATTAATTACCGTTACAGCCTATTAAAGTCCACTGCTGAAAATAGAGCCTACCCATAGATTCTTCATAGAGGGGATATTTGCCATACTTTTTTTTTACTTTTTATAAGCCAGTGGTTGACCACAATCCCACCTGTTGGTAAGTGGTGATGCAGCCTTAGATGGTAAATCGCACTGTCTTAGCGTAACAAATGCCTATTCACTTTTGCCTTGAAGACGCCCAGATTGTATTCGGACGAAAAGATAAACGCCGACAAATTATTCCACTCCTTTGCTGTACGCATTAAAATGTAGTAGTAAACCATTTGGTTCTAATGCGTGAAATATCGACAACAAAGGGTTGAAGACCCGCCCACCGTCTGATCATCCGATGGTGGAAAAGAGAGGGAGGAATTAAAGCGTGCAATTCCTACGCACACTCTCGGAAATGCATCCCATAAAATACAGAGAGACTGGCTACTCTGCGCTTGTGCTCGAGGCTGACAAGGTTGGTTTCAACCAAATCAAGGTCACCAATGAGTATTAGCACGTCTCTGCACTGAGTTTCATGTTGCCAGGTGGCATTTTGCAGCACCAGCGGTTATGTTACAGCAGGACTCCATGCATGACCGGACTTGCGCTTTATATAAGGTAAGGAGCTGTCCCAGCCTGAAGTACCGCCGCACCCTTGCAACAACACCAAGATTCCTTGCGGCTGCTTTGGCTCTGGACTCAATGAACCGCCCATAGTTGAGGTTCGGAGAAAATTCAACTTCTAACAACTGAAGGCAGTCCGTGTACTCCAAGAATACATTCCGGAAAGTAGAAGCCAGGGTGAGCGGGCTCCTCTTAGAGGTGAAAAGACACGCTTCCGTTTTGGAGGCGTTGAATCTCACAAGATTGGCATCGTGCCATTTGGAGACTGCCTGCAGTGTGAGATTCATACGCTCAATCATAGCCTTTCTTTCGGACTAGATTTGATCCCGACTGGCTCAAACACTTGGTTGGTATCTCACCACAACTGTGCATACCCATAGATACCGGGCATAAGCAGATCGTAAGAGAGCATAAGAGAACGGACCCTTGTGGAACACCGGCGTCAGTCGCCATAGGGTCGAACCGTTCACTCAGGAAATCCTTTATTCATTCAATCAGACCAGAGGATTAGCCGTACGCAGGAAGCTTACTTAAAAGGCTAGCGTGCCAAACTCTATCAAAGGCCTTCGAGACATCAAGGGAAACAGCAAGTGCTTCCCCACTGTTCTCGAGTGCCTTACCCTATACGTGTGTTGCATATGCAAGAAGGTCCCCAGCTAACCGATTTCGGCAAAACCCGTATTGCCGGTCACTAAGGAGGTCATTTTGTTCTAGGTATGCCATTAAGCGGGCTTTCAATATACGCTCCATAATCTTGTAGAGTATGGGGGTAATTGAAATTGTTTGAAAGTTGGCAGGGTCGATACGGCTATCTTTTTTAGACACAGGCTGCACATTGGCCAGCTTCCAAGATTTGGGCACTACTCAAGGCGAACAAGCGCGTCAACACAGGAGACAACTCAGGTACAAACTTTTAGAATTATAGCCGGTATACCATCAGGTCCACTAGCTTTGTTCACGTCTAGACTTCTTAAGGTTTTAAGAATCTCCTTATTGGTGACACGGACCTCTGACATAGAGGTACGGCAGTGAGGTATTTAGGCTGGGACGCTGCTACTGTCCAGATGCGAATTCAGAGCAAAACGAGAGGCAAATAAATCCACTTTCTCATTAGGAGCATGCACCAGTGTGCCACCTGGCTTTACCAGCGGAGGCCTTGTAGACCGACAGAAGTTTGTCTTGACCGCTTTGGCAAAAGACTAAAAAGCACTACTGCCGGTTGGTTTAACAGAGAGCTTTGAACCGATGCGTTTAATGCGGTCGTAACTGGCTTGCCGTAACGCTTTTTTGCAAGACTAGGTGGCTTGATTAAAGGCTCTCTTCTTAGGGATAATATCCGGAGCTTTGCAGCCTCGAGCATCGACCCCGGATAAGCACGCCATATGCTTGTGCTTCAGCACGAGTGCACTCGACGTTGAACCATGGGCGAGCTTTGCCGCCAATGGGCACTTCAGCAAAGGGGATGAAATATTCCATCGCTTCTCGTATAATATCGGTTATGGTATCCGCGCAGCTCGACGGATCTTCAGGCGAGAAGCAGACCTGTCGCCAAGGATAAGATGCAAAGAAATGCCGCATCTCATCCCAATATACTGTCTTGTATCGCCACACTTGCCGCACACCGTGGAAATCGTAGTTGGGTGGGGAATATAACGACACACATTTCACCAGACAGTGGTCAGAAGTTCGTAAGGGTGAGGATCCCTGAACATTGTTTTTGTCTGCATCGGTCGTAAGCAGAAGGTCGAGGCAATTGGCTATGTGCCCATCCACATCAGGTACCCTAATTGCTTGTTGTACCAGGTGTGAGAGTCCAAGCGATAAGGCAATAAGGCAAGGTTCCACGCCTCTATCCCAGCGTGGTTGGTCTTCTGGTATGGGTACAACCAGTCCTGATGACAGGCATTAAAGTCCTCCAAAAAAACCAACTTTGCATTAGGGTACTAAGTAGTAGGATTTAAAACCACATCAGAGGCTTCACTAAGGTGTTCAAATAGCCTGGTTATCTCCTGATCACTGCTGTACGATCGATGGATGCAGGAATAAATATTTTTATCAATTACTGTGTCTATGAATACCCAGATCGTAGAGAAAGTGGGATTTTCAAGGTGACGGAGACGCTTACAGCAGATGTTGTTGCTGATGTAAGCACAGGCTCCAGCCCACTGATGGAAATCATGCTCCAATATGTACCCTGGGTAGCCAAGCTACGCCGCATCTAGAGTACATCTGATCTGCGTCTCAGTCAAGAAGAGTAAGTGCGGCTTGTCAGTCTCAAGGTGGTAATGGACTGCATTGAGATTACATTGCAGGCCTCGGATGTTTGTGAGGTGCACCGCTGGACAGGAAGTGCAGCCGCTGTACAGACTTACTCTTCTTTTTTGGTTTTTTCATCAGCTGGAGTGAATAGGTTGAGAGAATGGGAGTTGGACGAGGCGTCACATGTAACCTAAGGACGCAAACAGAGTCACAGCATCGATGGTACTTAGCAAGGAGATCGCGGGGACGCCCGAACTGCCCTGGAAATTGCTACCAGGCCCTCTCCTCCGGTCGCCAACCGATATGGAGAAGCCATCTCAGGATTTTTCGTAAGATGGCGGGGCAGCCTTTCATGTGTGGCTGGCTCATTAATTAGGCTCCCAACTATCGACGATCAGTCAGCGGTAAAACCGTGCTTCGGATCCCGCTAACCTCCATAACCAGGCATCTGACACCAATAAACAGCCGCGTCACCACCGGTTCTTATGCGCAACGCAACTGTCCAGACCCATTCTCTCTATGAAATGGGTTACACTTAAAATCATACCGGAAAACGACTTGCATTATTTGGCGGTATTTCTTTGTCAGGTGGGTAGTAACTAACCCTCGGTCAGGCCTCTCACTAGTAGAGGACCAACCGACCACCAGTATGTAGGGTAATTTTATACTATCGCGGTCACCTCGTTTTTTGGGTCTAGAAAATCGAAAAATCATCCGATTTCGATGAGTTTTTTTAATCTTCATTACTACGGCGAATTTATGAAAAAAATACAAGAAAAAAAATGAAAATTTATATTGGTTTCAAGGCGTTAAATGTTCATGAAAATGCACTCATTCGCGTATAATTGTTGATAACTTATTTTTAAATAAAAAGAACACACATTTTAAATAAAAAATTAAAAAGGTTTGTTGATTCATTTTTTATTTTGGTTTTTATTGAGTGTAGGATCGAGCGATGATGATAAATAATGATGAGAATGATGTTTTTTTGTGTAGATTAACAATAAAAATATACAAACTTCGTTTAGCACTTTTCAAAAAAGTTATGAACGATTATATTCAAAGAAGTCCATTTATGATCACATTTAACGTCATAAAACTATATGAAATCTTGAGGTGAGATATTTTCCATATTAGTAAAGACGATGATTACAAAAAAAAAATCATCGAAATCAGATGACTTTTCGATTTTTTAGACCCAAAAAACGAGGTGACCGCGATAGTATAAAATTACCGTATGTAGTGCTGCTCGTTTAGCACTACCCAGAGGATACGTGTAGGGAGTCAGGATTCAAGTAATTCTTACTGACGCGAGCAGTTTCATCCCCCAAAATACCATAGTTCTAGTTACTTCCCTATCTTCTGTATCGCTTTCACTTACATGTAAGTGCAAGTGCAAGAATTAATTCTATGCGTCATAGCAACTAAAGCTGAGAACCTCAAACTAAAGATGACTCATAGAATCGTATTGTATCATAATTTTAATGTGTTTTGTTTAATACCCAAAATTGGATAAAAAATGAACTACTTTTAACTTTTCTATGGATATTAAGTCTGAAATGGCCGAATCAGCGTGAAAACGTGATTGAAAACGAATTATTTTTCTTTACATTAAACGAACGGAAGAATCATTTAAAAAAATCTAATTGAGTTGTTAAGTTATAATACCTAATTACAAGTTATTAAGTTTTAATATCTAATTAAGTTATTACACCTGCAATCTACTCGCTATATACCGTCCGCCTAACTTAAGCAAACACCTATTTATAAACGAATTGCAGCAATCATGCGACAAAATTAATAAACGCGAAGACTTTTTTATAATAGGCGATTTAAACATCGACGTCGCTGTGGAAACACCTATAAAACATAAATACACAACAATGTTCTCGACGTACGGACTTGTGAGTGGGATCTCGGAATATACTAGAATTAAATAAAGAAATAACATAATTAGTAAATCGTTACTAGCGGACCACTGTGCGACGACACTCGCTTGTGTTGGATCTCAGCACTATATAGAGGCGGCTCCTAAATTTAAAACATATATTGACCACAAAAAAAGTTTTTACCTTATTAAATAAAATAGATTGGGAATCAACTAAAGGTATTAGTTGCCCCATTAAAATATACAAATTCATTAAAGATAATTTCAATAGATGCTACAATGATGCCTTAACAACAATTCGGAAAAAAAATAGAACATTAACGAGGACAGAAAATAAATGGGTTAATGAAAGGACTAAAAGGGCATGTGAGAATAGAGACTATTGGTATTCTTTGTGGTTAAAAAATATAGACAATATGATTACTAAACAAATATATAATAAAATACGAAATTCGACTAATAAGCTGATACAAAAAACAAAAATTGGTACATCAAAACGGATATACATAATAATAAAAATAGCCAGATGAGACTTTGGCAAATACTAAATAAGATCACGGGACGGACAAGTCCTTCCATCGATAATATAATTTTAAATTCATTTCAAAATGAAAAAGTGACGCCACTTGAAATCGCTAATAATTTCGCTCAGGCCTTTCAGAAAAATATTTCAAGCATCGTACCTTCCTGCAATCGACCCCTTTTACAAATAAACTAGTACAGATTGCCTGTAAACGTAACATTTCGATATCAAAAGGCTACTCCAAGCTCAGTAGCTAAAATAATAAAAACATTCAAACGAACAAAGCACCAGGTATAGACAACATACGAGCAGTAGACTTAATATCCATTGCGGACAAAATATCGGTAACTACCTACGACCTAATAAATGCGTGTATAAAAAAGGCAAGTACCCTATTGAATTAAAAACTGAAATTTTAAGACCCGTACATAAAAAAGGTAGGAAAACGGGTTACGACAATTATCTCCCAATAACAATATTACCTACACTAGACAAAATAATTAAAAAATATATAAGTAAACAAATAAATAATTTCTATAGTCAACACTCAATTTTAAATAAAAGTCAGTATGGTTTTCAGCAGCATAAAAGTACCACTCAACTTTTATCTTCTTTTACTGACGACGTAAACCAATATCTTGATAATAAAAAACATGTTCTAGTTGTTTTCATTGACTATAGTAAAGCGTTCGACACCCTTAGACATGACTTACTGATTGAAAGGCTTGATGAATGTGGACTGCGAGGACCCCTTTTAAATTGGTGCAAAGACTATGTTAAAGAGAGAGCATATAAAGTTAAAGTAGGAAATGCTACAAGTACAAAGAAAACAGTCACTCATGGTACTGCACAGGGATCTGTGCTTGGGCCTTTGCATTACTTGACCTATGTTAATAATGTAATTAAAAACTGCAAGATATATCAGTTTGCAGACGATATCTGCATACTAGCGGTGGAAAACGACATATATGTGACATTACAGAAATTGCAAGAAGATTTCACTAACCTTATGAAATGGTCTCACGATGCGAGGCTTGTTCTGAATGCCACAAAAACAAAAATGATGTACATTTCATCCAGTCATAATAGAGTATCTGTTCCTTTAAAACTCGTTGCACACAGACACCAATGTCGCCATAATAACATGTCTAACCAGACTTGTAATTGTACTCATATTGAATTAGTAGAACAACAACCTTACCTTGGACTCATAATAGACAGTCGATTTAAAGTGACGCACCATATTAATAAAGTGTGCGATAAGTTAAGGGCCATACTTGCCAAATTTTCTATCGTTAGGTATAAAGTTCCCTTTCCTACACTATTGTCCCATTATAAGGCTCTGGCCGAATCAATGCTACAATACGGATTAAGAAGCTATGGTAGAACCTGGAAATCGCATCTTTGTAGAATCCATGAATTACAACTTAGAATTATCAAACAATTGTCCCCCCTAAAATCAAACAACAATATAAGGACAATTACAACAAATTATTTAAATACTGTGGTATCTTGCCAATAGAAAAAAATTAAAACTTACTTTACTTGTAGAACAGTTCTTTAATACAAAATTACAAGTCATACCTACGTACAAACATCAGCTTAGAAGTATATATAACCCTAAATTAATTATAGCTAAAACTCATAATATGTATGGCGATCATTAAAATAAGATTATTATTCCTAAATTAATTAATAAACTACCTAAAACCTTGAAGGAAAATATCAATCCCAAAAATATTAAATAATGAATCAACTAACATGATATAACTAAAAACTAACATACTTACTATATGTAATATAATTACTATATGCATATTCCAAAAACATAAAATAATATTTTCTCCAAACACCTGTACTCTAACTAAATAGCCACTACAACTCATCCTCATGTTATTTGTATAGAAATGAGCGAACTACCTTCTTACTCTAAATAATATTAAAATGTTTGCGCTCGAAAGACGGCGAACTGCAGTGTGCAGAAAAATCTTATATAGGTTTATGTTGCACTGTATTTATGAACTTTGTTTAGTATGAATTTTAGTTGTTGTAAAATAAAAAAAAATAAAAAAGAGTAATTTGCACAAAATCTACCCTCTGCGAGAAAAAAAATATAGCACAAGAAATTGATATTAATGTAACAAGTATTAAACTATTTCGAAATCCAATTAACCAGGTCCATGTATTTACATTTTTTTACAGGGTGCAGTGTCCATCTTGCTCGATAAAAGCTTAATGTTACATTTTTGCACTTTAAAAATTTTATGTATTTATTTCTACCAAAATGTAATAGATACTGAAAGGTATGTCTGAAATTTACGTATAGTAGACATATTGTTAGGCTATACAAAACCAATAAAAAATCGGTTCTCATTTGCAGCTGCAGCATTAAAACTTTTGACGCAAAGGGTAATTTTCTGAAAATTTTATAAATCAGCCTTTATATTTTAAACCACGCAACTAGGTTACAGGACTTAATTTTTTTTTGAACAGTCCTTCCATGATCGATAATTCCTTTTTGTTTGATCGTTACGTTCTGGGACCTCCCGTATATGTATTTTTCAATGCAGAAGGGTTATATTTAAAAACTTAAAAAAAATTTAACAAAATTTCATTTTTTTGATTTCATTTACTTTTTTCCCTTCAACAGCGGCAATTAATAAATTAAATTGCTAGCTCTAAAATAAAAAAAAAACATGGCAGAACGTCTGCGGGGTTCAGCTAGTGTATACACATATAATAGGTATCTGTTACAAATATATTAAATAAAATAAAGTAAGAATAAAGTAAGAGTTCTAGAAAAAGTTTATCGACCAAATTGGCGATATTTTGAAAATGGGCCACGTTAGAAGTTTAGGGCCCTTAACCGACGAGCATGTATGCGTAGATATATGGATGTAAAGGAGGCGAAAGAGTTATGTCAGGATCGTGCCAAATGGAAGTCCGTAGTCTCTGCCTACCCCTCTGGGTGACAGGCGTGAGTGTTTATGTATGTATGTATGTAAAATAAAGTAAAACATACACATTTACGTTCATCCTTCTAATGTCAAACATATACTTATTGTTTGGAATACTTATGTAGTTTGTAGACCTGCATACCAAAGAGAATATAATCACTAGGTTCATAGCGAATGTTTAAGAGGTAGATCAATGTCAAAGCATAGACTGTAGCCAAACTATTTTTTTAATGTATTAAATAAATAATTACTGACACATTAACGGAATATGCTGTGAACTTTGTGGGATTTTAAATGTTCCTTTTTAAGTAGTGTGTGGAGTGTATGTCAAGGCAAAAAAGTGATGTATTTTGTATATTAGATATCTATGTTTATATGTTAATGTGCAGTTGAAAGTAAGATACAGCTTGCTTAATATAAATAAATGATGTTGTCGATTTGATACAATCCACAGAGTATGAAGATGTTTGTGTCAGAATGGTCACGCGATGGCTGTGTAATTTGGTGCGACGTTAATCCCAGAATTAAAGAACAACTGAATAGCGTCATGAATGATCCTTTGTACTGTAATTATGACCAATTGTTGTCATTGCTTTCAAGTAAGTTCTATTGAATTCACGTTTCATTCTATATTTAAAAATTATAAACACACAGGTAGGACTCTTAAGTCAGTTTTATGATGCCTAACTAGGTTTTTTTTTTAACTTTATGTAAAGTATAATGCGATCATTTTTTAAATTAAAATGACTTGTTTACAGATATTACCGCGACAGCAAACTCTCAAGCAAGTAACAATTCTGGCGATACACAATTATGACAGTTCTTTAATGATGTTCTAAATTAAAATAAAAAATATTTAAATATGTGTGTTTAAGTAAATTTGTACTGAATTTTGCGTGGTAGAGCCATGCTGCAGCTATATTAGTAGTTAGTCGTAGTATGAATGGGTCAACTCAACCGGGAAAGGACCACTCTCTCACAGGATACCACTGAAAAATAGCATCCTAACGCTGCTGTGTTTCGTATGGTGAGTGTAGAGATCGGGAGAACCTTTTTACTGGAAACGGGGCATTCCATCTTAATCCTCACGGGTGACAACGCATCTGAATTTGGATTCGTAATGGAGGATAGATGTAGATGTCTCTGGGCCACAGCAACCATTTACCATCACGTAGACTATAAGCTCGTTTGTTACTCTTATCCCATAAAAAAACCAGATTAGTTCGCTTCGACCAGAATAGAGAATATTTGTTGTATCTTTTGTCATAACAACTAAAAAAACAGCTACAGTGTTATATCGTTTTCTAAGTGTACAAGTTTCAGTGTGTATTTCAGTTTTTAATTTAATAATTAAAAGTGTTTTTTCTTGCTTTTTAAATAAGATACTATATTGAAAATTTTAACCTCTGTGGTCTTTGAGGTGAGAGTATAAAAATTGTTCAACTATACAGTACGCATTAATTTAGTTATTACACTACCACTATGTCGCTTAGTTGTATCTTAATAATTTATTTATAATAAATAATATTTTATTCATTTAAATTGATTAAGCATTGGCTGATTTACTTTTGGCATGGGTATGAGTTACACAAGCGGGTATGGGTAAGATGTCTGCATATGCATTTGGAGCACTAATTTAGGAAGATATCTTCGGTCTTCAGAACCAGAAAATATATTTTCCATTGGTCAATAATTTTGTTTATTGTTTGAATGTTATTATTATAGTTAAATTATTGTTCAATTATTAAAAATATAAATGTTATTGTGTATTATTATAGTAAAATTCTTTTATTTTATTCCCTATTACTAGCAAACCGATTCATTTTAAAAGAAATTACGTGTCAGCTCCGACGTGTGACTTGATTTTGCTCCTGAAAAACGATTGTCTTAAAATATATACAATAGGCAAAGGAAGTAAATGAAACCACATATTAATTATATGGATTTGATACAATATATCAACAGCGGTAGAGCCACGCGGCACCCTTTGCTGTTGAACGTATGGGCCGGCTCAAACCGGGGTGGTATCATGACCTCATAGAAGACCAATGTGAAGTAGAAGCTTTGCTTCCGCATTTCGTCTGATGAGTGCAGGTAGATGGAGGCCCCATTCCCCCCTGACCATCTCGCGTCTACGGGTGCTTCCATAGGTCCCATAGCGGTAATGCCGACACAGATCGACTGATTGACTACGTCCAAATAGCTGCAGACTTCGTGCTAAAACAGGTTCCATCCGCAAAGTTTGTGATACTTGGTGATTTTAACGCCCACCACGCTGAATGGCTTAGTTATCTCGTTTAACTGATCATGCGAGTAGATCTGTTTATGACTTTACCTTGGCATATGGTCTGATACAACTGGTTATCTTGCCTACGCGGATCCCAGACGTGGAAGATACCTTCCCTGTTGGACCTTCTGCTGATCTCTTATCCGGACGGATATCAGGTCTCCGTTGATGCCCCTCTTGGCTCTTCAGGCCATTGCCTGATCCTCACGCTCCCATCGCGGTTGCGTTCTGCAGGTTGCTGCCGTGTTTGCCATTGTAGGTCAGCTGATTGGGACGGGCTGCGGTCTTTTTTTGCATCCTACCCTTGGAGGCGGGTTTGCTTCTCGCCGTATGATACCTGCTTTGTTGCTGATTCTGTCGCTGATGTGGTGCTACAGGGAATGGAACTTTCTATTCCATCATCTGTGGTACCTATCGGAAGTAGAACCCGGCTTTGGTTTGGTCGCTCCTCAAAAATTGCATTGCGTCATAAGCAAGAGTGCTACCAGGCCTGTGCTCGCGCATCGACGTCTCGGGATGCAAATACCAGCGCTATTAAAAAGAAGCATAATTTTGCTTCCAGGTTCCGCAAAAGTTTCATTGTCAAAGCAAAGTCGGAGCACATCGGCAGAATCGAGAAAATAATTCGTCTTCTTTCTGTCTGTCCTTCTTTTAAAAGGCTGGCAACGCATCTGCAATTCCTCTGGTGTTGCAGTTGTTCATGGGCGGCGTTCACTTACCATCAGGTAAGTGATTACTGCCGCATACTAAAATATGAGCATACGGCTCGTATGCTCGTTTGCCCCCTCTGCTATAAAAGAAACCATAACGGCTTCACTTTTTGTTAGCGCTTGACTTTACTACACATCTATTTTTCATACCGTGTGCTATATATGAAAAAAAAAAACTGGAGTAAACTCCAATAAAAATTAAACTGTAAATCTTTAAAACTCCACAACAGTATGCTTAAAGGGGAGAAATATGGTAACTTTTGCAGATTTTTTTTTCGTCATAAAAATTGACTCCATGAAAGCGATGTATCTCATCACGGTATGATACGTAACTCGTAAAGCAAAAATGGTTGGTTTTGAACCCATTTATATAAGACGTGACACGAGTTTTAATAATATCATATTCTTTTACACATTATATTTTACCATATTATTATACAAGTCAATTTTAAAGCAAGATACTGAGTGAGCTAACTTTTCAAAATACGCTTTAAGGATTGGAAAAAGCGTTGGCATAAGTGTATTGCATCTGAGGGGGTTACTTTGAAGGAGACAAAATAAATATTGATGAATAGATAAATATTTTTTGATAAAAATAAAAAGAACCTTACTTTTTGATAACACCTCATATATCTATCACTAATTACGGTCCCTTATATCAATCATGAGAGCGAAAACCCTATCTATATGCTATACATAACGGTTAAATAAATTATGAGTGGAAAAAGAAGCCTACGCACCATGAAATTTCTAAGTTGAGCTGGCGTAAATCTATTTGTGTAGGCTAATAGGCATATTTTGATTTAGACAACAAACATATAGTAAGGTACCACTAGGTATAATCCGATATGTGTTGTATTAATTAGTCTATTTGAATTGATATCAAAAATCGAATAGACAAGAAAAAAATTAATTGTTTTCTTGTATAAGTTAGTACAATTTGCGATATATAATAGAAACAGAGCAGAAACAGAATTTTTTGTTTAATTACCACTGGTTCGGAAAATAAACCTCTGTCCTGGGAAGAACCAGCATGAAATCCAGCGGGACTATTAAAAATAGCTTGCAATCATGTTAGATACACAATTAATCAACTACAAGATAAATTTGAAATAGCTTGATAGAGATCCCAGGGGTAAATGTCATCCATAAATTCTTTGATTATAATATTATTACAATAATAGCCATTTTTATACAAACTCAGTTTAATAAAATTTTTGAACTTTGAGCTGTAAATTGTTTTACAATTTCTGGGATTTTAATAGCATTAAACTAGCGACTACGGATGTCCAGACATAATAATGAAGACATCACTACTTATTAAATAATATACCTTGTACGTATGTGGTAATAACTCTATACCACAACGTGCAATGTATATCATATACACAAGTTAGTAACCTTATCTTTAATGATTTCTTATATTTACGCGAACACTACACATTTATTAAAACTACTACAAGGGACTCTTCCCCGTGACCATGGATGCTGGAAAGCACCCGAAACGTCGGGGATTAAAAATAATTCAAATTACACGCGATAAAACCCGTAAAAGTAGTTTTAATCAACCTTAACTTTGTCTAATTTATTTAATTGTTTGTGTAAGCGCGGAGGACGTTCTCTTGTTAATAACAACATATTCTTATGTAAAATAAAAAGGTATAGTCACTGCATTTATAGGTCCCTCTGTTACGCACAAGTATTTTCTCATTTCTGGGAAGGCTATAGGACAAATGTTTCAGCACGTGTATGTGTTTTTATAGGTGGTAGAGCCACGCCGCAGCTATATTACGGTCATTGCACGAATGGGTCGGTTCAACGAAGGACCACGCTCTCACAGGATACTAGCGTAAAATAGCAGCTTAATACTCCTGTGATCCGGAGACACTTTTTTTACTGGAAACGACGCATTCCATCGTAGTCCTCAGGGGTGACAACGCATCTACGTTTTGATGCTTAATCGAGGATAAATGTAGATGTCTATGGGCCACAGCATCCAGTTACCATCAGGTGGACTGTGTGCTCGTTTGTCACCGTTTTTCTATAACAAAATGTAAACTCCACATTATGTTCCCAAATTTTTATTAATCCAGTTTTCTAACAAAGTTTTCCTTCACTACAGAGCAAATGATGAATCAGCTCTTAAAACCTATCTTCGTCAGTCCACAAAAGTCTACGACTAGACATGGGCCATTCCCGTTGGGAAGATTTATCCTTAAGTAATTTATTTACAACAAATATGAAAAAAAAGATGTTAAGTTAATACGAGTTGAGTTGCAGTTGCTGTATTAGAATACATGAAGTATCAATAAATATCTAAATTTATCTAAATTGAAACTGCTAAGAGTAAAGCCCATAGTGATTAAATTTTTAATACTCATTCCTTATTTATTGCCATAATCTACAACCTTTTTAATTCTACTGCCGGACATAATTCTTTCCAAGAAAGCGCCAGCTAGCATATAGCATTGCTTGAATGATTGAAATGAAATGAAATGAATGATTTTATTCAACGTAGATTATTATAAAATACTTATTTAAAGTCATTTAAATTCATTCATTAAAAGATTAACTTATACATACCATGGCATATGTAACTAGTGGGTTGGGTAGCGCAGAGTTGAAATCTGTCAGGATATCGAGGTCCGTAAGAATTCACCGTTGCCAACTGCTAGTGCTGTTACCCCATGTTACCCTCATAAAAAAAATTCTCCTTTTAAAACAGGTTTCTTAGACCATTACTCGTCGTAAAAGAACACGGAACCCTATCAAGGATGATTCTTGAAACAATTAATATTAAAAATAATTCTTCATTTAATTGAAAAAGTTGAAAAGTCTGGGCTCTACTATCTGCTAAAGTTAGTTATGTTGGACACGCTGTAATTACATAAATTATAGTCAAAATGTAGCAAAGCAATGTACAACTTTAAAATATAGTAAACTCATTCCGCGTAGATCCGAGAAAAGTAATAATTAAAAGCCCGTGTTGCTATGACATTAGGACATCAAAACTTTAATTTTATTTTAGTTTCATGACCATGGGCGCTACAAAGCACTCGAAAAGTTTGAATTTTAAAATAAGATAACATTGTTTAAAATAAGGTTAAATTGTTTTCATTTAAATTGAAATTTACAAAAAATATTAATACCAAATAAAGCAAAATAAAAATTAAAAATTATTATCTGTTACTACGATAAGACTATCAATATAGTTGGCCTTTATTAACATACATGAGTAAATAATACGCTTAATGCAAATTAAACGTCAGATGGGTATATTGTCAATTCTCAGATGGTATAAATAATTAAGCATTACGCAAGCAAACACGAGTGACTTTCATTTGGTAACTTACTATTATAATTTATACCTTCATCGTCCATGCCTTTAACGTACATTAATCGAATTTCTTAAAACAAATAAATGTTTTGAAGAGGTAAAATTTCATCTCGCTGCTCCTAAATTAATAGTTATTGAGTTTGCTAATTATATTTATTGTCACCTATAAATAATATTTAAGAATTATTTCGTTTCCCTTAAAAATAAATAAATTGCGCAGATTCGTTTTGGTAATGTTTGACACTCTGTCACTTTTATCACGGGAAAACAAAATAACTATGTAAAAATAAATTTGAAGGTGTTTCTGTTTCCGCGTGGACGTAGCCGCAGGCAGAACCAAGTAAAATCACGATGGTATATGAAATCCATTAACAGTTAAAATATACGAGCAGATTCGCGAACTATTCTTAGTTCATTCTTCTTCTGTTTGTAGCAGTTTTTTTGAATCTACTCTCAAAAAGTTTAAATCATACGTTAATAACAATAAACGTATTTCTAATATATAGTAAAGACTTTTAAAAATGTGACGAAAGACCTGACTGGAATTGAAAGAGAAAACGTTGGTATATACCCCTTCTCTTAATACTCTTACTATTAAGAGACAATTTGTCCAGATTTCTTTAGCTTTAACGTTCGTTTCTAATGTTGAAATGGCCACGGCGCAGCGGTTCAACATTGTATGGTTTCACCTTACCTTAACTTCATCTCTTCCTACTGTGACGGCACAATATTATTATTAATAATTAAATTCAATATAAAGGGGCATCAAAAATAGTCTTAAAATACATATATTAAACAAAGTTACATTAATAAGCATAAAATTAAGATAAATACATTTCAGTCATTAGACAAATAATATAGTAAATTAAAGGCAAAATATTGTCTTACAGAATAAATAAATTTATTAAAAACTTGTAAAAACATTTAAAAATATGATAAATAATAGAAATACGAGTCGAAAATATTATAAAAATAAAGATAAATAACATTTATAAGATAATTAGAAATATTGTTAAAAATTGTCTAAGTCATGGAAGGAGTTCATGTATAAAAGAAAATTTTCCTCAGTTATGGAAGGTGTTCATGTATAGATGTCTTGTATGGAGGAGCTGCCGGAGATACATACCTGCAGTTGTATATATATATATATATATATATATATATATATATATATATATATATATATTTTTATTATATATATATATATATATATAATATATATATATATATATATATATATATATATATATATATATATACTGTAGCACAATGACTAGTCCTATATTAGAGACTTATGATAATAAACTCAATGATACAAAAGCAATACTATAGAAGGTCTCAAGGTGTCCTACGATGCATTAGGAACCGTAATAATATGCAACTAAAATTAAAATCTGATCCAGAAAATGAAGTGTTGAGAATCACGTATAAGCGCTACAGAAATCACTGCAACAATTTAATTAAAAAACTTAAGCGCAGATTTGAGCGACAACAGATAATTAATGCCACCGGAAACCCTAAGATGCTCTGGAAAGCAATAAATGATATCACACAACGCAAGCAGTCACTAGACAAAAATATAGAGTTGTTGAAAATATAATCAACCCCCCTTGAATCCGTTAACTTGGTTAATAGTTACTTTGCCAATGTTGGGAAATCCCCCAAAACCTAACTCTATTAATTTTTTCACTACGGATAAAACAGTAAGCTCCCATGCTTCATCTTTTGCTTTGCTGGAGACTGATGATTCGGAGGTTAGAAATATCTTAATGAATCTTAAAACAGAGAGTGCCCCTGGATATGACAATATCACCACCAATTTTCTAAAACATGCGAATGTAATATTAGTACCCATAATAACACACCTGGTTAATCTTTGCTTTAGGGATGGCGTTTTTCCTACTGCTCTGAAGTTGGCATTAGTTACTCCTGTATACAAGGGTGGAGACAGAAGCGATCCAAGTAACTACAGACCTATATCTGTTCTTCCCGCAATATCCAAAATTTTAGAAAAATTGTTAAATAATCGTTTGACTATTTAAATAAATACAAAATACTCTCAATATCACAATTTGGCTTTAGACGAGGTCTTTGCACAGAAGACGCTATTTCAGGTCAACTTCAACTTCACTCATTGCTGACCAAGTCGACAAAGGAAATAAATGTTTAACAGTTTTTCTCGACATAAAAAAAGCCTTTGATAGCGTCTCTGTCCCCACTCTTGTAAAGAAACTTGAACAAATAGGTATTAGAGGTAAACCCCTAGATTTATTTAAAGATTACTTAACAAACCGTAGACAACGAGTCAAAATAGGAGAGCATTGTAGTCATGATTCTACCATTACCTACGGCGTCCCACAGGGGAGTGTACTGAGTGCGACTCTATTTTTGGTTTACGTAAACTCCCTATGTAATATATCGCTACAAAATGGGTACGTGTTCTCGTATGCAGATGACACTGCTCTGGCATTCTGTGGTCGAAGCTGGGAAGATGTCCGGCATAGCGCTGAAGTGGGGTTAGCCAAGGTTGCAAAATGGTTGAGACTACATTTATTGACTATCAATACATCTAAGACTAACTATATATGTTTTACTAACTACAATAGGACTCAACCTAATTTTAATATTAAAATTCATTCTTGTGTTGACCTTAATAACTCTAACTGCCCATGCCCTCACATAAACAAAGTATCAAGTACAAAATATCTTGGAATACCATTGGATCAGCGATTATCTGGGCATCTACATATTGAACTGTTAATGACTAGGATTAGAAAATTCATATGGTTTTTCAAAATTTTGAGACATCTCGCAACACCACCTATATTATAACAAGTATATATTTCTTTAGTTCAATCAGTTCTGGTATATTGTATTAGTATATGGGGAGGTGCTACAAAAACAAAGTTTTTAGATTTAGAAAGAGCCCAGAGATCATTAATGAAGGTTATGAATTTTAAACCTTACAAATTCCCAACACAAGATTTATACACACTATGTGATCTAGTTACAGTTCGTAAGTTATACATACTAAATATAGTTCTTAAGGTACACAAGTCCCTTGCATATAACCCTGAAATTGAAAATAAAAGGAGGAAAACTAACATAGCTCCAAGTGATCCGGTTAAAACAGCATTTGCTAGACGGCAACAGGCAAAAAAAGTCCTCTTATTTATATAACTACTTAAATAAAGAATTGAATATTTATTCTAAAACCAGTAAAGAATGTAAGGTAATTCTCATTGAATGGCTCAAACGGAAAGACTATCACGAAATAGAAAATTTGTTAAAATAACACGACTTACAAAACACACACACACACACACACACACACACACACACACACACACACACACACACACCACACACAAACCCACACACACACACACACACACACACACACACACACACACACAACCTACACACACGCGCGCGTGCGCGCACGCACGCACACACACACACACACACAGACACACATGCACACGCACACGCACACGCACGCGCACACATCTTCATATTTTTTCATAATAAATTATTTTAGGAAAGGAATATTATGCTATTCTTGTAACTAAAGTATTGTATGTTAATTAAGGAAGAGCGAGTTTTTCCTGTCACAAGTATTTAAAAATACTTAAAAGGAGAACTCTAATATACTGCTATGATTGTTAATTTTTTTGTTACAGAATAAACATTTTTGAATTTTTTGATTTTTTTTAAATTCAGAAAGTCTTACAGAGTTTCATTATTAAACTTCATCATCATTAGCATATTAAAGTAGTAGACTAGCTGATTCAGGGCCTCTACAATTATATTTGATTTTTTATATATGATTTTCGATCGCAGCATCAATATCGCAACTTTGTCGCTATTTCTCGTCACTCTCTATCGTATTTTAAATCCTGAAGTAACGTAGTCATTATATCACTATCAAGCCAAGATATCTTAATTTTACACAGTCCCATCTTATGACACCTACGAGATTAAAAGACGTAATGGTTTCTCTCTTACCTTGCCGTGTCTACACGGTACTTTAATAAATGATATCTTATAAATTATTATTAATAGTATTATATAGAAGTTTTCTCAATAATTTCTTACAGGCAATATATTTTGTCTGTGAATGTAAAAGTGCAACTAAATTTCTTTCTTATACATGACACAATAAATTTATTTTTCAAAACAGCCCTGGCTTTTTAAGAGTTATTAAATTCTTAGGGTTCCTAATGAATAAATGGTTTTAATTGAATTAAATTAATTGATAAATAGAAATTGTTTTATACTGCTTGATTATTCCGATAAACTAAAATTGCCATCAGGTTTATTTTGATCAAATTAAAGAGGTCATTGAGAGTTAGGCGCATCGTTAGCTGATTAGAATTCATAATGAGATATTATCGTCCTGCCTATTAACAAATGAAGACTCCTCTTTGTTAAATAATGAAACGTACCTGTTGTATTTATATTTAAAAAAGTTTTAATAGTATTTTCAATAATAGTAATTTTCATTCTATTTAACAAGTTAAGAAAGGCTCAACTCATTCACCGGCGAGTTAAGTGGACCTTAAAACTAATATATTGTAAAGGAACCAGAAACGTTTAGACAAGCAGTAAGCTCTTAAACTAAGATTTTCCTTTTCTTAGATAATTAACAAAAAAAAATATTTATAAATTAAAACAAACTACTTTCGAATTACCTAGTCTGTTCCACTTATAGATGTGGTCTCTTTTAACTATATTGTAATCTGTATTTTTAAATGCGATAAAAAATACTTGATCAGTGAAATTGTTGAAAATAACAAGTTCTAAAACAAATAAAATAATTACGAATATAAGATAGGGTCTTCTATGTTGCTTGGTTTTAGATACGTTAGTACCGTATATAATTTCATATGCATTTAGTACAAATTTGTTATTTTGACATTACAAACCCACACTTCAATTTTATTTATTTGTATAGATAATAAGATGCATTTTTATTTCATATTATTCACATCTTAAGTTCAATATAAGTTTGAATAAAACTTGTTATAATTAAAATAAAGTGAACAGTGCTGGACGAGAGACAAAGTGATATATATATATATATATATATATATATATATATATATATATATATATATACATATATATAAAATATAGATTGTAAATAAAAAATCCTGCTAGAGGTATTCAATGGAGGAAAAAAATAAAACGGAAATACTTTCCTTTACGGCCATAATGTTCACGAATGTCGGCCATGTTATTTTTTTTGTTGAAATATTACAGTTCTGGTAAAACATATTCTTATGATAACAAAATAGGTAGTTACGAAATAAAAACATTGCAGTCCCCAATAATTGCTGTGAACAACCTAATACGTAATTTAAAAGTTAAATTTACAATTTATATACGTCCCACTCCTGGGCACAGAACTCCTCTCATTTCTCAGAGGGTTTTTAGTGAGGGCAAGGAAATGGTGGCCGTGCTACCCCCAATGCGTGTTGGCAAACTTAGCATGTCTTCGAAATATTTTTTCTTCTTATTTCTCAGACATGCAGGTTTCGTCATGATGTTTTCCTTCAAAGCCGAGCATATGGTAAATCAGTACTTAAATTTGCAATTAACAATTTTATTGGTGCTGGCGGGGATCGAACCCGGGTTGCTCGCGTACTTTGAAATTTACAGCGAGCGTTTAGCCCCTGAGCTACCACGACTCTAGCTACGGAATACATAATTTACTTTTTTTAAATACATTGCAAGTGGGCAAGAGGCAAAGTGGCACAGAACTTATGATTTGTTCAGACATGCATTTGTTCAAGTCAAAAGCTTTTACAGAACAATGTATATAATGTATTACAGAAATATTCAGTGGGAAGTTTACTGAATATTTGAATGATATCATTACCGCTACATGAAAATAGAACAAGAGCGGGTAGGACTCACACCCTGAAGGTTCCGAATAAACTTAATTATGAATGTGTTCCAGCTTTTGACGCGTTTTCGATGCCGATACAGAAATATCCGTAAGTTAATAAAGATAATATTCATTTACATACAAGAGATAAGTGTAAGTAGTTAGAAAAGTAATTATTTATTTTACCTAAATAATGAAATTACTTAAATTTATAAATTATACGAATGGTAAACAACACACCTTGGTCCAACGAATAAGTCAATTGAAGGATTTAACTTTGCATTGGAAAACGTTCCTCCATACATCGGTCTACATCACGGTCGGACCATGGATCGTGATATAGACCAACTGCAAATATAATTTTTTAATACAGTTGCTCAAAAAGTGGCGTATAGTGTTCGGGATGTGGGCTATTACATACTCGAGCTTTTTCTTTACCTTTTCCGAACTCGTGCGTTTTCTTTCCCAACCGTCAAAATAATGTCTATTGAAAAGAAAAAACCAACCACGAAGTTTTTACTAAAAAAAATCATTGAAGTTTTTATGATCCATGCAAATATTTCTAAAAAGAAGTTAGTAATTTGTTTCAATATCCGATTTAATGATTTGATTCAATGAGTTAGGTTAGGTTTCATTTCATTTCATCTCATTAAATTTCATTTTTAAAAAATTCTACTGAAGACTTGGCTGTATGGGCATAGTTCCCTTTGCCTACCCAGAATGCCTACCCAGAAAAAATAAAAAAGTCGCTACATATCTACGACGAATTAATTGCTTGGAGAGAAGAGAAAAAAGCAAATAGTTTTTAAGAAAATGTTATGTTGGCATACTTCTCCGAACTCTCAGCAAAATTAAAACCTTCTACGTTATGGTCGATGATAAAAACTATGCTGAAAATAAGGAACAACGTGGATATAATGCCTCCCCCCGGACAGATGCCTCCCCCCCGGACCTCTGAGGAGTACAGACGCGTTTTAAACCGAATCTATCGTTGTTTTCAATTAAATTATTTAAAGTGAATTTTGACAAAATTAATTAAATCCAAAAATTAGGAGTGCATAAACAGGGAAGAGCTGAAACCGACCGTTTGCTCCTGGTACTCGGCGCGTTGAGATATCTGCAGCACCGTCACCGCCCATCGCCACTTACTGCCCGCCCCGAGAGGCGTAGCATAGCCCGACCAATACGCTGCATGTGCACCGCTTGTCCTCTGCGTCACCGGTGAGTACCACTTGAATCGTCGCCACCCCATATCTCCTAGTACAATGCCGCTTAGTAGATCGCCTCAGCATTCCGCTTATGACTCAGCGCCAGACATTACGTCTGTACGCGAGACTGACGAGGAATCAGCGTCAAACATTACAAACCGTTTAAAAAGGCGGCGTCAAGATATTGATCTGAATGATTTTATGGAAGAGATTCAGGAATCATTAAAACAAATTAGACAACAACAAGATGCTAAGCTCGATTCATTGATATCTACGATTACCCAAATTAAAGAGCAGAATAATGATATTCGGAATTCGGTCGACTTTATGTCAACTAAATATGAGGAAATAAGAGTAAGATTGGAAGAAATGGAAACAGAACGTAGAAGTAATCTTAAATATATTAAAGTTCTGGAACAAAAAATTGAAAACCTAGAACGTGGGTCTCGATCTTCGAGCATTGAGTTACGCAATATTCCACATGAGCAACCAGAAACAAAAGAGAACCTTATTAAAATAGTAAAAGAAGTTGGTTTGGTTACAAATTCACCCATCCAGACAGCAGATATTAAGGACATTTTCCGTGTCAAGTCGGGTTCCTCAAAGAACAAACCCATCATAGCTGAATTCACATCAGTTTTGACGAAAGAAAAGTTTCTTAATTCCGTTAAATCATTCAAAAAAAAAAATACAGGGAATTAACTACTTCAACCATTAAAATTAAAGGGATGCCCCAGCCCATTTACATCTCCGAGAACCTTACACCTAAGGCCAAGCGCATATTCTATCTGGCTCGAGACTATGCAAAAAATAAAAATTATAAGTATGTTTGGGTTAATCATGGAGTTATTTATTTGAGAAAAGCAGAAGGATCTCCTGCTCAGCGTATTAATGACGAAACAGACCTTCAAAAGCTGGAAATATTGGAATCTCGTCAGTGACTAGGCTTGAACAAAATTATCTCAATTTTATTGTACTATTTTTACTTTAAATTTAATTTTTTGTTACTATATTATTTTAATTGTAAGTCCAAATTGCGCTTTATACATACACAATACAAAATTTGCCTACGCAACACTACACAAATAACATTTAATTGTTTACACAATAATACACATTTACACTATTACCAAACACTACATATTATATTTGCAATGGTAACCTACACTATTACAATAAAACACACAACACTTATATATTTTCTTATATATTTTCACAACTACAAAACAAATTACACAATGATCATTTTTATTTATTATAGCATAATTTTAATGTTTACACAAATTATAATTAATTTTATATTTTTATATATCTTGTATTCAAAAATGAACTTTGAACAAAAACTAGGATGTATATCAGTACTGCATTCTAAGATTGATTTATATTTTATAAGACACATCATATCATTTTGACCGTGAAACTTCTTTTTTATTCTACATGGATGATATATTATTATTTGAGGATATTGACACTTCGGGTGACATCAAATGTACCTACGTTGATGATCCAACCAATTGTAAAAGTTATTTGGACCTAACTGAAAAAGACAATCCATTTTCAATCCTATGTGTAAATATACGCAGTATAAATTGTAACTTGGATAGGTTCTTAGTGTTTTTATCTCGGTTAGATTTAATAATTGATATTCTGGTATTCACTGAATGCTGGATCCATGAAGACTCACACATACCAATAATCAATAATTATGAAGCTTTCAGCACTAAGCATACTTTCAATCAAAAAGATGGTGTAATTATATACGTTAGGAATATTTTTCAGAATATTGAAGTCTGTGAACCTAATATAGAGGAAGGTAATTGTCTTATTGTAAAAATAGATCGTCAATACACAGTCATTGGTACATATAGACCACCAAGTTTTAAAAATGTTAGTCCCTACCTAGACTCCATCGACTGCATATTGCATGACATAAAAACTAAGCATATTGTTTTCACAGGTGATACTAACCTTGATATTATGTCAAATAGTCCAACATGCTACACCATTGACTATCTAAACATCATGGCTTCCTATGGATTACGTCCTGGAATAAGTGTTCCGACAAGAGATGGTACCTGCCTAGATCATTTTATGGTTAAAACATGTCTTCGAGCACAAACCCTTGTATTCGAACACTTTACGGACCATGCTCCAATACTATTATGTTTAGAAGCATCGTCAATTGGAAAGTGCGATAGAAGCATGTATTTAACTAAGACTAGTATGAACTTCGACAAAATGGAAGAGACACTTAAATCTATTAACTGGTCTGAGTTTTATTATTTACAATCAGCTAATGATGCGGCTCAGTACTTAATCACATTATTGCAGAAAATTATTACAATAAACACAGAAACTATAAAATATCCCAACAGAAATAGGCCATTAAAACCTTGGATCACCACTGGTGTTGTAAGATCTATACGAAAGCGAGATAAAATTCATAAAAGACTTAAAAATAATATAAATGACGAAGACCTTAAAAACTACTATATACAGTATAGAAATATTTGTAACAAGATTGTAAAAACATTAAAGTGTAACTATTACCAATCTCAACTCGAAAAACATGCAGGAAACAGCAAAGAAACATGGAAAACTATTAAAGAATTGTGTAATCTGAATAAACCAAAATCGAAATCTATGGAACTATTAAGAATCAAAGAAAATTCAACTGACTCCCTTAATGAGGTTAATAAGTACTTTACATCGATTGGTAAAATCCTTGCCAACGAGACTCTTAATAAGTTAAATAAAAGCGAGGCAGATTTAACACGAGAAGCAACTAATAACAATAGTCCTAAAAACTCCATGCTACTGTTACCAACTGACCCAGTGGAAGTAAGATGCGTGATATTGAATCTTAAGAATAATAGTGCTGCAGGTCATGATCAAATTCCTACAAGAATGTTAAAAATATTTCATAGTATTCTAGCGGAGCCAATATCGCATCTATGTAATCTTAGTTTCTCATCAGGAGTTTTCCCTGAGATATTTAAGAAAGCCACTGTGTCGCCTATTCATAAGGCAGGTGATAAAACCCTTGCTTGTAACTACCGACCTATAGCTTTATTAAGTGTCATGTCCAAAATTTTAGAAAAGATTGTTAACAAGAGGCTAATTGGTTATCTAGAATCCAATGAGTTACTATCTCCCAATCAATTTGGTTTTAGAACCGGTAAGTCAACGGAAGACTGTATACTAAACGTGACCTCACAAGTAAATAAGTACGTAGATGAGGGTGACAGATGTGTAGGTGTTTTTATTGACCTACAAAAGGCATTTGACACAGTGTCAACGTCGATTCTTTTGCGGAGGTTGGAGAACTTGGGAATAAGAGGGACTGTACTGCAATGGTTTCAAAGTTATTTGTGTGACAGAAAGCAGTGCGTTAGAGTGGATGGACATTCCAGTAATGACATGCGATGTACATACGGTGTCCCACAGGGCAGTACTCTCGGACCGACATTATTTTTAACTTACGTAAATGACATGACTAAAATTGAGTTAAATGCCGGTAATATAACTATGTATGCTGACGATACCGTAATAATATTTCATGCAAAGAGCTGGGAGCGTGTGCAACAAGTTGCTGAGGCGGGACTGGCCAAAATTTCTAGTTGGCTAGAAAATAATCTACTTTCACTAAACACAACCAAAACAAAATTAATCTGTTTCAGCAAAACTCTAGCGGGTCAACCAAATGACGAATTAAAATTAAAGATTCATACAAGTCCATGTAATAAACTTGATGATGTTCCAATATCTTGTAACTGCCCTTACATAACTAAAACTAACACAATAAAATATTTGGGAATTATAATTGACGAAAAGCTTCAGTGGAAACATCAAATAATATCACTTAGTAAAAAAATAAGAAAGCTTGTCTATGTTTTTAAGTTACTAAGGCTTGTAGCAAGTCCAAAGTTATTGTTGCAAACTTACAAGACTCTCTGTGAATCTTTAATATGTTACGGTATCTGTTCATGGGGCGGGGCTTGTAAGACAATTCTTGTCGAAGCTGAACGTGCCCAACGATGTATTTTAAAAGTAATGCTATTGCTTCCATTTCGTTATCCAACTACACTATTGTATGAAAAAGCCCGAGTACTAAGCGTAAGAAAACTTTTTATCTATCAATGCATACGAAGGTACCATCGTATAACTGCACCATGTATCAAAATTGCAAAGAAAAGGACATTCAAATACCCGACCCCTAGAACAAGAAGTATTTTTGCGAAAAGACACTATAGTTACATTGCCCCGCATTTGTACAATAAGTTATACAGGGAATTTAAATTAAACTTAAATAATTACAGCAACCACCAAATAAAGGCAAGGATCAGAGTGTGGTTAGAGAATCTTGATTATGACAGCACAGAAGCACTTATGCCGTAGGTTTACCACAAGCAATACTCACACACATATATTCCAAAGCACACACACCCACTCACACACTTACACACACACCAACACACGAACACACACACACACACACACACACACACACACACAAAACAAGCGCTTAAAATAACATTCTTTTTATTTCTTATTTATATTTCTGTACTTGTTTAACTTACTAAATAACTAAATTATTATTATTATATAGAAATTGACCTTTTGACAAGGCTAACTTTAAGGGGAGGAACTGGTTCCTGAAACACAGTTATACTAGCTCAGGGACCAGGGAATCAATGAACATATGTAAAAAAGGTTGTAATTAAATAAATAAATAAATAAATAAAAAAATAAATAAATGAATACCCAAGTTAGTTGAGTTTATTGTGTTTTTACATTGAGCTATTATGTACTACGTACTAGAGGCGACACTGCATTCAGCTAATCTGTTCCACTCAACTGCGGTGCATACCTCTTTATCACGTGTTGTGTTGATTTAAAAAAAAACTCTTGATACAAATGTGCCGTCGTGTGTACTTAGATATTGCACAAATAATTCAAGAAATTGCAGTAAAAACCATGGAATTATTTTTCGTCGGTTAATGAGATACTTAATCAATAAAAAATATTATACATTAATAATTAAACAAATTATTCCTAAGACGCCATCTTGTGTCATTGAATATAGATTATGAAATTAATATGTTCAGATGTGACATTTCTGTGGGTACTTAAGTGTAGGATGAATATATTATCATACACATTTTTTTGTAGAAACATATATAAGTTATTATAATTATACAAAAATTTTCAAGTTTAAATCTGCTTATTATCCTTTTATTTTATTTTTAGGTTTCCACATCAAAGTCAAAGTGGTATAAATTCGTCCATTTTTAACTATCGCGTGCCCAGCATTTATGAATGACTCTTATTCTAATTTAAATAAATATATTTGTAATTTAATGTTATGTTAATAAGTTTTGTTAAACATTCATATAGTATGTTTTTTATATTTGGCATAGATAACATTTAAAACATTCAGATAAAATATCATTAAAATGTATTTGTGATATAATAATATGTAATATTATATTAAATAATCAAATATAATATACCAAATAAACGACAAAATTTACATATTGTTCTCGATATAATTTACCTATTTAACAATACAATCTATTATTACCTACTGATCATTCTTACTATGTTTATTTTATGATAAATAAAACCAACTGCGCGAACACAGAGTAGCGCACATTTTTTGTTTGAAATAGCTGTTCTAGTACGTAAGTACATATTACTTCAATGTGTTTTTATTATTTAGTGAATTGCTTCATTTTTTCACAACTGTATTAAAAATAGTTGTTCAGTACATGTGCGGAACCGTCATTGCAACTTGTTCCGACTGTCAACCCTCACCTTTGGCTGCGCCTCGGCTCGGGTAGACATTTGTCGGAACTCTATACAATGACAGGCTTTCCGCACTCGTAATGAAATAGACTATTGATAAAATATGATATAATTATAATTTTTAATTTATAAAACGCAAAAAGTATTAATAAGTATTAAATATTACCGTGTAATGGCGGTGTAAGTATATCCACTTACCATATAATTCCAAGGGCGTCGATAGACGCGACGGAGGAAAACAAACTAGCTAATTTGTAACGGATAACAACTAGGAAATAAAAAACTGCGGTTATCAACCCGCCAACAAGACGTGACAACATCAAAAATGGCAATTTAGTGGCAGTCTATGGAGAGGCCTATGTTCAGCAGTAAACTTTGATAAGTGATTGAATGAAAAGTTAAAGGATTTTCGAATTTTCAGCCTGTTTTTTTAACAAATTTCATAATTCTAGGTCAACGGGTAGTAACCGTAAAGATTTTGATGGGTGAGTTTGCAAGTATCAAAAAGTGTAACATAAATATCCGTATCTTATAAACGCATTGATTTAGAAGCTTGAATTTATAACATGTGTAAAGGACCATATACTTTAGTATTTTATATTAATTCCAAATTAGTAAATACTTTCCTGAGAAAAGGAGTAATAAGAGATGGACGTACAGACAAACAAGTTAAGTGATTGGTTCCGTTTTTTCCTTTTTAGATATGGGACCCTTTTTAGATATGGGAAATACAGAAGTAGACTAATAATACTTAAAAGACGATAATAAATTACTTAATAAATAGGATCAAATTATAATGACTGCTTAAGATATTTTCAGAGATGCTTAAAAAATTACTACTGATATTAATGATGAAGAAGCCTAAGATATCAATAATTTCTTTCTACATTAAAGCGCGCTAATTAAAGATGCTAACATTTATATTACATTATTATTTATTTAAATAAATTTTAATAGAATGTTCGTTAAAGGATAGCAATATCGTACTTGGTTCCTCAGTTTTGGAGATGCAGTTCCTACGAGCGTGCTCATATCAATTAAATGCTAATGAATGTAAATATATGTATGAAGTTACTAAAAGAGTTCATAATGGTAGAGTATTTTGAAGTTCCTTGTGTGTCATAATTGCAGCTTGCATCTTTTTAAAATATTTTATAGTATTGATTTATAACAGTTTTTAATTTTCGCATACTACATATATGTTTAATATATGTTTAATATTGATTACATTTAAAATGAAATAAATTATTAAAATGCCGTATTTGGCCGGATTTGATTACTAAGCGGATTAATTATTTCTAAGGCTCGCAAATAATTGTTTTGGGTTTGAATGTTTTAATGTTATCCATGTGCAATTTATGTTTGTAAAAATACCTTTATATCGTGCATCAGGATTTCTTTTTACCGTGGTGTTAAAGTTTGTTAGTAAAATTAATCCTATTTTACAACCATCATTAATGTTTATTATTTACAGTATTGACGTGTAGTGGCGGTTGAGAATATCCACAAATCCATGTCTTCCCGTGGGTATCGAAAGAGGTGACAGAGGGAGACGAGCAGGAGATGCATCTTCCTGATAACAGCAATTATACAATAAAAAACCGCGGTTGCTAACCCACTCTCCAAGCATGGCAACTGTGGCAAACAACGTCATATGAGCAACGACATAAACAAACGACCAGTCATCGGCGGCCCAGCTATTCTTGGCTACGGTGGCGACAGTGGTAACGGCGGGGCAGGGGGTGCTAAGGATCTCCGGTAGAGGTTTAGTTGCTACATAAGACTACAAAACCTGGCAACATATAACGCATGCACCCTGGGTTGAAAAGTTCTTGGAGCTGTAGGAAGAGGTAAACAAGTCGCGCTGGCATGTTATAGGCTTATCTGAGATCCGAAGAGAGGGGAGTGTTGGAGTGTGAAGACGCGGGTTGACGACCTGATACTCAGAATTACCAAATGTTATTCGCTGAAGGTCATATAGGCTTACTCGCCAACCTCAACACATTCCGATGAGAAGGGGGAGGAAATGTTTGAGGATATTTCTGGAGCCATGCATTCTTCCAAAACCTATACAGTGTTGATAGGAGACTTCAACGCAAAACTAGGCACGAGAGAAAGCGGTGAGCTAAAGGTAGGGCAATTTGGAATAGGGCAAAGGAACCCAAGGGGCCAGCAGCTGGCCGACTTCATGGAGAAAGAGAGACTCTTTATGATAAACTCTTTCTTCTTGAAGCAGTCCCAAAGGGAGTTGACCTGGTCGAGCCCCGTCGGTTCGACAAAAGACGAGAATGACTTTGTTATGACGACCAGACGCCAACTTTTTGGTGATGTCTCAGTGATTGCGAGGGTGAAAACTGGCAGCGATTACCGAATGGTTAGAGGCATACTGAACCTAAACGTTAAGATGGAGAGGTCTTGTTTAATGAAGTCAACGCTCCGTCCCTCTCGTGCGCTAATTCAGGGTCCCGAAAATTTTCAGCTCAAATTGCAAAACCGTTTTCAGTGCCTAGAAGACTGCTATACAGTGGACGATATGAATAAATAGCTCGTGGAAACTGTCCATACGGTCGGAGCTAAGTTTTACAAGATTCGCCGCTGAAGAATACAAAAACTCTCCGGTCACACTTTTAATTTCATGACCGTTAGACGGGAAATGAAGCTGCAGTCTTTAGTAGATTTGACAGCATACAGGCAGCTGAACAGACAGATCTCCATATACATGCGGGACTTACGTAACATCAATACAGCTCGTACTGAAAAAGCGATTGATCGAAACCAGGGCTTCAAAGTCTTTGCCAGAGATCTGTCTGCCAGAAAAAGCCAACCATGGAAGCTGAAGACCGAGAGCGGTAGCATCGCTTCCGGGACATCTGAGGTTTTGAATGAGAAAGAGAGGTTCTATAAGCATCCGTACATGTCATCTTTGGAGCCACATGGGAGTGTGAGTAACGATCCAAGAGCAAGACTTATCCGACACTATTCCAATGATATTCCGGACGTCAGTCTGAAGGAGAATAGAATGAATCTCCAGCACCTTAAAAACAACAAGTTCCTAGGCGAGGAATTAAAGCGGAGTTTCTGAAAGCGGGTGGAAAACTGGTACTTGAAGTCCTTTAGAAGCTCTTTAATTCCGGCTCTGGAAGAGAGGAGAAGAGGTGGTCTTATTCTGCAGGCTAGGTGATAACGCTCTCTTGAAGAACTACAGACCAATTTTCCTACTGTGCCGCGTCTACGTGCTGTTTTCGAGAGTCATTACGAATCGTCTCGCATATAGGCTCGACCCCTTCCAGCCTCCCGAACAAGCCGGTTTCCGAAAAGGCTTCAGCACCATAGTTCTCATACATACCTTTCGGCAAATTGTATAGAAGATCGAACACTACAATCTGCCACTTTGCCCGGCGTATGTGAACTATGAGAACGCTTTTGATTCCGTCGATATTTCGGCGATGCTACAGTCCCTTCAGCAGTATATCGAAGTGCTGAAGTGTTTGTACAGTAGAGCTACGATGGCTTTTCGAGTACAGAACCAGAATAAGAAAACTATCCAACTGCAGAGACGTGTAAGACAGGGTAACGTTATATCCCCGAAACTCTTAACCGCTGCATTGGAAGACGTTTTCAAGTTACTCTACTGGAAAGGATATGGTATAAACATCAATGGCGAGTACACCATTCACTTTCTATTTGCCGACGATATAGTAGATCCGTATAGCAGAATCGCTGGAGGACCTACATTTTCTTAAAATTAGTACGAGTTTGAGGATTTCTTTTAAGTGTAAAGATACTTGTGGTAGAAGGCCCTATATAGGATGAACATAAACAAAACAAAAATTCACGTGTAGCGTCCATGTCACGCCTATGCCGGTAGTTGTTAGGAGTGTAGCGGCGCTGTCGTCGCCGCCACAAGCGAAAACACACCGAAGCCTAAATCGCGCTATCAACATTCCGAATCATAAACAGTATATATAGAACATCTCCGAACTATCACTCGGAGTGTTGGCCGCTCCCCGGGCAGAACACCTTGCCCGGCGGGAGATCTCCCCTTTTCCTTCCACGGCCACAGTGGTGACCCCGACGTGATCAAACAACCTTCGAAAACTTCAAGCTTCATCATCGTCACAGAATACCCCACCCATTCGCTCCCGAGCAGATATCGTCTGCAGTCTTCATATCCTGCAAGCCATCTAGCTTCACAAGGTTCATCGCAGCACTGGAATAATAATGCTTCCTGTTCCTTCAAGCTACTCTCTGCACTATACAGTGTTCGGCACGGCTCTGAGCCTTACTGCTCGCCTCTGCTTCACGGCACTCTCGCAGATTACTTGCCTTCTTCTCGACTCACCGCAGACTACAAGGCAATCCACTGGCACTTGCACATTCGTCGGCAACAAGGCTGCACTAACGACCTCCGGTCTGAGCAGGGGGTGATGTAGCGGCGCTGTCGTCGCCGCCACAAGCGAAAACACACCGAAGCCTAAATCGCGCTATCAACATTCCGAATCATAAACAGTATATATAGAACATCTCCGAACTAGGAGTGTGAGCCGCTCCCCGGGCAGAACACCTTGCCCGGCGGGAGATCTCCCCTTTTCCTACCACGGCCACAGGAGCACTAAGCCTGAAGTTGTTGACGAGTATGTTTACCTGGGACAAATAGTCCGACTAGGAATTCGGCCGAGAGGTCAATCGACGGATTCAACTCGGATGGGCAGCGTTCGGGAAATTACAACACATCTTCTCGTCAGCTATACCTTAAAGCCAGTGCGTGTTACCAGTGATGATTTATGGAACTCAGACGTGGTCCTTGTAAGAAATTAGGATATCCACAGAAGACCCAGAGTGACCGACATAGCCCAACGGATTAGTAAGCTGAAGTGGTAATGGGCTGGCCGTATAGCTCGAAGAAGCGACAACCGATAGGGTAAAAATGTTCTCAAGTAATCGTACGTACGTAAGAGCCTCGTACAGGTAGGTAAAGTGTAGGGCAACCCCCCACTATATGGAGTGACGACATGCAGGAAGTCAATGGATGATAAGACATGCAGGAAGTCAATGGATGCAGGAGGCTCAGGACGGTGCTTTGTGGCATTCCTTGGGGGAGGCCTATTTTCAGCAGTGGACTTGTGATGTAGTGATGATGAACGATGAATATATTATACCACTTTTGGTCATCGAAGTCCACGAATTTGCCTTTGTTTCAGTGGTATCATTATTTTATTCTTACCAAAGACTGCAACACTAATGGTGATTTTTTTATAGAGTAGGGCGACAAACGAGCACACAGTCCACCTGATGGTAAGTGGTTGTTGTGGCCCATAGACATATACATCTATCCTCGATTACGAATCAAAACACAGATGCGTTATCACCCGTGAGGACTAAGATGGAATGCCTCGTTCCCAGTAAAAAGGGTCTCCGGTTCTCTATACTCACCATACGAAACACAGCAGCGTTAAGCTGCTATTTTACGCTGGTAATCTGTGAGTGCGTGGTCTTTTCCCCGGTCGAGCCAACCCATTCGCGCTACAATTATAATACTAATATAACTGCAGCATGGCTCTACCACGTATGTATGAATTGATGTTGTTTTGACGTTAGCTGTCAAGTGTCATGAAATTATTGATCAATTATTGACAGATTTTGAATTCTTAAATTCTGTGTTAATCTTATTACTGACAGCCTACACAAAATTACTAAAATGTCTCGAAACTAGTACGAAGGGGGCAAAAAAGGTAGTATTTTTTGTTAAAACACGACGTCTACAGATGTCCGATATCAACGAAATCAAAATCTCACGTAGATCATGAAGTACATAAAAAAAAGCCGAGTCAAGCAAGTAGTAACAAATTCGAAGTCCAAATAAAAAACCAATTCGCCAAAGAAATCTTAAAGAAACACATAAACGCATTCACGATTTCACAACTATATGAACAAGTTCGGAATAAACAAAAAATATCACACTACCTACATTACTTCACGACTCAAGTACCTTGTCAGACATGACACCCATGATGATGATGGTGACCATTTGACATATAATTTTATGACTGGAAGGACGCCATCTTGAAAAAAACATCAAAAATTGGGATTACATTCTTTAGCAAGTCATTTAGTTTGATTTATTCTCTCGTTTTATTTTTAATAAAATCCCTGAATTTTTCGCTATTTTACGGTATAGTGTACATACACTGGGCCTGAAATGTACCGTCTCCTTTGTGTGTGTCGTTAGAGGCGACAGTGGGCTTTTGATTTATACCGGTTGGTGTAACTATTTCGTCTATGTTAGTCATTAAATACCCAGACATTAAGGCTGCGCCCCGTCGCCAGTAGGATAGAATAGAATAGATTTTTTTATTAAATATAGATTACCAGAATACCTATTGGAAATCATTTTTGCCTTTACCACTGGTTCGAAACTTGAAAAAGCTTGGTCCTGTTAAGAACAAGCAGAAAACTCAACGGGACTATTTTTTTACAATATAATATGTTGTACAACTAAATAAGAAACCATTTAGAAAGAGCATGATAGCGATCACCTCATTCCCAGGGGTTATTTAGAATCATGTACTCTTTAGTAGTTTAATAACCCTAGTTAAATAGTATACTAACCCTTTTTAGTAGTACAATAAAGGTGCAGGGCGTCTGGTATTGCGATCTCCGCTCCGCCTTCCAAATTAAGCAGTTAAAGCAAATGCTCCGTACAATGGTTTATGTACAGCACCGTTCTTGTAAGAAGATGCAGAAGTATTTATTTTGCTAAATCCTCCTTCTTATTAGGACGTAAATCATTTAAGTGCTATATCAAAAAGGAGTTAAATTTAGTACTAACCAATAACGCACACACGCGCACACGCGCACACACGCACACACGCACAACGCACACACGCACACGGTTCGTCGGTCATCTCGGAATTCGGGACACTCACTTTGATTTATTATGATTTTATATTCGATCGGTCAATACCCATTAATACTTTCACTGCTTTAACTTGAGATCTTCTTTAACGGAGGCTATAAACTTCTCCCACGTCAAGGAGTTGGAAACCTCAGTTCTTAAACATTCATTCTGTTGACTGGGTATTTTACATCTGTCCTATAATTTATATAGGAGACTAATACATACAGGAGATAGCCGAGCTTAGAGTCCAATCAATCACCATAAATTTAGTAACACGTGGCCAACCCAAGTTAGACCCCATCGACCCACAAAAATTTTAAATTCTGAATTAGTGAGCTCAATTTAAAACCTCCATGCGTAAGAAATAAAGTATTTTCGAAGTAGTGAAGCTTACCAACACACCCTAAAGTGGCACAGCAAATTAAATGGGCCACGAACGTTATAGAAATTGGAGAAGGCCTGTGTCAAGCAATGATCAGCAGTGGCAGACATAACTGTCCTTTTGGAATTTTACATAATCGTCACTCATCACGAGACATAATGGAGTGATGAATTCTCTTACGCTTTAACTAAATGGTAGTTATATTCATATCCATAACTTTCCTTAATAACACTACACTCTAAAATTATACAAAGTTAATTAATAATATTTATCCCTATTAAACTCCTGAAACATTGCATCTTTAGTAAAAAGTTATACAACTTTTATTACATGACAGATGTTCAACTGAAAAGAAAGAAGTGATTTATATCTATTTAACCATAAACATAGACGAACGAGACGTAAAATATCATGTAATATCTGTCAGAGATTGTTTGACAATGATCTTAATTTAATTTGATGAAGAGTAACGATTTCCTATGCTTACACGAACACTACACATTGAATAAAAGTAATTTTGCGAATTTTATCTTAATATACTTGCTTAATTTTTTTTGTTTTAAATCGGATACTTCACAACACCCAGGGTCACGAAAGCACGAGAGTACTGAAGTGTTGGACGTCCCTATGTCGTAATTAACTCAGACTAACTTCAGCTTTCAATTATTAAATTTTGTTCTGATCTACGCAGAACGAGCTTACAATGTCTTGAAATCTAGTATTTGAGTACTTATACTGCACATTCTGTAGGAATAATCTTATATCAAAACTTGTGAGACGTAGTCTTCAATAGGTTGCATGTAAATAGTGACTGAACATCAAAACTAATCATAGTTACATCGTCAGCAAGATGTAGGTCTTTTATCTCACTAACAAAATGGTAAATAAATCTTTTATGTGTATTCTCTCAGTGGTGACAGTATTTTTGCTAAATGTTGAGCCGACTTATAAGTTTATGAATCAATAAGGTTCACTATTGGTTACCTAACATACACGAGCCAAACGCCACTAGGTCCCATAGTGAACCAGATCGATGTATCAACTTATTAGTTGGCCGAACAATAAAAAGGAAATTTCTATTGTGATTTAAGTGACGTAAGTATTTTTTTTAAATATTTATTACTGTCACTTACACACCAATTCTAATACTTACACGCAACTAGTAACTTTGATTATTGTACTTAAAAATGCGAAAACAATAAAAATGTGTTCGAAATCAAAAATAAACAATTTCTCTCACTTTACATATACTTCTAACATCCTGCTGTAGCACCGAATAACATGAAAAATAATGTAAAATTTACTTTATTTTAAAAAATGATTCTCAGAATTAGAGATGAACAAAGTAAGATTAAGACCAAGACATTCTTATTATCGGCCTAGGTCTTACTTGTCCGGTCTGGGCCTTGATCTTGCGAATTCAGTCTTGGTATTGCCCATTCAGTCTATTACTTACTCCTTACCTCGTTTATAAAAAAATTGACTTTTATAAGTATAAACTATAAATGATAAACAATCCTGTATTGAAGTTATGACAAATATTTCCATATTTCCTATTGACAGCGGAAGTTACAATTTTTAGTTTAGTCTTGCACTTTGGCCTATGTCATGCATTCTCGGCCTTGGTGTCGGCCCTGTTTTTGTTCATTCAGTCTTGGTCTTGGCCGTGGTATTGCATCTTGGCCTGTCGTGGTCTTACGATTTCGCAAGATCTAGACCGATTTCGCGCATCATTACTCAGAATCGGAAACATGACCTGAAACAAATATTGAAAAAAATAATATTCGCTTTATTACACTCTATTGTTTACCAGTTCGTTTTATTGAAAATCGTAGTTGAATATAAGGAACGTTTTATACATTAAAGTTTTGCAAGAAAAAGTTTCGATTCTACATTATTCTCTTCGTTGATTATAAAATGTATGTTAATGTAAAAGGTATTCTGTGAGTTAAGTAAATTGGTTGGCCGCAGCTGTAAAAACATTTAGATGATTCTATAATTGTCCTAGCTCTACATTATCCACGACACTAAACAGGATGTTGTTTTTATATATTATGATGCCCTTCATGCATAATAATATTGACCTCTAATATAACGTTTCAAACACAATAAGGTGAATAATGTTTCCGTAATGTAAATACGTTGATTTTAAGCGTTTTATTTTATCTTTTTTTTTCCATACTAGCAACGCTATTCATATTACTTATATTCCTTGTAATCACTCCTAGTAAGCTTAAATTACTCGTGTCAGAAGAAGTTCACGACAGTAGTTAAACGGTGGGTTCGAACTAAAGACCTTTAGAGCTCGCGGTCCGCACACTGACTTTAGTCTCCCGTCGCTATTATTATTTTTTAGTTATAGCATAAGTTTAATGCAGAGAAGATATAAAAATAATGTAGTTTTTTCAAGCACAATAAAACATTAGCTTAAAACAAAATATTTCATTAGTAATATCTAATTAACAAAATATGTTTATAAAATTAATAACAATAGAAATAACAATGCAGTATCTTTTTGGAATTTCTTTGCTTTTAAATATTTTTAAACCACTCTCTTTTACAAACATTTTTTTATAGAATAAGGGTGACAAACGAGCACACAGTAAGTGCATGCTGTGGCCCATAGACATTTAAATTCGCTTAAGAATCAAAATGCAGACGCGTTGTCAGCCCTGAGGACTAAGATGAAATGCCTCGATTCCAGTAAAGTGGGCCTCCGGTTCTCTACACTCACCATACTAAACACAGCAGCATTAAGCTGCTATTTTACGCTGGCATTCTGTAAGAGCGTGGTCATACCCCGGTCGAGCCGACCTATTCGTGTATAGATGCAGCGTGGCTATACAACGTAGAAAATGTAGGTACATTGAATGTTTCTTTAACAAATGTTATATTTTATTCAAGAAATTCCACTGACCTCTATATATACAAGTACGCTGGACTGGCTATACACCGTGACATGGTGAAGCGATTAGATTTCCGCCATTTTGGCGCTGCCAGCAGAAGTGCACTTCCACGGAACTAATACTAGGGATAAGACAGTGTACCAAATTATATAGATAAAAATTCTATACCCTACCTATACCTAAATAAATAGAATGGACTCTATGGATAGATGGATTCTACCCGTAACCTCCATTCTATTTATGTATCATATTAATATAATGCCATTATTATTCATCATCATTAAAACCCTTCACAAATCCACTGCTGAACATAGGCCTCCCCCAAGGAATGCCACAAAGCACGGACCTGAGCTACCTGCATCCATCAACTTCCTGCATGTCTTACCAGGTTTTCACTCCATCTAGTGGGAGAACGTCCTACACTTCACCTGCCAGTACGAGGCTGTCACTCGAGAACCTTTTTCCCCATCGGTATTCGGTTCTGAGAGCTATATGGCCGGTCAATTGCCGCTTCAGCTTACTAATTCATTGGACGATGTCGGTCGCTCTGGTTCTGCTGCAGATATCCTCATTCCTAAGTTTGAACCCTGAGCATAGCCCTCTTCATAGCTCGTTGAGCGACTTCGAGCTTCCTCATACGGCCAGCAGTCATGATAGACCTCGTCTCAGATCCATATTTCATCACTGGCAACACGCATTGGTTGTACAATCTATTTTTGAGGTATTCCTGACGAGAAGATGTGTTGTAATCTACCGAACGCTGCCCAACCAAGTTGAATCCAGGGAAAAACGAGCACTTGGAAGCATCAAGTGGTGCAGCCTCACCAAAGTCGCGAAAAACAGTCGAGTGGCGCATTGCCAATCGCCATACCAACACTCCTCTTCCCTTACGAATCCACCTCGACTACAGCGGTACAGGGAGAGGAATCTCCTCTAGCCGCAGCCCACTAACACACATCGAACGTAGCTCAACATCATCAGGCGACCTTTCGACACTTGGCTATGGCCCTTGAGCTTGGTGGAAAATGAGGAAAGAAGAAATAAAAAAAAACATTCGAAATAATAATCTAATACATAGTACTTGGTAGTTGGTAGTGCTTGGTACTGGTACTACCAGAACATATTGTCGGTATACTGAACTTTTTCAAAGTGGTGCGGTTGTTATGTCTAATAAAACAGTCGTCTGTGAAATGTTTGGAACAAATATGATCATTTTGTTTCGGACGCCAATTCACAATATTTATGATTTTAAGCCATAATTCTAGTCTAGGTTCAGTTGGAAACCTTTTAATTAATAAACATTTGATAATCATCTATTGTTGGTGACTTTGTTTGTTAACAGATATGGTAGGAAAGAACATCGATAAGTATTATAGACAAGGAACTCGACAACCCTATTGAATTTTATTGTTTATCAAAACTCAGTAATATACAGCCAAACATGATTTATATATGATATTAAGATTAGTAACAAATTTCTAAGTACTTATATTATCAAATAGTTTTAATTTGTTTAATATTTACTGCAAATTCACTTAATTGTAAAATGTTACACCCCGCTTCCTTTTGGTAACGAGTTTTACAGATTACGCACCCTCTCATTATTATTAAAATAATTCTTATTATGTAATTAATATTATACACAATCAAACAACATAAAATACTTTCGTTTTTTAGTTTAAAAGTTCAAAATACAGACTTAGTAAATATGACAATATGAATAAGACAACATACTTTGGCATATTATGTTAAATTTTATTTTTCAAGACATCCTTTAGCGGCGCTTCAAATTGGCACAGTCATTTTGTATGGTATAGCCAGTCCAGCGTACTTGTATATATAGAGGTCAGTGAGAAATTCTCACCATATAAAGTTTCTTATCAGTATTATATACCTCTCTCCAGTTCTCGTAAGTACTTTCATATTCCGCAAATATAAGTTTTCGAAGTAAGACCGTGTGGAGAGAAGTAAATATATCGTATCAGCTGCTTTTTTTGTGATCTTAATATTCTACTGTTTTATGCCATCATTCATTAAATTCAAATTCTATACGTATAAAACGTATTATCTCTTTATTTCTGCCTAATTTATATCGTGATAAGAGCACAGATATATTGTTTATTGTATTAGAACAATTAATATTATTCCATTCAATTACAGTCTACCATTATTCCATTGCCGAACATAGACCTCCCTTTAGATTGCCTCATGTGGGGGATATTTGCCATGATTGCACCGCTTGGCAGTTGAGTTGGCAACCGTAGTTTTATTATTTTGAGTTGTTATCAGGAAAATCTTGCTACTTACGAGGATCTACTATTTCATTTTTCAACATTCCTCTTACGACACCCTCAGTATGATATGGGGTGGTGGATTCTGTCACGCTGCCACTGCATGTTAGATTATAATAATATATTCAATAATTATATTTAAAATTATGTAAAGTGCCACATTACTGCTCACATTTATTTATTCAAGTATAAAGAATTCTAGATTAACGTTTACAATTATACCTAAGTCAACTTTGTCCCACTTTTAAGCAAAGAAATGGTTTACTACCGTGCTTTGTGGCATGTCTTGTCCCCGCTGTTCAGCAGTGGACTTGTGATGAGCTAAAATGATGATCATTATGACACATGCATATAACGGTTGGGTCATGCCTGTCCTCCATTAGCATACTCAGATGGACTCAAACTGAACTTAACGCCCTGAATAAAATAGTCCACACTACCATGACGTTAGGATATATGGAGGATGCACCATCCGCGCTCTTCAGTATTGAGGCTGTACTTGCCGCGGAAGCATGGTGGGCGTGGCTTTTTTAGCGCGCTCATCATGCATAATCGCGAAGTGTGCAGATTCCGTAATTACTTTCTAACGTAATTACTACCTATATTTGAACATTTATTACAATTTATATCAAATAAAGTTCTATGTCGAGTGTTATGTTTAATAGGTGTAGTCAGGTACATTTAGTGTGAAATTGTTAATATTAAAAATTTTGTTAAAATATCAATTTACTCATTTTTGATATTTACGGAAATAAATTACATTAGATACAAGAATTATTTAATTTTGAAATCTGCTTTAAACACTTAAATATTATTTTGAAATAATTAGTCGCTCATGTTTGATGTAAGTCGTCAAAATTAATATTTTTGCAAAATTTTCTTTAAAACAATTCTCTTCAAGTTTAAAAAACGCAATACCAGTTATAATACTATTTATCGCTCACTTAACTTTATATACTAAAAAAACTCATGGCATTCATTAATGTGCGGTCGTGGTACAAGAACGTAAAAAAGTTAAAACAATAGGTTTTTAGGTACTACTTGGAATAATATTTTTTGTATTTATACGGAATGGTCATAGTTCTGCTATGATCTGTTTGAAGTTTATACGTTTATTACTAAACATCCTGCATGATAAAAAGAAGAAATTAATTTATAATTCTTGTTGAAATTAAATACCAGAGAAAACTTTAGGTATAACAAGTATGATTTTACTACTTACATTTGAAGTAATGCATATTTTATTGCCATGTTACTGTACTCGTAATGGCTGGTAAACCGCATTAATGAAGTGTCAGTAAAAAAAAATATATCAAGCCATCGGTCAACATAATTTTGCCTGAAACTTGGCTCGTACAAAGAGCAATAACTTTTAGAAAGCGCGTAACGTTCAGTTAAACCATCAGAAATGGTTTGTTATTAACTTCACGTGACTAACAAAATAAATTTTTTTCTATGTTTTGTGTTTACATGTCATAAGTTATTTCAAAAATTTAGAAACATGTAGTTTATTCAACCTTTTGGTGATAGATAATGGTTGATACTTGAAACATTTTTGTGTTAAACAACCTGCTGAGAAAATTTCCTTTCGTAAATATTGGTTCATTTTTATGATCGTACCATCGAATGAGCTGCATTCTCGTTTGTCCCCGCTTCTATAAAAAATGCAGTGTCTGAGAGCTTTGTACAACCTTTATATGATATGCCAACATTATATTGTGATTTTTGGTCAAATTCAAATTATTAAATAATCATAATATTACACCCCACAAGCACTCGCTATGGTCGTTACCTTTACAGCCTATTTAAGTCCACTTGATGAACATAGTTCCAATATCCTCCTATGAGGCAATCTAAGGAGGAATCCGTAAATTAGAATATTAGAAAGAAAGAAGAAAGAAAGAAAGAAAGAAAGAAAGAAAATAACTTTATTCGTTGCTACGCTAATACAAACACATAAAAAAAAACAAACAATTAACTCAACACAAAAAATAAACAATTAATAGTAAAAAGTATTTATAAAAAGTATTTAAATTTATGTTGGATTGCAGCAACGAAAAGGACCCGACTCAGCATTATGCTACAGCAAAGAGCCGCAGCGCTGTTATTCTGTCGGGACCACTAATCTAAAACATACGAGCAGCTGTCAGACAGATTTAATGCAAAAAAAAAACTAAAGATATTTTAAATGTATATGTTTATGTAATATAATATAAAGATAATATTCTGAAAAACGATAAATAATGAAAAATAAATAGATAAATATATTACTTTTAACTATGTTGGCAATAGTATATAATAGAATAATGAAAGGAATAATAATAATAAATTAAAAATATTTATACTATGTTATAGAGCTAATTCCTGGACAATGGTGTACATCATTGACCAATATGCGATTTTGTGTATTAAGTGTCTGCGCATGTGAACTATTAGTGGAAGCTGTGAAACAAGTGCTCTGATGGAGATGGATTCTCAAGATAAGCTGTTTGCATAGGCATCTTTGGATACCATCGCCAATTGTCTGCTGCCTGCTGGCTCAAGTTGCCATCAGAATCTCCCAAGGGCTGCACCATGTGACGCATCAACATGTTTTGAAGCAGTGAATTACGAAGGATAATTATACACAAAGACAAGGCTGTATGGCATAGTTCCTTTGCCTGCTCTCACGAGCGAATAACAAAAACAACAACAACAACTGCTTGTACATGTCATCTACAAAGAGAATAAGTCACTACGGTCATCTATTTCAATTTCAATTATAATATAATAGAAATTGAATTTCATTACGTACTTTATTCTTTAGAACATAGGGAACCATCAAAAATTAAAGTAAAATAATAATAACGCAAACCACCTACCTAGTGTATCAACAACCAGTCTTTGTATTGTTACTTTGTATTTTCTTTGTTATCTAGAAGGTACAATTTATATCGCATTTTGAAATTAACCTTGGATTGAATTTCACGAAAGGGGGGTGGGAGATTATTCCAACACTTTGTTGCTAGGTAGCGAAAACTGCCGCGAAAAGCAGCCGTGACGTGTCCTGGAACAGTAAGTAAAAACTTAGCGCCACGAGTACAGTGAGAGTTATGTTCACTGGACCAGGTAAGCTTTTCATATAAATATTCGGGAGTTTTGTTTTTAATTACTCCAAATAGTAAAGTAGCAAAGTGCAATTTGAGCCTTGATGACATGTTAAGCAGTTTGCTATTTTCCAAATAAGGAGAAACATGTGCTCTCGGAGGGATATTAAAGCAAAAACGAGCACATGCATTTTGTACTCGCTGAAGGAGCTTCATTGTTTTCGCTAAGAGACAGGGTCCGTAGGCCGAAATGCAGTAATTTAGTTTAGACAAGATGAGAGTCTCACAAAGGGTTACTCTTAAATTCAAACTTAGGTAATCACGTATCTTGTAAAGTACCTTTAACCTATAAAAACAAGAACGCACCACATCTAAAACATAACTCTCAAATTGCAACATGCCGTCTATTTTAAGGCCAAGATTGCGAGCCTCTTCTACCTGCTGAATGATTTCTCCTTCCAATAATATTCTGGGTTGACTGTCAGTTATTTTCTTAATTTGGTATCCAGATCCTAATATCATAAATTTTGTTTTAGCTGGATTGAGAATAAGCGAGTTCACTTTAGACCACTGTGCAATGCGCTCCAAGTCCTGATTAATCCTATTTATACTATCGGAAACCTCTGAAGGATGGAATGACAGATATAGCTGAAGGTCGTCAGCATACATGTGATATTTACAGTTTTTAATCACATGAATCAAATCACTGCAGTATAAAATAAACAGGAGGGGCCCTAATATGGAGCCCTGTGGAACACCCCTAGTAACAGGTAGAGGGTGTGACTGAATAGTACCTGTACCATCCGTTTTGTGCAGCTCAACAATCTGATGTCGGCCACAGAGGTAACTGTGAAACCACTTAATTGTACTATTTTCGAAGCCATAATAAGACATTTTAGAAAGGAGCATGTTAATGCTAATACTGTCAAATGCCCTGGAGTAGTCAAGGAGAACAAGAACCGTCCCCCTACCTTGATCTCTAGAAGCTAGTATATTGTCCACAACATCAACAAGTGCTGTACAAGTACTACGGCCTTTGCGGAAACCTGACTGATATTGTGGCAGAATATTATGTCTTTCCAAATATGTATAGACCTGATTATATACAACTTTTTCCAGAACTTTAGATAGATAAGGCAAGAGGCTAATGGGTCTTAACTCCTTGACACTGCTTGGGTTGGCTTTCTTTGGGATAGGCCGCACTAATGCTGTTTTCCATTGACTGGGAAAGGTAGAGCTGGTGATTGATTTATTAATGATATTAGTGATGGTATCGAGGGTGTGAGGAAGAGATAGGGTTACCATGTCTCTACTCACACCATCAATACCCTGCGCATTAGATTTTATTGCCAAAATTGTCCTAGCTACTAGGTCGCTATTCACTGGTGATAGCATGAAAGTAGTGTCACTATATCTGTGAAACTCATAATATGTGAGTTCTGACATTGATTCTTTATTGTTCTCAGGGATATCCAAGAAAAAAGAATTGATGGTACAGGGATTGTCAAAGAAAGCAGGGAGGTCACCTGTGTCCTTGAAACTTGGAACTAGTGTGTATTTAAGGTTCCTCCATAATTGCTTAGGGAATGCTATTTTGCAATTTATATGGTGTTCGAAGAAAGCTTTTTTTTCATGGAATAAGGCAGATGTTACCAAAGTTTTTAAGGACTTGTAGTGCTCTCTGTTGGACACGGATTTATCAGCAAGATACACTTTATGAGCTTTATTTCTAAGCTTCATCATAAAGCGCACATTGCTAGTAAGCCATGGGGTTGCCCTATATTTTATTTTACACTGTGTCATAGGTGCATGTAAATCAAACAGTATATTTATGTATGTGTTAAAGATCTCAATCATATCATCTACGGAAGTTGCTGAATTTATGTATTCCCATTGTAAAGAAACCAGGTCTTTGTTGAAATTATCCAAAATAATATTTTTAAATGGTCTGTAGGAGATCCATCTTGATTTAAATTTATGTTTTTTAATTTTAATCTCGGCAGATATTAATGCATGCCCACCTAGCTCTGAAATATGGTCGACGTTGACTGAGAGAGTGTTAACGTCGGTACAAATTAAATCAATTAATGATGCACTGTGGTCAGTGAAATGAGTGGGCTGTAAAACACAATTTTTTAAATTGGTAGAAGATAGGAATGCATTTAGTTTCCTTACTCTACTGTTTGATTGCAGCATGTCAACATTAAAATCCCCTAGCAGAATGCATTTATCATGATTAGAAAGAGTAACAATAGATTCTGTAATGGCATCCAAGAATGTGTCAAGATCTAACCATGGTGGGCGGTAAGCTGTGCCAATAATAAGTTTAAGGGAGTTAATATTTAAAGAGACCCACATTTGTTCCACAGATGTATTAGACAATGGATGTGGACAATTAATAGCACGTAGACCACGCCTAATATAAAAACCTACTCCACCACCCCTTGTCCGAATTGAATGGGATCTGGGAACATGTCTAAATGTATAACCCGGCAGTATGGGTGCGCTACTTTCTTCTCCCGCTCTAAGCCATGTTTCATTAATAGCTACAATATCTAGTGAACGATTCTCAACTGCTACTATAAACTCATCACTTTTAGTATTAAGAGAACCTGCATTATATAGACCAATTTTTAGATATTTAGCTTGAATCATTGGGAGTAGTAAATAATATAAATATATATTATATATTGAATGTTAGTGTACACTTGTAGCGTATTAGTGTAAATTGGAGAAAAAAGTAAAAAATTTTGAGGTTGCATAAGACTCAAAAAGAGGCTTAATAAACAAGTTGAATCTATAAATTTATAAACGAGTGCATTTGTGAGTACAAGTAATGAAAGATATATAAATGAGATTAATGATGTATATAGGCTATGTAAATTAAATAGGTTAATTTTATATAGTAGCTGCAACCCAATATAGACTGCAAGAAGCAAGGACTTTATACATTTTTCTGTTTTTAACACAGTTTCAATCATATTTAGAATAAAATCAATATATGCACTAAAATCAGTACTAGATATCGTAAAAAAGTTAAATTTGAAATATAAACAACAGTTATTTATACAATAAAAAATGCTCTTCCTCAGTAAAACATTACTTAAAATGTGACAGTTGCCATTGAGAGAGGATATTTCAACATAAATATGCAACAGTAGCATAAGTAATTTACAGAGGGTTTTATAAAACATTCGATAGGGAATCTCTTTCAACATAAGATAGTAGTAAACTTTATTTGTTAAGTATGTATATAATATATTGTTAATAAAATAAATGTTTTTGTTTGTTTCCTTCAAATCTGACCAGAACCAAAAACCCTATTAAGGTCAGATTCGTATTTAATACGTTCGATTTGTCCGTTGTCATCTTTTCGGGCAAAAATTTTACCAGACCTGGTCCAGATAAATTTCCATTTCAGACGGCGTCCCAAATCTCGTGCCTTGGCGAAGATCTGACGATTGTAGCGAGTGAGGTGCTCATTTACATAAAAACGGCGGGCCTCACCTGCCAACCCGAAGCCCTCAGTGGTGGCGCCACGACGAACTCGCGCCGAGCGCAGCATGTCATCACGCAGCGCGCGGCGCGCAAATCGCACCACGATGCGCCTGGGGGCCGTATCACCCTCGCCGGCGGTACGGTTTCGCCGCACTGCTCCAACCCTCTCAGCAAAAACCACATCACGGTCATCCAAGGTGACACCCAGCTTCCCTGCCGCAGCCTTGACCAGGTGGATGACATTCTCCCCCCTAGCCTCGAGCACACCAGACAGCACAACATCATCATGCAACATGTCTTGGTCACGTTCATTTATTTGTGACCTAAGGTCCTGAATAATGGACTCATATGAGTGGTTTGAAGTTGAGGTCTCAACCAACTTCTTTTCAAGCAAGGTGACCCGCTCGTCGGTGCTGTCAACCCGTACGTTAAGGTTTTCCAGAGAGCTACGAAAACCTGCAATCTCCGTTCTGTAGTCCTTAAGCTCACTCCTCATAGCTGTTATTTCATTCCGGAGAAAGCGCATTTCAGCTACAAGTTCACTCAGCTCCGCCGACTTGTTGGTGGGCGTGACTTCATTATCACTGCCACAGGCTATGGTATCGGCAGTATCCCTGGTACTAACGAGAACCCTCGATTGTGCAGGTGTTACAGGGACCGACGAAATGTTGCCCTGACGCGGTGGTTTTATCTTGCAATTCGAGCACACCCAATTGCTAGGCACGCGAGTTCCTTCAGAGATCGCAACGCAACCTCGGTGGTGTATAACCTTACAGTTACAACAACCTACAGCGTCTGCCGAATTCAGGAAGCGCCCACAGGTTCCACACTTTGCCATTTCACAGTGAACTATGGTTAATATAAGTAGAGAGTTAAGCAAAATTGTTTATCAAATTGAAATAAATTAAATGTTTTATAAAGTTTAAGTTTGGGCCTTTTATTGTCTATGTGAGGGTAGATGCACACCTGAAGATAGTACTGATGTGTAAAATTCACTAAAAACTCAACAAAAAGTCCACTAAAAGTACTAAAAAATACAGTTTTTAACTTTTAATATCACTATGTTTATATTGTAGCTATATGTCCTTCAAAACAACATCACTTTGTATTATTATCGCGCAAAAACAAGGAGATGACACTGTCCGCAACTGCCCGCGATCAATTTATTAGAGAGTTATTATTGACTCCGCTCTTATTATTGATAATGTTTCTGGAAGCTCTCATTGTTGCACCGCTGTTGAACCTCTAGAATAATTGACTCGCAATTTTCGGGAAATAGAGGAGGGGAACGATCCGCCTATACTTAGGCGGATAGTAGATTATGCGTGGAGTTGAAAAGCAAAACGTTAGAGTTTATTAGTACGGAGTAGGAATAGAACCTGTAGTAGTAATTTTCTCTTTACATACAGTAAATAAAAAGCAAAAGAAGCCCTTTTTTCCTAACAGCTCAAGTTTAATTCTCGTTTAAGGCAACGGCTAGATATAACAGATTAGGTAATAGCGAGTGCATTGCCCAAGCCTGCCACATGCCAGTTCGACCATCTTGTTTTGGTTGTACTCGTCGTTAAAAGTTAGTGAATGTAGTGGTGCATCTATTGACATTTACGCACCAGAATTTAAGCCATTTTAGACGCGTACTTGTTATTTGACAGTCGTTTAAGTGAGTCGATGTGAGTGTTTTTGTGAAAATGAAAAATAATTTGAGTATCGAGTTGTTATTAAATATTTATTTTTGAAAAACAATACGACTACGAAAATCAAAGATGAGTTGGATTCTTTGTATGGGGAATTTACACCATCATTTACCACAGTGAAATTTTGGGCACCTGAATTTAAACGTGGCCGACAGAACTTGGGAGACGATAAACGTTCAGGACGTCCAAAATCTGTAACTGCTAAAGTTCAACAAATGGTGCGAAACGACCGCCAAATTAAAGTCAGATAGATAAAAGAGAATATACAGGATGTCTTAGAACTCAACGTCAAGCCGAAACAGGGTGACAGGAATGATTGTTACGATCATGAGAAAAATCAGAAAAAAAAATCTATCCCATGCAGTTCGGAAATTATGGGCATTTAAGAAAAATCTAGAATTTTGGTGAAACTGTAACCATTTTTCGGTTTTTGTGGTTATTTTTCATTATTTTTGTTCATTTAAACTTTGGAACCGTAACCCTAAATAACATTTCTAGAACAACAGTCAAAAATAATGACAGAACTGCCCCAAGTTTTCTAGAATTAAGACTATTTGTTAAACTACGAATTTAATTTGTAAAAATGATAAAAATGGTATAATTGTAAAAATGGTATAATACTTGTTAGTTTCATACTAAAAAAAACTAGTTAAAAAATAAAAACATCGAGTAACCCGATTTTTGCTAACCCATTTTACTCAGTTCAAATGTTTTTAAGCTATTGCATAGCTTCTATCGCGGGCCTTGAGCGCGGGGACCGAATCCAGAAATTCCGTAACGAAAAAAAACCTCACGCTCCCCACTCCGACGGGCACGGAGGTGTGGCGTTGAAAGCCGTGCATCGTCTAACGTCGTTTCAGTTCGGCAGACTTCGGCACTCGGCAGACTTCGGCGCGGTGTGTGTTGCGTGCGACTAGACGTATGCGTGTACACTAGCTGCTAACTCAATGATAAAAATTCCTGAATAACCTACATGTATTGTAAGATATTAAAAATATTTTAAACAATATTAACTTCTCATTTATTCAATAAGAGAAAAAAATTGTTTTCTTATCGGTCACCACGCTCAAAAAGTGTTACTTGATTCAATATCAAAGACTTAATTGCATAAATAAAATAAATAAATAATTATAATTGCATAAGTTGATAAAAAATGCTATGCAATAGCTTTACCGCGGCAGTCACCGAGTGCCACACGTATTTTTATTTATTCACACAAGCTCTTGGTAGGTTCTTAATTTTATGGAAAAATGATGAGAGAGATGGATAATAGACATGATTGCCGTGAGCGACCGAGACAGATAGTAACGCCACGCAATGAGACGGAGATGCGTCTGACACCAGTTAGTACGATTCGCTCATTCGTCTCCTGCGCACCTTTCTGTATTCGCTTGTGTTGATTTAGTACTGACAACTTGGCTTCTCTTTTTGGACTTAGATTATTGTGAATTGGACTTGTTGATTACATACCGGGCAACTTTGGCTTCTCTATTTTGGAATTGCACTTTTGGCTTCTCTTTTTGGACTTAGATTATTGTGAATTGGGCTTGTTGATTACATACCGGGCAACTTTAGCTTCTCTCTTTTGGAATTGCACTTTTGTGTTGGCATCCTTGTTATCTACCATGCCTACGCGCTACACTTCACAAGAATATGCCAACATGCACCTCATTTATGGGGAATGCAGATGCAACGCAAGTGCCGCCGCTAGACTTTATCGTGAAAGATATCCAACTTTAGAGCGCTATCCGGATCACCGCGTGTTTGTTAATGTGCACCGTTCACTTACGGAGGGCGGCCATTTCCCGAATCAAATAAGGGCTGGAAGTAGAGCTCGCTTTCCTTACGAGGAAGAAGTGTTGCAAGAGGTCGCAGATGATCCAAGTATTTCCGTTCGTGGAATTGAAGAAAGAACGAGAATACCCAAAAGCACATCACATCGTATTTTACAAAGAGCCGACATGCATCCGTTTCACGTACAACGCGTTCAAAGTCTTCTTCCTCGAGATTATCCTGAAAGGATTTCATTTTGTAGAACAATGCTACAGAGGCATAACGAAAATCCCCAATTCATCCGAAAAATTCTCTGGTCAGATGAATCTACATTTAAAAAAAGATGGTTACATAAACTTATACAATTTTCACAAGTGGCATGTGGCGAATCCACATTTAATGCGAGAAGACAGATCCCAGTATCGCTTTAAAGTAAACCTGTGGACCGGAATTTTAAACGGCAAAATTGTTGGGCCTTTTGAGCTGCCTGAGAACTTTAATGGCACGAATTACTTACATTTTTTACGAGAAAATTTACCAACTTTGTTAGAGGACGTACCACTAGCAGATCGTCGCCACATGTGGTATCAACAAGATGGCTGCCCAGCGCATTACGCGGTGCAAGTAAGAGATTTTCTTGACCAGGAATATCCGGGAAGGTGCATTGGACGTTCAGGCACTATCTCGTGGCCAGCCCGTTCCCCAGATTTAAATCCCCTGGATTTTTTTTATTGGGGCGTTCTCAAAGAAAAAGTTTATTCAAAGCCCCTTGACAGGGTAGCCGAGCTGCGTGAACGAATTTCTCAAGTTGCTGAGGACATCAACTCTCGAGGATATGCCCGACTAATAACTAGATCTTTTTTAATAAGATGTAGGGCGTGTATTGGGGCTGATGGTAAACAATTTGAACACTTATTGTAATAAAAAAAATGTTATTTCCCTATCTGACTTTTATTCCAATAAACCTAAACTAAACTAGGTCAAGATTTTTCATTATTTTGTTAATTTTACTTACTTTTGTTGACTTTGGTAAAATTGGCGTCACTATCTGTCTTGCTCGCTCATGGAAAACATCTCCACTATCCATCTCTCAAATCAATAAAAACATTTGAACTAAGTAAAATGGGTTACCAAAAATCGGGTTACCCGAGGTTTTTATTTATTTACTTGTTTTTTTTTTTAGAATAAAACCAACAAGTATTGTACTATTTTACAATCCTGATTAAATGCGCAAACTTTTAATGGCACTTGCCAAGGCACTTTAGTACATTTTTTTATAAAGGAGGACCTTTCAAAGTCGACAAATGTTGAAAATTTTAAATTCATAGTTTAGCAAACAGTCTTAATTCTAGAAAACTTGGGGCAGTTGTGTCATTATTTTTGACTGTTGTTCTAGAAATCTTATTTAGGGTTACGGTTCCAAAGTTTAAATGAACAAAAATAATGAAAATTAACCACAAAAAACCGAAAAATGGTTACAGTTTCACCAAAATTCTAGATTTTTCTTAAATGCCCATAATTTCTGAACTGCATGGGATAGATTTTTTTTCTGATTTTTCTCATGATCGTAACAATCATTCCTGTCACCCTGTTTCGGCTTGACGTTGAGTTCTGGGACATCCTGTATAAACGAAGCGCTAGAAGATGTTGAAGAAGGAGTCTTTGTCAATGGCCAACTGATTAACAACTTGAGATACGCTGACGACACTGTTCTTATTGCATCTTCAGAACAAGGTCTTCAAAAAATACTAGACCGCATAATCGAGTGCAGCACAAAATCAGGACAAAATATAAACGTGTCTAAGACAAAAATCATGGTAGTTTCGAGAGCGCCAAAGCAGTGTAGTGTATGTATAGGACAAGATAGTATCGAACAAGTTCAGAAGTACCTGTATCTTGGATCTTGGGTAACTGATTCTTGGGAGAGTGACATGGAAATACAAGTTCGAATTGAAACTGCAAGAGCCTCTTTCATGAGGATGAGCAAAGTCCTTACTACAAGGAGACTATCAATCGAACTACGTACAAGACTCATGCAATGCTATATTTGGCCTGTCATACTATACGGATGCGAATCTTGGACTATGAAGGAAGATCTCCGTAGGAAACTAGAAGCATTTGAAATGTGGATATATCGCCGTATGCTCCGAATAAGTTGGACAGACAAAGTTACCAACATTGAGGTCCTCAAACAGATGAAAAGGAATGAACCCCTACTTGTCAAAACCATCAAACAGAGAAAAGTTGCGTACCTAGGATACGTGCTAAGGCATGAACGTTACCAACTGCTGCAGACTATTGTGATGGGCAAAGTAGCGGGTAAAAAGAGGTGTTGTAGAAGGAAAATGTCGTGGCTATGTAACATCCGGAAATGTACTGGGATAAAGAAAGTTTAAGATCTGTTCAGGCTAGCCATGAACAAAGAAGAATTTAGAAGGATGACTGCTGACCTTCAGTAATGGAGAGGCACTTAAAGAAGAAGAAGAAGATAAAAGATACTGAAAATATCCAAAGAACGTGTCTGTCACTTATTAAATCAAGATTTAAGCATTAGAAAGCTGTCAGTGCGTTGGGTGCCGCGTTTTCTCACGTTTAACCAAAAAATTGTTCGAACAAACATTTCTAGAGCTCTATTGGAGCAGTTTAGGCACAATAGCTACGAATTTTGGCGCTGATTAATTACAGTATATGAAACTTGGATACACTTTTATACGTCCGAAACAAAAATACAATCAAAACAGTGGACTAGAGTGAATCGATTATCTTCAAGAAGGAAAAATATTATAGGAGCATACTACGCATCATTACTTGACAAACTGAAGGTGGAAATTGCGGAAAAACGGCCACATTTGTAAAAAAAAATCCTGTTTCACAATGACAAAGCGTCGTCTCACAACTCAACACTCAACACACAACACAACACAACTGCTTGACAATCTGCCTTACTCACCAAATCCAGTCACAAGCGAATTTTTATGGGTCCCTCATCTAAAAATCGCTCTCGAAAGGCAGAGATTTTCATCAAATGAGGAGGAAAACACCAATGTGAATAATTATTTTGTAGAGAAAAATGCCGAGCACCATTTGAACCGGTTAAATAGATGGGAGCATCGCTGGGAGAAGTGTATAGAGTAACAAGTAAACTATGTAGAATAATAAATATAAATTTTAAGAAAAAATATCTTGTAAATTTGTTAGGTCGGAAACTTTTCAGACCACCCACGTACATATATCGCCAATTTGGTCAATAAATTTTCTGCGAGGGCGTCCCTTGCCGGTACTGCTATTACCTTTTATTCTTTCTACTCGTATATGACCAAACCACCGTAGCATTTCTTTTTTAAATCCTGGTGATAAGCGGAAAGTGTGGTTTTCAAAATGATATTATCATTTTAACAACCACATTTTCCTCTTATCACACAATTTCTTACCCCGGCGTTAAAAACTATAAATATTTTATCTATATATCATAAATATTTTACAGATTTTACGATAGTCCCATAAAAAATCTTGATATTTTATATTTACGTTATTTTGGTCTATTATCGTGCGCACAGCGAAGCGAGCGGGTATCATGTATGAAATATAAATAAATAATATCGTTTTTATGGCGCCCATACCACCCAAATAAAAAATACGGTTTATAGCTCTATAAAGTTCTATATTACATAATTTTAACTACACTTTTAGATTCTCTACTACCTTTACTTCAGAAACTATTTTTTAGTTTCCTATTACATTACATAACTAATTTTGTACTAAATTTAAAATCTTAAATATTTCATTATTGAAACTATAAACTATTGAAGAAAATATATGCGAAGTTTTCCTAAGTCTCCGTAATAGAACTGCACTCGAATGGTTTCCCAAATTCCTTATTATACGTGGGAACAAAATAATATGTACTCTAAAGGCTTTGACAGTTACATGTGAATCGTTATAGATTTCCTGTACTATCGATATTGTGCAGTATTGCACCTTTTTAAGCTTATATTTGTATTTAATATTTGTTTTACATTAATTGTTTTTTTCGGAACCATAAAAGTGCCAAAAGTCAGGCGTTGATTGCTACCGTTGATAAATATTATGAAATGTATATTATAAAGCGACCACAAGCATTAAGGAATAAATTTTAAGCGTTTTCGAACCACTAGATAGGGATGAGTGCTCGCTTTATATTTCATAGCACAATTTGAGCGGGGTGCAACCCGAGTTGCTCGAGTATTGTGAAATTAACAGCGAGCGCTCAGTGCCTGAGCTACCACGGCTATTATTTATTCTTAATATAAGTTCTATTAGTTTTCTCTTCTATATTACTCGTCCCTCTCACTCGTGGTCTAAATTGTAGGCTTTTCTGGTCGATTAATGATAATAACATCTGCCTAAATCCATTACACAAACCTTTAGATTTGAAGTTTGAACATTAGAGTACAATATCTGGCCATAAATCGCAATGGAAAACTAATGAATGAACCCTTAAGTAACCTTGGTAGCCCAAGAATTTGACTTTCGCCACGCAAATAATCCTTGTTTGATAGTGACTGTACAATGAAAACTGTTTTCGTTGCCTAAATTGAAATGTTTAATGCTTTTAAATAATATATTTGTAAAATTACAATGTGGGTGTCTTCAGGCAAGAGTGAACAGGCTTTAGTTAAGTCAGTGTGCTTCACCATCTCAGGCTACATTACCACTTACCATCAGGTGGGATTGTACATAAAAATGGCTTAGAATAGAAATTAACTTTTTCGAGACGTAGGTAGAGAGAAGGCAATCAAATTCAATGTACGTATTTTAATGGTATTAAAATTATTGAAAAAGCACTTGCGTGGTATAAAATTCGTGGTGACGGTACGGCGATGTGTGCTGCAGAGGTTTTTTCGAGTTTAAGAATCAAGTCTTTTTTTCAAGCGAATTAACCAGCTTGCATAACGCTATTCAAGATCTGTTGGCTTAAAAGGCGATTAGGTTGGAAAATAAATACAATTTACGTATACTTATCCCAGAGTGTCATTGCTTGTTCTAAAAATAATTGATCAACCTAGTAACAGGAATCATTTCTGAAGCAGGTATCGATCAACTCATTCTCATTGGTTGTTATAAACTATGTATTCATGTCTATATCGGGTGTCTGGTAATGAATGGATAAACTTGAAATGTCTTATAGTACAACTTATGGCCGTTCTGAAAAAAAAATACGAAACATAATATATCACAAGTCGTAGCATTAATATATTTTTTTTAAAGAAAAGTCGATTTTTTTATCTTATTTTACTGTCTTGAACACTATGACCAAAATGAATGATTTCTATTGAGTTTTTGTTGTTTTATTATTATACACTAACTGTGCTGATATATAAAAAGTAAACAGTATGAATAGCTTTTGCAGTTTTTATTTAAAAAAATTGTAAATTAATTTATTTCTGAAAAACATGCAAAAAATATTATTTAAGCGAAGTTCAAACCTCTTGGGTATGAAAAAAATGTATGAATGTATGAGTGACCAATAATTTACAATAATGTCGGTTTCATGTAGATTTTATAATAGTATAATTCATAAATGTATCTTCCATAAATAGTGACTTATTGCCATTAATGTAGAAAAGGAGAAAATTAGACTAACAAAATTTGTAATATGGGAACATTTTTTAAATTGAATTGTGTCTGATCATTGGGGATTAATAAAAAACAACATTTAAAATTAAAATATTTTATTTTTCATTAATTTTCTATGAATGTTCAAATTGTTTGCCTCCCACTCTTATGCATGCCCTACATCTTCGGATAAATGATCTTCTGAGCAGTCTTGTGTACGTACCGTCGCTCGCATATTTTTGATGCGGCTGCTCTGACACGACTGCGTAGTTCGTCCAAAGACTGCACAGGCTTACAGTATACTTCCTCTTTCAGACAGCCCCAGTAAAAAAAATCGAATGGATTTAGATACGGTGAACGTGGAGGCCACAAAATTGGCCCTAGACGTCCGATCCATCTATTTGGGTATTTGCTATTTAAATATGCACGAACCGGAACAGCTAAATGCGCAGGACAACCGTCATTTTGCAGCCGATACAATTCCCTCAGCTCCTCGGGAACCTCTTGTAATAAATTGGGGAGATCATATTGAAGAAACTCCAAATAACTTTGCCCCGTTAAATTCCCCGGTAATTCAAATGGGCCAATTATCATACCATTTAATATTCCGGTCCAATAATTTATTTTAAATTGGTATTGTGACCTGTCTTCACGCATAAGATGGGGATTTTCTAGTTCCCAACTATGTAAATTGTGTAAATTTAAGTAACCGTCTCTTTTAAGCGTTGAGTCATCGCTCCACAAAATTTTATTAAAAAATTGCGGGTCTTCTTCCATCTTTGCCAGCATTTGCCGGCAAAAACGCACTCTTGAGAGATAATCTCTTGGTTGGAGAGTTTGCACGCGTGTAACGTGGTAAGGGTGGAATTCGTTTTTCTTTAAAATATCGTGTACGGTCGATTTTCCAATACGTGTGGTCGAGCTATTGTTCCCGTAGAGGTTGAAGGATCGTTTTCAATCTCCTCAAGCACCACATCTTCTCATCAGGACGAGCGATTCTTCCAGCGCTAGCACCACCGACACCACTACCCGGCATTCTTCCTTCGGAGTAACAACCGTGGACTCTTATAAATACGCGGTAGTCTGGGTGGCGCGCATTAGGATACCTCTCCCTATAAAGAGCTGCGGCTGCATTTGCGTTGCCTCTGCATTCTCCACAAATAAAATGCATGTTTGCATATTCTTGTGCCGTGTACTGATGACGTGGCATTTTGATAGGTACACAAAAGTCCAGTTTAGTCCAGAAACAAGCCAAATCGTCGCAAATGTCACCAAACGCAAAACAAGTCCAAATCAGTAAGCAAAACGAATAGTCCGGTAAAATAGCCAAGTGGTCGTTTTAATACTGATTTACTTAAAATTGATTGATAGATGCTTGTGGGTTAATAAACACTTACCGGCACTATGGTAGCTTATCAAAAGTCCTTAATGCTCTAGTTACCTTGCTTGATATGCGAGTTGGCAACCAAATTTTTTATTTTTCAGTATTTATTAGAAATAAACTGCTGCCGTCTTTAGGCTTGATTCCCTCTGTCGCCTCTTAAGATACCCACGATATGAGGTAGTGATCTTCTTACACCTGATATAGTAACCTTATGGTTTAAAGTAACCACTTATCACTGACAAACCGAACGTTCATTTGTCGCTGTGATAAATAAAACAACTTGGTATTCATACTCGTATAATGAGGCCGTTAAACGTTACGGAACAGTTACCATGTATACAAATACGTGGTACGTGAGGGTTATATGGTAATTCGATTTATATCAGAAACTACGGCCTTGTTTTAAGTGACTACCGCCGCCCATGAACAGCTGTAACACCGGGGGAATTGTAGATACTCGTAAGTTACCGGTCTAATAAAAAAGAGTAGGCTCTTATCTTGAAAGTCCCTTAGTCACATCAGCTAGGAAAAATCGTTGGTGGTAGGCGTTTCCACAAGAAAGTTTTGCAAGGAAGAAAACTTATAATAAATCACTGGTGGTAGCCGATTCGACGAGAAAGTTTTACAAGGAAGAAAACTTATAGTAAATCGCACACTGATTGACCGCCAATCATCCAGATGGTATAGATGCTATTGCAAGTTTTGTTGCGAATTGCGATGTACGATGGTGAAAATCCAAACAATTCCTCTGAACACTTTCCGTGGTAGATTCGATAGAATAATAATTACCTATTTCCGGATTAAAGGACAAGGATTAAGTATAATTACTACAGGGTGTTGAAGACATCTTACCTTAGTTTATTGGATTAAAAATGCATCTGTGGCGTACTTTGTTTGCAGTTGTTTGCTGATGTCTATAAACCTCAAACGTGGCTTGAGCACCTACCATATTTTTACAACAGTATGCCTAAAGGGGAGAAATATGGTAATATTTTGCAGATTTTTTCCCTTATAAAACTTGACTCCATAAAAGCGATGTTGTATCTCATGACGGTATGACACGTAACTCGTAAAGCAAGAATGATTGGTTTTGAACCTAATTACATAAGACGTGACACGAGTTTTAATAATATCATATTCTTTTACACATTATATTTTACAATATTATTATACACGTCAATTTTAAAGCAAGATACTGAGTGAGCTAACTTTTCAAAATACGCTTTAAAGTATCAACATATTTTGCGTAAGGTACGAGTATATACGATAATATTATATACGATGACTTTTTTATCTTCTATTGTTGACATACGCTGTATTTTTAAAAGAAACTAGAAATATTCACGTAAGGCCATGCAATGTAAAATAATGCAATGAAAGATTTCGTTACTATGTTGTCAACCATAGAAACACGTGCGTGCATATGTATGGGTGTGTAAGTGCGAGCGTGCATATGTGCAGTCGTGCGTACATGCGTGTGTATGTTATGATATGGCATCGCGCCGTTGCTGCGGTTTTACACAAATTACAACCAAATTTTAAATAATTTTCTACACGATGATCTTCAAACAATTTTTACTTCTAATTTAAACAATCCCTTAAGTTGACTGGTGTTGAATTTTGAACTTCAGGTCGATGGGAGTAATTTCATTTTTAATTTTACATTTCGATGCCTATTTTAAATCTTTTCACTGTATCTTAATCGTAATTTTTTTATTCATTCATTCATGACAGCCTATGACAAGTCCTCTATAGATTGCCTAATAGGGGGAATAATGGTTACCCCGTTAGGTTGACAGCCGAGTTTAAGAGGTAACAGCATTTAAATAACTGTTTGAGTAAATTTAGTAATCTCGATTGTATCTACAGTGTTTAATCATTCGTTTCCTGATTCAAATTCATGAAAGTTAAGGATTTACACGATGCAATATACTTTTCAGATACACAATGCTTTGAATTTTTTTTGATAGAAAAAAATTCCATAGTTATATCTAAAATGTACTCTCGCACAGCCATCATATCCTGAGCCGCGGCCCTTCTCCTATCCCCGATCACACACCAAGCTAGTCCAGGTTCGGCCGTCGGAGGAGAAATCTACGTCACTTGCTGGGGCGCGCGCTTACGTTCGAGTGTATTTTAGTTATTTATAATAATGGGAAATAAATTAAGCTTACAAAGGAAAAAAGGATTGGCGAAATATGCTTGCGGTATCTAAGTTAATACTTTCTTATTCATTTATTTTCTTTTGGTTCCCTGAAGTTTAGTAAAATAATAAAGCACAATTTTTAAGAAACCTCGCGCGCCCCTCAATGAAATCTCGGGAGGCAATCGCAATTCGCAATGGCAATTTGAGCTCACGTACTATTTCCTCTTAATATGAGTTACTTTTTCCTTCTCTCATCGCTCATATCACCTACTGATTATATTATAGGATAGTGGTTTCTCTTACGCTGCCACTACACGACGAACAATGCATATTTAATGGGAAATACAGGCAGATAGACAGACCTCGGTATCTGTCTAGATAATATCTATACTGATACCGAGACGAAACACTTAAAAGAAAATAAAAAGGAAAAATAATTAATACCCCAGATTTGAATACGTATACGATGCGTAATAAAGTTATTATTTATTATACGATTGCGTTAAAGCAATGTCAATGTCTTTATTTAACCTAACAATAAGATGATGACATTATATCTTATATAAAATCCGATATTGATTGAAAAGAAAAAAAATATATACGTTATTAGTTCCTCTATTTTACCAGATCAAACATAAAATGGCGGATTTACTCTCGTGAATAGCTTACAGAATCCAATACAAGAAGCCGTTCTACTACTAGCACTACTAGCTCTACTTATTGGTTTATTAGTTTTCGTTTTATTGATGAAAATGATCAACAAGTGTGCTTGATATTCCATCTGACACAAAGTTTTAATACAAACACGTGGATTTCGTACACAAAAATCCATAAATCGGTTCAGTTGATAAAATGCATATAAGCAAAAACCGGTAATGTGTTATTATGGAGTTTATACTGTTATGTCAGATTCGTAATCTATAGGTTGGAATACGCATTGGCAATTTTATACAGATGTTTTCTAAGTTTATTTGAGGAGTTATATTAAATAACATTTTTATTGTACTGAAATTCACAATCTTGTTAATGACCAGAAAAGTATCGTACCGTATCAATAGAAAAACATATCTTTCTGTTTGGTTTGGTAAACTACTACTAAAGCGGTATTGGCTTAAACGCATAATAATAAAGTGCTTAGTAAACACGATTAGTATATTTTCGTAGTATTATTTTCAGTAATAGTAAAAATTAAGTAATATTATAATAAATTAAGTATCATTTGATATATCAATCACCTTAATTTTCCTACGCGTTGATGAGTTATAACACTAAAACAGTAATTTTTTTTGTAAAGTTTAAGATTTACGATTACCGACGTTTTGCTAGGGGGCGTCGATAATATTTTTAAGTGATAGTTAGTTTCGGTAAAGTAAAGTATTTTTATGAGTATTAACATTAGCTAGGTTAATGAAGTCGTTACAACGCATGGTGACATAACATGGCTTAGTAGCCGTAGTAGTCTACGGTTACCCGGTACAGTACTCTAATGTACATTCGAATAAACTTTAAAATATTTTTAATAGACTTCATAACAATTACGAAAACCTGCTGTAGCATTTAAAATATCTCGTATGTACGAGTACATAATAGTTATTTGATGACTGGCCATGAAAAAATGGTCCATTAAAGTACAAACAAAGTAACATTCAGTTTCTTTCCAATAAACAACTCGTTAACACAAAGCGTTGCAAAGTGCATGTCGAGAATAAAACGTCAAAAGAAATATTTCCTTTAACACTATTTTGTCCTCGGAGTCGTTACTAGCATAGAGAGAGTCCTAAAATAAGAACAAAATTCTTATAGCTGAAGTTATTATACATATGACGTTTAATATAGTAAAAAATAAGATAGCTATATTATTCTCACCTTCTTTTTCTTACAAGGTGTTGCCGTTTTTTCATTCCATAGACACCTCTATTGATTAGCAAACAAAAAACGTTATTGATAAATTCATTTAGTCTATGACTTATTAAAATTAAGGATTTTTATTAATCCGGTTTGTAATACTTATTTATATCAACGAAAGTTTATGGAAACTTCGTCTGACATCTTCCAACAAAACGTAGTTCAATAATGCAGAATTTCATATAATCGTTGTATAATTTAAAATATAACGTGAAAAGTTCGCTATGAAATCTACTTCAATTCAACCGGTACATTTCTGAAAAATTATTCTTTGGTTTAGATTTTATAGATTCAGAAAGAATAATAACTGTGTTTGTTTAATCGACATTTAGTTTGTGTCACGTGATGTATGTACACAGATGGCACTGCTACGACAGCTATTCTTTTATATAATAAGAGTGCCAAACGAGCACACAGTTCATCTGAAAGTAAGCGGATACTGCAACCCGTAGACGTCTTCATTTATACTAGATTAAAAATAAAATGCAGATGCGTTGTCAAGAACCTCGTTTCCAGTAAAAAGGGTCACAGATTCTCTACACTCGAAACAACAGTCTTAAACTGCTATTTTACGCTGGTATTCTGTGAGAGTGTGGTCCTTCACCGGTCGAGCCGACCCATTTCTGCTACAACCATAACATTACTGTAGCTGCAGCTTGGCTCTACCACGTGTAGAATTTATTGGTGACGATTATATTGTCTCTGCCTTTCCTTCATATGAGTAAACTGCCATAAACTGATATGAAAATTATTAGCCTTATAGTTGGCCTCTTAAAATATGTTTTTGGTTGGAGTTGGTTTTAATTCACAATTTAGAGAAGTGGCTTTTTAATATTTCATAAAGCCTTCTTCAAAATAAAATCAACCCTCTTTAAAATTAAAATAAAACATTCCTTTGAGTATAATATATTTAAATCCACGATACTATTACTCCAAATCCCATTATTTTAATCCAAATTAAAAATTTACTCCCACTTTAAAATTTCCTCCTGTATTGTAAAGGTTAGCAGGCCATTAGTTTATGTATACTCACAAATAGTTTTAAGGATTCATTTCTCTCGTCGTCTTTTACGATACTCACGGGATGGTATGGGATCTCAGAGCTTCTGAGTAATGATATATATTATTTGGTGGTAATGAATTATTTTTGCTGCCGCTACACGACATTATCAAGACTCTGCCTTACATTTATGATTTAGAAATATTTTCATCCAAGTAGATAATGCTTTGTTGAATATAATCGATGGTTTATATTTTCCGCCAAGCAAGTGGTAAATCTATATAAATTAAAATTTATAACCGCATGTATGAAATATCATCACTTAAGAAAGGCTGGACAGATTTCGATGCACTCATACTTACTATTGTACCCGATAAATAGCATTGTTGTCGAGATCTAGAAAACAGTCGTGCAAAGCCGAGGCGGATGGTTAGTTAGCATATAAAGTTGGGATGACAAATGGGATCCAACTAGCTTATGTACCGTGTGTCTGTCGAGAGTTAGTATTGATACCTCCCAAATTATTAATGTTTAAAGTTTGTGAAACGAATATTTGAAATGTGATATACTTAGTAATCATCATCACTTGATTTAGAAAACAATTTACTTGATCGTTCGAATAATAATAAGTCTAGTCCTATTTTTACAATATTTTTAGGCATATGAAGTAATAAAAATAAATTACTAAACAAAAACGAGTATATCGATGTCGAGTGCAGCTAACATTGCGAACGAAATCACTATAGATTAAAGACTAGTAAATCAGAACATACGAGTGTGCTTACTCTCGTATTTGGCATAGTATAAAGAGACCTAAGATGACCATTTGACATTTCTATTTCCACGCTTGAGTTATACGTAACATCTTTCAATAGATTTGTCTATTTTTGCCTTATTCAAAAATTAAATAAGAAAAAGCGAGACAAGTATATTGACTCATTTAATGTTGAATTGTAGGTTCTCTCTATGTGTACGATACTAATGTATGTATGTACTCTAAGATTTTGTCATAAGAATTTAAAATAGGCAATAAATTACATTTATTATTAATATACCACTGTGTCGAAAAATGTTTTCAAGTATTGGACTGGACAGAATACGTTCTCAATATCAATGGTTAATAAATCTACACCATTCATTTGCATTTCTCTTGATTTTCTGACTAGTATTATTCCATCCATAACTTTTTAATCGCATTGAACGCTCTTGAACAAGCGAAACCTTAATGACCGACGCTATACAAAGACCTTTAAATGGACGACATACAATCCTCTTACGTAATAATAAGAAGAACGGGTATAATGCTCATATTATTTATCCACAAACCTAGCGTGAAAAAAAGCGTGCAAAATTTATTTCATCGAGGCATGATTTCAATTGTGATAAATATTTTTTAGGCTGGCGTGTTTACAACAAATTTTACCTTTACCAGGTCAGCACTATCGCCGAGTTTATTTACAGTAAAACTCAAATATCTATGATTTTTTGGTAGAAATGAACACTTATTTTATGTTTAAATCCACATTATTAATACATTTATGACGGCTCCGTGGCGCAGTGGCTTATCAATGGGTTACAGCGCTAAGGGCCGCGGGTTCGAATCTAGCACGGAACATGTATTTGTATAGTCTACAAGTAATTGTTACGGGTCTGGATGTTTGTCCTTGTGAAATTTATGTTTGTAAATTTCCCCTACGATACAGGAGAAAATCCTAGTGTGAAATAAAAAAAAAACAAAAAAACATTTGTCTGTCCTAGTTGCCATGCTTAACGAGCGGATTGGCAATCGCAGCTTTTTATTATTTTAAGCTGTTATCAGGAAGAGAAAATTTTATTTTTTCAAGCTGTAATCAGTAAGAGAAAAATGAAACAGGAGAGAGGTAGCAGGATCTTCCTCATAACAACTGAAAATAATTAAAAAAAAACTGCGGCTGCCTTGCGCTGTAACTGTGGCAAATATTCATATGCTCAGCCGTTTGATAGGCTGTGATAAATGATAAATGATGTAATAAAAAAATAGTGCATTATGACGCAAGAAGACCAGTAAATCTTGATAATTGGCAACATGTTATAGATAGTAAGGTGATTAGATTGGCGTGTAGTGGCGGTTGAGAATATCCATTACCCCATATCTTCCCGTGGGTGTCGTAAGAGGCAACAGAGGGAGGCAGGCATGTGATGGGCAGCAGCATCTTCCTGATAACAGCAATAATACAATAAAAAACTGCGGTTGTCAACCCGCTCGCTAAGTGTGGCAATTATGGTAAACATCCTCCCATGAGCAACGATACGAACAAACAACCCCTAGTCCCCGGCGGCTCCGCTATTCGTGGCTCGTCACTGTAGCCATGTGCCAATGATGGCAGCGATGTAGCATGGGGTGCTAAGAATCTCCGGTGGAGGTTCGGTTGCCACCTGCAACCACTCGACCTGGCAACATATAACGCACGCACCCTCAAGACTGACGAAAAGATCATAGAGCTGAAAGAAGAGGTAGACAAGTTGCGTTGGTATATTATAGGATTGTTCGAAGTCCGAAGATAGGGGGTAACACGGCAATCCTCGAATTCGACAACTCGTTCTATCACCGGGAGGGCGATCATCTGTCCCAAGAAGGTGTCGGATTTATCGTCCATAAGTCTCTCGTCAACAAAGTTGTAAGGATTGGGAGTGTGTCGATGGGGGTTGCGTACCCGATACTCAGAATCACCAAACGGTATTTGCTGAAGGTCATACAGGTTTACGCACCAACCTCGGCACATCCCGATAAGGAGGTGGAGGAAATGTATGAGGATATCTCAAGAGCAATGTATTCTTCCATAACCCTCTATACAGTGTTGATAGGATACTTCAACGCAAAACTAGGCACAAGAGAAAGCCGTGAGCTGAAGGTAGGGAAATTTGGAAGTGGGCAATGAAACCCAACCCATTCTTCAAAAAAGTGCATTAGATCCATTGAAGTAATATGTGAAATGTAATCGTCAATCCACTTTTAAGGCGTAGTGATTACGGATCTTTTTCTTTCTTTAGACTTAAGTCCAGCAGTGTATTGCTAAGGAAGAAGACAGATACAGCAGATATAAACATTTGATATATAATACGGACATAAAGTAACATGAAATTACGGAAACCAATCATTTCATACTGCTATATCAGTTTAAAATATAAAGTTAAACTGGAGGTAACACAATAATACAAGTAAATCGAGTTTAAAAATGTATCTATATAGTGAACTATCCATTTCCTAGTTAATTTAAGCGTGAGTCAGACACGAGCGGAACCTTTAAATGTATTTTTGTAATTCCAATTACTTTTAATCACGTAACACTCTGCATTAAATCAATTTCATGGATTGAAATCAATAATTATGTTTTTACTGTAGCAACGGCAGCAAACACTTACTATCGAGGTCACGATTTATAAACTAATTTTAATTAAAGTGCTTTTTTACTGCATTTGAAAAATTACGTAATAAAATAGCATATTAATACGCTAGAGAAAATATTTTTTGCATTATTTATGTGATACGTTTTCGAAACTAATTCAAAAGTCTAAAGTTTTCTTCTGTCGGCTCTAGGTTTGTAAATAAGACATATTATAGTTTTTTATTCCAAAAAAGTGACTTTCTACAGGAAATCTAAGAGTAGATTTAAAATTAATATTTTCCAAACAGTAAAAAAATGCATTATCAAAATCTTCCAACAAGAAAAAAAGAATGGGAAGTGTAATTAGTTGGTGCCGATTAAGGTCTGGATAGAATAAATATTTGCAGAACTTAACCTTTTACCAAATTAACTTACTTACTACTTGTAGTCCACAATTTCTTTATTATAGCTAGATCCACTATATTATGTAGAACGGCACACATAATGACCGCAGAAAGCGCCGTGCGGGGAATAAAATAGAAGTAAGACAACGCAAGGGTCAATAAAACAATTACACCTGTAAACAAACAAAAATTAAACTGATTTTACTTTAATATTGGGCTTCTTGAATTATAAAAGAGCAGTTTAGATATATTTCTTTGCCTAAGTTTATTAAAGACATTTATGCCCACATGCTCAAACGCCGCTCAATTTAAAGACGCCGTTAAGTCTCGTGCTGTCTCCATCACTAAGTCAAAGTGATTGTGACACCACGAGACTTAGTAAAGTTACAGCCTATATAGGTCCCACTGCTGGGCACAGGACTCCCTTATTTCTGAGAGGGTTTTAGGGCAAGGAAGTGTCCGCCGCGCTGCCCCAATGCGTGTTGGCGAACTTCACATGTCTTCGACATATTTTTTTTCTTATTCCTCAGACATACAGGTTTCCTTACGATGTTTTCCTTCACCGCCGAGCACGTGGTAAATCAGCACTTAAAATTGCAATTAACAATTTCTTTGGTGCCGCCGGGGGATCCAACCCGGGTTACTCGCGTTCTTTTATATTTATAGTGAGCGTTAACCATCTGAGTTACCAAGAGACTTAACGATTTGAGTAGTGTATGAGTATTTGCCATTAGTTAAACAAAGACTAAAAAATTTACTATTCATACGAAGATATTTTGGTTACAGGAAGACTACAGTCGTGTGGTGTTGGCGTAAGTGATGCCATTACAGCATAAAAATGTTCTTATTTGGGTGCCCAAAAGGATTTAATGGCTTCCAATAGATGGCGGTATAACCATCTTGCTTACGCCAGGGTATAAATTGATAGGATCAAGTCTTGTCACACTGGTTACCTGTGGTCGATTACAGCATCGAGACCTCACAGCATGGAGTCTATTTTCAATAATAAATATTGAGACGCTTATACTACAGTGTTTGGTTTGTTCTTATATATTGTCTTTTTGAAAACCCAAAGTATTACGATTTATTATGTTTAGTATGTACGTGTATACGAAAAACTGACTCATAACGAAAAATTAATAACTTCAAAAGCACATAAATTGAACATGGATAGTACTAATGTACATAAGTTGTCAGCATGAATAATCATTTCGTACAAAATATTCCACGGTACAGCTGCTCTGCCAACATTTCAATAAATGTTTAACTGCCTGCAATTCTAAATATCCTCTTCGAAATTGACACAGCTGTTGTTGGAACAATTGTCGCCAAATAATTTATAAAAGCATTACAAATAAGTAAATTTAAACAAAGCATCCATAAGTACCAGTATACAATCCCGCTGCCGGATGATGTGTCGCTTACAGCGTTACGTGTGAACGAACCGTTTACTGAATACGATCGAAAGAAAGCGCCTATAATATTGAAAGCTCCCAAAGTGATAATTTCTTGAGTTGAGTTTTGCCTCTGTCTGAAATATATACAGGATTGTCAATCGTGTTGTTATTTTACGAAACTTATTCGTCTTCTTGAAAAGCTTTTAAGAGTTCTTTACTGGACATAGGCCTATTATTGTGGGGATGTGTATCGACGTTATAAGTTGATAGCAAAAATTTTAATGGAACTGGTTACTTTATTATTTTTAGCGCATTTAAATAAAAGCTTGTTTAAAAAATAATTTTAATTTATTTCAAATAATTTACGAACAGATTTAAACGTAACATCACGAAATATTAGCCCAAGCTTATTTCAGTTCATTACTAACTTAATAGCGACGTCCTTACTGGTTGAGTCATTGTGGAGATTAGCGTACACAAACGAAGAGACATACAAATAAAAAACCGGCCAAGAGCGTGTCGGACCACGCTCAGTTTAGGGTTCCGTAGTTTCACGTCCGTCACAATAAATGTTCCCAGTTATGAGTTTAAAGCGTGGGTATCCATAATATTCGCGCTCCAGCAGCGCCCGCGCTTCTGCAACTGCTCCCGGTAGTGGGTACTGTTGTTTCCATCCAAGTTCAAAATGATTTTCCTAGAAAGTCCTTATAAAGTTCTACTTTTCAGAATTTTTTCATATTTTCTAAACTTATGGTTCAAAAGTTAGAGGGGGGGGACACATTGTTTTTTACTTTTGGAGCGATTATTTCCGAAATTATTGACATTATCAAAAATGATTTTAGTAAACCCCTATTCATTTTTAAATACCTTTCCAACAATATATCACACGTTAGGGTTGAAATTTAAAAAAAAATTACTTCCTACTTTACATATAGGGGGGGTTACCCTAATAAAACATTTTTTTCCATATTTTATTTCACCACTTTGTCGGCGTGATTGATACACATATTGGTACCAAATTTCAGCTTTCTAGTGCTAACGGTCACAGAGATTAAGCGAGGACGGACAGACGGACAGACAGACATGGCGAAACTATAAGGGTCCCTAGTTGACTACGGAACCCTAAAAAATGTTTATGATTTTATTGTATGTATAGCTGATCAGAATCGAACCTAAACTTTTGGATAGTCAGGCTTCAGTTTAGTTGCATAGAGTAATACATTTCCCTTGCACAATTTACACTCAAACTGTAATCTAGCATTAATGTAATCAAGGATACGTACGAGTTCTGAATAATCAAAGGTAAATAAGTCCGATGTTACCTCAATACACAATTTTCTACTGATCACTGGGGTATGAGAAACCGTCAAATTGTTTAATTACATTACATTGAAATCCCTCCCTACAACTCTCTTAGAAATGGGAGAAGTTCTGTGCTCAGAAGTAGCACTTTACTTAACATTGACATCTGAAAAAAATTCGTGGGCATTTTTGAAATTATTTAATATAATTTAGAAATTATGATTGATATACACGGTAGAGCTATGCTGCAGCTACATTACGGAGTGGGGTAGCATCACGCTCTCACAGAATACAAGCATAAAAAAGTAGCTCAATGCTTTTTAGTTTTAGTGAACCGGAGACCCTTTTTACAGGACAGGAAGCATTCCATCTTAGTTCTCAGTGACGACAACGCATCTGCATTCGGATTCTTCTTTCTTGGATTTTTTTTTTTTTGCGCCTGAAGCAATTAAAGGGCTACCCTGTACGTAGGGAGGCGGAAAATGCATTACGCATACCACGATAGCCGGTCAATCGTGGTTATGGGGGACTCACTGTCCTACCGGGGACCCTAAGTGATACCCCCTAAAGACCGCCTTTGGGGACAGGCAACCGGCTGATTAAGCTCTATTGTGCCTTATCATGAGCGACCCTCTTTTGGGAAAAGAGGGCGCAGGCGGCTAAGTGCCGCTGAGGGAGTGCCTACGAAGGCAAATTAATGTCAGATATTACAATAATTTTATTTAATTAGAGTTGGCCTGAGCCGCCAGGAGACAGTTCAGGTCGTTTGAAAGTTTATTAGGCGGGTCCGAGAGAGAGTTTCTCGGCCTGCGGACACGATAGCGAGAGGGGGGTGGGGCTGCATAAGAAGCTGCCTCACGAATTAAATGGTTTGGGTGCGACTCTGAGGCTTTGAAGAAGTTCTCAGAGAGTTTTTTAAGAAATTGTTGAATTGTTGGGAGCTCTAAGTCCCGATGAAGGTCGGCATTACGAACGTACCACGGTGCGTTCGCAGCTCGACGACAGAATAGGTTCTGAACTATTTGGAGTTCATTTAAAATGTTAGGGTTTGCGTGGGCAAAGACGGGGCCCGCGTAGGACATGACTGGTCGTATACATACCTTGTAGAGGGTACGCTTGTTTCGAAGGGACATTTTACTGTGTCGGCCCAACATACTGTTGAGCCTACTCAGATAAAATCGTGCGTGACGGGTTACTCTTTTGACGTGGGGCTTGAAAGTAAGCCCTGTGTCTAGAGTGACACCTAAATATTTGGCGGACGTATGCCAGGGGACAGGGGTCCCTAGCATACGTATTGGAGGAGTGTTTTTGAGACGGCGTCGTTTATAATCGAAGTGAACGGCGGAGCTCTTCTCCGGGTTCACATCGATGCGCCATTTTTTGAACCAAGCTCCTAGGTCATCAACTGACTTTTGGATCTTGTTCCGTATGAAGGGTAGTGAGACACCTTTGCAGTAGATGGCAGTGTCGTCTGCAAAGAGGGAGAGTTGAACACCTTTCGACGGGATGGGAATGTCGTTGGTGAACAGGATGTACAGCAGAGGAGCAAGTACTGAGCCCTGAGGGACACCAGCCTTGATAGTTCGCTGTGAAGAAAGCGTGCCTTCGTGTCTAAAACGAAAGGTACGATGTCTTAAATAGGAGGCCACGAGACGAACTAGACGATCGGGGAGACCTATTTTATAGAGCTTGTAGATGATGCCTGTGTGCCAGACTCTATCGAAAGCTTTGGCTATATCGAAGAAGACCGCGATGGTTTTATGACGTCGAGGGTAGAAACCGCTGAGGATATATTCCACAATGCGGTGAACTTGTTGGGGACATGAGTGTTTGGCTCGGAAGCCGAATTGGTGGGGGATGATGAGAGGGTCGCCGTCTGTGGGAAACAGAAAGCGCCTCATACGCGTTTGAATGACTCTTTCGAAGAGCTTGCCCATTGCCTTGAGGAGGCTAATGGGGCGATGGCTGGAGGGGAGGTTGAGAGGCTTACCTGGCTTGGGAATTCCAATCACAGTTGCCTCTTTCCACGTAGTGGGAAAATAACTAAGGTTGAAGCAGGCGTTGAAGATAATAGATAAAAAGGTTAACACCTGCTCGGGAAAGTGTTTAAGGGCTTGGTTGGAGATGCCATCCGCGCCCGGAGCCTTTTTGGGCTTAAGTCCTTTGATGAGAGATGAAATCTCATCATTGGACACAGAGATAGGTTCGGAGGCCGTGGGGGGTGAGTTCCGGCGGCGGACCTCATCCTCCACTGCCTGGACGTGTGAGTGGTCGACAGGTTGAGAACTAGGGGAGCATTGAGCGGCAATGCTATCCGCAAAGCACTCAGCCTTTTCCTCGTCCTCGAAGGCAACCGTGCCGTCGGGACGGGAGAGAGGGGGAGTGTGGGCGGAGGGCTCTAGCCATCTGATAGTACGCTGTGTGAGATGGAGAGATATGCTCCAAGATCACAACCTCGAGATTAATTTCAAAAAGACTAAACTTTTGTAATTTAGACCATACCAAAAACGCCCCTTACTTATTAACTACCAATACCTAAATATTCCCTTGGAGTCTGTTGACTCTCACTGTCTCCTGGGTATAAATATAGATGCACATTTAAATTGGAAGGAGCACATTAATAAAGTTGTCAAAAAATTATCTAGTTTTACATACGCTCTTATAGAACTTAAAAAAACCACCGACTTAAAAACAGCAACCTGTGCCTACTACGCGTACGCAGACGCCTGGATACGCTACGGTGTGGTACTTTGGGGTAACAGCATAGATGCTAACAAAGTATTTCTAATTCAGAAAAAATGTATTTGCATACTTGCAAATATCGACTCCATAAAACGTTGTAGAAATTACTTTATCAATTATAATATCCTGACATTAACATCCCTATATATATCCGAAATATGCTCACTAGTTAGAAATAATATCGACTGGTTCCCTCAATATTTTCGCCCTAAAAATTTAAGACCAAAAATAAAATTATCCACAGTTACATCAAAATTACAAATCGTAAACACCGGTCCCTATGCCATGTCAATAAAAATATATAACAAAATTCCAGAACAAATCAGAAGCATTAAAAGCATTAAAAAATTTAAAAAGGAAGTTAATACATATTTAACGAAAAAATGTTATTACTCGTTGCAGGAGTTTTTTAGTGATTGAGTAGGAAATAGGAAATTGAAACAAATAAATAATATAATATGTTCCAATTTATATTTAAGTTAATTGTAAATATTCATTAAATGATAATTTTATAATACTATAATATGAATGTAATAATAATATTAATAATTGCCTATATTTGCAGTGCCCTTGCAGGGTTCTTGTTTTGAACATTTTTTTAAATATAAGACCAAATGTACAACAAGAATAGCAAATAAATTGAATTGAAATGTAAATAATTAGAGCCTACTTTGCAATTTTTTTCTATCGAGAAAATTACATGATATCGTGTTTTCCTTTTATGCAATCCAAGGTCATATAGTTAAAAATCATATACCAAAATTTTGGTTTGTAATCTATAAAACTTAAAAAAATATGTTAAATAGAAAAACCACCAAATTTTCGAGGTATCACCTTAATCGAGGATTGATGTAGATGTCTATGGGCTATAGTATTCACTTACAATCAGGTGGGCCGTGTGTTCGTTTGTCACCCTTATTCTATGAAAGACCGTCTTAGTCGTTCTTTCACAGTCCACGGCTGTACATAGATCTCCACAGCTACGCCCTTAAGCTCTATGTTTGAATTTTCTTCTTGTTAAGTCATAGACCGATTTCTCTATTTAAGTACTTTTTATACTTTCTCGTATCCCTAGCTTAAATCATAAAAATATGACTCTATTTACTACTTTTAATACTATATTTTCAACCCCACGAAGTTATAAAAGAAAAAAGTAATGACTCTTTGTTTAAAAAATACAATAATAGGCTTTCAAGTTACAAAACGTCTTGACAATAGCAACATTAGATATAATTCCGACTAAAGGAACCACAATCAATCCAGATCCGAGATGCAACGCACTAACATTTCCCCTGCAGTAACAGTAGTGTATCCAATAATACTGTGGAACGGCGGCAGTTGTGGTGTTTGTGGTGTTAGCCCCGGCGTTAAAGTACCTGAAAAGTTTGATAATAGTTGTGTTTTAAAGAAATATATTAGAGAAATATAATTTTCCATCCGTAATATAAAAAGTTAAAGTTACAACTTTTATACGCCAGATCCCACTGTTGGGCACAGGCCTCCTCTCATTTCTGAGAGGGCAAGGGCAAGGAAATGTGTAAAGTAAAGGAAATGCGTGTTGACGAACTTCACTTGTCTTCGAAATATTTTTTATTTCTCAGATACGCAGGTTTCTTCACGATGTTTTTCTTTACTGTCGTGCACGCGGTAATCCTTACATATTTTGTTTAAATAGATAGAGCACGACACCACAAACATGCATAATAGGACTTATTCATCAAATATTATTAAGTCCATCAATTTATGCTCAACTAGACCAACGGCTCTTTTAATTATATATGAGCGTAAGAATAACATTATCATTAAAATTCTGTAATAGTCACCATAGATTGCCACAAAGAACGGCCTTGAGCCACCTGCATCCATAGATTTTTAATTTTAGTTGTAATTTTTATTTTTAGTTGTAATTAGTAAGACGCTGCTGCCTGGGTTTACTTCCCTCTGTCGCCTTATGACATCCACGGGATGTTTTTTAATATTGGGTATTCTTACAAGGCCACTATACACACGGTCGGTAGGCTAGGTCATTTGCAATTGATTACTATTCTTGTAGTTTTATGTCCAGTCTTTTCCACTCCGAGTTTTAAGTTACTATGAACAAAATTAACATAGACTAATGAGTAGCTTAGAGGGACAAATTAAATTCCATACAAGTGAAGCCTGCAAATGTAAGGTTACGGCTTACATAACATGCAAAGAAGATAAAGTTACAGTGGCTTCAACACCGAATTTTGCCGCTGATTGTTTTTTGTTTTTATGTAATAACTTTAATGACAACTCACCAGTTATAATATTACCTGCTAGTTATATATATATATATATATATATATATATATATATATATATATATATATGCATAAATACATATGGTCTCGTACTCAATGTAATCCATTGAAATGATTTATATTTACTTTGTATGATTTTTAAAACATTAAAATTTCCAACGAGGTAACATTCTTTATAGTAAATGGCTACTGCAGCACATACACCTGAAACAAACTGCAAATCTAAAAAAAGCTACAGATGCCTTAACCAATATAGAAATTTCACAGTCTGTAATTTTTTTAATTACAAACGGTAACCCAAAAAGGGTTACAAACGAGCGCACAGTCCACCTGATGGTAAGTGGATGCTGTGACACATAAACATCTACATTTATCCTCGATTAAGAATCAAAATGCAGAGGCGTTGTCACCCCTGAGGACTAAGAAGGAATGCCTCGTTTCCATTAAAAAGGATCGACGGTTCTCTACACTCACCATAGGAAACACAGCAGCACTAAGCTGCTATTTTACGCTGGTATTCTGTGAGAGCGTAGTCCTTCACCGGTCGAGCCGACCCATTTTTGGTACAACCATAACCATAACCATAACATTACTGCAGCTGCAGCTTGGCTCTACCACGTGTAGAATTTATTGGTGACAATTATATTGTCTCTGCCTTTCCTTCAAATGATAAACGATAAACTGTTATGAAAATTATTAGCCTTATAGTTGGCCTCTTAAAATATGTTTTTGGTTGGAGTTTGTTTTAATTCACAATTTAGAGTAGTGGCTTTTTAATATTTCATAAAGCCTTTTTCAAAAATAAAATCAACCCTCTTTAAAATTAAAATAAAACATTCCTTTGAGCCACCATATATTTATATCCACGATACTATTACTCCAAATCCCATTATTTTAATCCGAACAAAAATTTTACTCCCACTTTAAAATTTGCTCCTGTATTGTAAAGGTTAGCTGGCCATTAGTTTATGTGTACTCATGAATAGTTTTAAATCACGGAAGGGATCTTTATCGGACCGATTTTTATCGAATGAAAGGACATTAGAATTACTTTTCTTACGGCAATTCTCAGAAGTACGAGTATGACCGATCTTTTCGTAAATACTACAAGAAGAACTTCTGTTATCAAAAAAATATTTAAAACGTTTTTGGGGCGGTAGATTTGAATTATTTTGGGATGCAACGGGACTCGTTAACATGAATGGATGAAGCGACAGATATCAATTCTGGCACCAAGTTGCCCCAACATTGATTAACTCAACTCTAAGGAGTTTGTCACCCACGGTTCCGATAACGGCCTTCTACATCATCACTGTTTTCAAGTTTGTATTTCGTGACGCATCTCCATAGAAGCCATGGCCGAACCAAGAACTCTGCGATATCTTTAGAAGAGTCGTAAACGTATTCTCTAAATCTCAGTACATCACGCGAGTAACGGCTTTCCGGTTCGAATGTGGTGATAATGTTTTGACGCAAATCTTCCCACGTAGAAGTAGTCACTAGCCAGTTATCGGCCCACATTTTAGCACGTCCCTTCAAAAGGTTAGTAACTTTCATTCGAATGTCATAATAACTGAGTTGATAGGTGTTTTTAGCACTCACGAACACCCACGTTACCATCAGGGTTGCTAGAGGGTAGAAAGACTTCAGTTATCTTCATCTTTTCTGGTGACCGAGCGCTGAGTCGCTCGCTCATAGAATCCATCATATTGACCATTTCCAAAAAAAATCTTGTGGAATACCTTCGGGAGCTGCGGGCGCGCAACCTTCACGTGATGCAAGTCGTTGGGGATTGCCGGCACATATGGATCGCACGTGCGATCCCACTTCTGATGTCGAAACGGAAACCTCGAGGTTGTTTTTATGGTGAGGCAGCACCACTGTCCCCATTTGACAAGGGTTCAGTCGTGCTACCGTATATTGTTTCCAATGTAATGAAAGAGATCTAAGATCACACACTTTTAATTTTATACCACCATAACTTTATTCTACACTTCTTTTTATAAAAACTCACAAATGATAATCACAAAGAAAAAGGTTTAAGATCACACATTTTTAATTTTATACCACAATAACTTTATTTTACACTTCTTTTTATAAAAACTCACAAATAATAATCACAAAGCTTCACCAGGAAAATAGAACTACACCGACGAGCGCAAGAACTGAAGTGAGTCTATTCCCGCGTTCGTACACTAAGGAAAAGGTAATAACGTCTTAGGTGTGCTCTGATTGGTCGACGATTTGATTAATCAATACTTCACTAAAAAATAACTTTTTATTGAATTCATTAGGTTACTCAAGTAATTTAAATTACCAGGATTAATAATCAAATCGACAATTATTTGTTCTACGATTTAAAACAATATTTGAGTTAAAAGTTGATAATCAAATAAATAGTTGTTTTAATAGGAATTAGTTGTCAATAAAGAGATTTGTAAACCAAAAGAGTTTTAAAGAACTAGCTAGTTACATGTTATGTTTCTGATAAATTGCTGTTATTAAATTGTAATATTAATAATTATACACTGTTGATTATTATAATTTATAACAATTAAAAGACAATGCAAAGTTTAGGCTTCGTCAACAGAAGATGTCCTTGCGGCGACATATATATATATATATATATATATATATATATATATATATATATATATATATATATGAGTTAATTAGTATACATAGAATAATTAAATTTTATATTATTTAACACTTAACATTAGACTGGAAAAAAATAAATAAGGTTAGCAAAAAGCATAATAAAGATAAACTGAAATATTGACAGAAAACATAATGTGATAAAAGACAATACATACAGTTTATGGAAGAGAACTAAAGTTACTATTCCACATAACTATCATCACATATCACTATCCTTTTGGAACGCTGAACTACTTTGTCAGTAGATTTATTACTTCCAGCGACTGCCTTCAGTGCTTGGGTCTCTCTCCTAAAAAATTCAACCTGTCTGAACAGTTTCAAGAGCGGACAGGATAAACTTTTTGAATATTGCGAACTCCATTGACAGTACAGATATATTTGAGGACATAGTTGGACTAGTATTATTTAGGTTCTGCTGAAACTTATTCATACGAGTATTAAATAGTTCTGACATGGCTGACAGTGATCCTTTGAGGGCTTCCATGGTTTTGTGTAGTGTTAGCAAATTAAGGAAAATATATATCAAGGAATCAAGGCTGGTAAGCAGATGATTATTGTTTTACACATTAAAATATCCTAATTTCTATTTTTAAAATATAAATTACGCGATACTGATCAAAACATGTTTTACTTTTTTCACTCCTACCCACGAAAAAAACCTGAATATGAAATTAATATAATAAGAAAATTATATCAAGTTGCTGCTCATTATACTGGTTCAGTTTATCAAAATGAAATTATAACTTGGAAATCATAACAACGACACCATAATTTAGTTTAGTATTTTTGTTATTTAATTTCACAATGATCGCACTTGCATGTAATCACTATTTGATCAAAGTTAATATGTTAAATTAATATGTAGAACCAGAGTGACCGACATAGCCCAACGGATTAGTAAGCTGAAGTGGCAATGGGCCAGCCATATAGCTCGAAGAACCGACAACCGTTGGGGAAAAAAGGTTCTCGAGTGGAAGCCTCGTACCGGTAGACAAAGTGTAGGGCGACCCCCCACTAGATGGAGTGACGACCCGGTAAGACATGCAGGAAGTCGATGGATGCAGGTGGCTAAGGCCGTACTTTGTGGCCTACCTTGGGGGAGGCCTACGGTTCAGCAGTGGACTTGTGAAGAGCTGAATTGGTGATGATTGGCTGCGCAACGACGTATGACGGACTGTCTTGTACCGCAATCATAAGTACTTGTAGTTCCTATATATATATATATATATATATATATATATATATATATATATATATATATATACTCACCGGAACGGAAACTTGGCCAAGCGGTTATCTCGCGATAGCAAAAGCTTTAAGTGTTTCTGACGAATGTTTGTTATGCAAGTATGTCAAAAAATGTTTACCCTCAAGTTCAAGAGGGTAATTCATTATGTTTAAGTGCACCATGACGAATTCTTTAATTTTTAGTTGAATCGGGTCATTTGAGCGACTAAGTTCACATTTTAAATTTGTGTGTTGTGAAAAGTTTACTGATAGGTTATTCAATTATTGTGATCTTGTGTCTTAATTTAATAACTAAAGGTGCTTTAAAGCCAATAAAAATGCCATTAATACCAGCACAAGTTGCACAAGCAGTAGCATTAATTGACCAAGGGCTGACACAGCGTGAAGTTGCTATTGTGCTTAACGTACCACGGTCCTCAATGCAGTATTCACTGAAACGATACCAGGAGACAGGCCGCTACACCCGCAGGCCAGGCAGTGGGGGCGTAAGGTGCACATCGGCCCGGGACGATCGTTTTATTGTTATGGAGATTTTGAGAAACCGCTACCTGACCGCTGTTGAGATACGCCAGCGGCTCCAAATCGCAAGAGGCGTTAATGTTAGTGAGCCTACGGTGAGAAGACGAATGGAGGAAGTGAATTTAAAAGCTCGTAGACCAGCACGAGGTCCAGAACTTCTCAGACAGCACCGAGTATCCCGACTTCAGTTCGCAAGAGAACATGTCAATTGGACCCACGAGCAATGGGCTAGAGTGTTGTTCACAGATGAGTGTCGAATAGCTTTACGTGCTCCAGACGGTCGAGAACGAGTGTGGAGAAAAAGAGGAGAGAGGTTTCTACCCATTACCACCACCCAAACTGTGAGTTTCCATGGAGGCTCAATAATGGTATGGGGAGGTGTAAGTTCCGACGCACGTACAGAGTTGGTCATCGTCGATAATCGGCTTACAGCTACTCGATACATCGAGGAAGTTCTTCAGGAGCACGTAATGCCTTATTCGGGATTCATTGGACACGACCAATTCCTCCTCATGCACGATAATGCACGCCCGCACGTCGCACATTGTGTAGAGGAATATCTGGAAGAGGTTGGAATACAAAAATTACAGTGGCCAGCTCGTAGCTCGGACTTAAATCCAATTGAGCATGTATGGGGTATGCTCAAAAGAAAGATAAAGTCCAGCTCCAAACCGCCACAAACTCTAAATGAGCTCCGAAATGCAGCGCTGGCCGCTTGGGACAGCATACCGCAAGTTGATGTCAGAAATATCATTCAAAGCATGCCAGATCGAATGCAAGCGGTTATCAGGGCTAGAGGAGGAAACACCCGATATTAAAACTGATAGACAATAAAGAAACAGACTTAATTTTTAACTTTGTAGTGTTTTTAAAGTGACAATGGAAAGATGTTAATTTTAGTGAAAACATGTTATATTGAAAAAAAAAATTTCGGTGAAGTAAACATTAAATTTCTATGTTCTAAAACCATTAGAGACACTTATTGAATGCATCTACCCTTAATTTACTGTTAAAAAAACGTTCCAGTGCAAATAATCAGCAAATTCACGAGTGGCCAAGTTTCCGTGCCGGTAAGGTATATATATATATATATATATATATATATATATATATATATATATATATATATATATATATATTATATATATATATATATATATATATATATATATATATATATATATATATATATATATATATATATAATCGGAATCTCGGAAACGGCTCCAACGATTTTCATGTAATTTACTGTCCAGGGAGTTTCGGGGGCAATAAATCGATCTAGCTAGGATTTATTTTTAGAAAATATTTTTAGTTCGTGTTTTCAGGCAATGAAAAACTGCTACAATATAAGAAGTAAATTTTGACACTGTGTTAATGATCGTAATAGCTCAAGTGGATAGCGAGCGGTCGCAAAATCGTAATGCCTTGGTTCGCGTCCCGTCTTAGGTCCTTTTTCATCTTTTTCTTCAAGTTCCCTTCTTTTGTGAGAAAATCTATTATTTCCAGCACTTTTTTTTAGTATTTTATAAAAATACAAAAATTTTAATTAAACTAATTGCACTCATGATTTTTTATTCAAATAACCAGTTCAGATTTTTCTATTATGTCAATAAGATCAAAAATATTATTCATCAGTATGTAATTTGTATCTAAATGTAATTTCAAAAAAAAACCGAGCAAAGCTCGGTCATCCGGGTACTAATTATTTAAAATGCCGTATGTTTTATAAATAAAAGATATTTATTTTTAATCGCCTTTTTTATTAAAAACAACTTCTTCTTTAAATAAATCTTCTTTAAATATATCTTCTTTTTTAAATAAATTATAAATAAATATAGGTGAATAATAAAAATCCGTGACCTTGTAAATGGCCGTTTAAGAATATCCACTACCCCATATCATCCCGTGTATGTTGTAAGAGGCGACAGAGGGAAACAAATCACAAGATGGGCAGCAGCGTCTTCCTAATTATGACTAAAAATAAAATCTGCGTTTGAGAATCCGCTTGCCATGTGTGGCAACTATGGCAGATATCTTCCCTATGAGGCAATCTATGGGGAGGCCTTTGTTCAGCAGTGGACTGTAATAGGCTGTAACGGTAACGTTAATAATAGAAATCTAAATAAAGGACGGAAAACATCGACACAAGGAAAAATCCTTAAAAAAGTTTAACGTTCTGAACATTGATTTATATATTACACTAGATCGGTAATAATCGCGCCAAAGAGTTGCCACTGCACATATGGCCACAGCCATATGCCTAGCTAACGACAGTTCAGTGTTCAATGTGACGCCGACAGAGTTGAGCCGCGACAAAAAATGGGTAAATGCGTAGTGAAAGAATGCTATTTAAGGTCACAAAAACGTAATAAATTAAGCGGAATCACTTTCAACACATGATTTTTAGTTCTTGTTTTCATATAAACGTAAAAAACCTCAAATAATTAAATAAAATTATCGAAAATTGCCATTCAGGTTCAATGTTGCCACTTTTCCGCATTTGTGATTATCCTAAATTAATGGGAGACTATATAATCAATGGAGTAAGTTAATTTGTTAACTCGTATTTTATTATAATTTCCAAAATATTTAAAATCAGTTTTAACTTTCATACAAAATAATTAATTATTCGTATTTTAGTTTATTCATATCTATTAAATATATTTTATTACCTATTTTATATCAATAATTTTATATTAATTATAATTTCATATTAATCATATTAAAGAAGATCACATGTTTCGGAATATTTTTTTAACTTCTCTAATATGTAGTTTTCTTCACGATATTTCCCTTCCTTCACCGCTGAGTTGGCAAACTAGCACTTTTTAAAATTTACCTTATGTTTTCCTGTCATCGCCTAGACAAACAAGGTGATCCTTTTCTGCCTAGAAATCCATCTGGGTAGGTACCTCTTATCTAACTTTGTCACTCAAACTAGCAGTGCTTGCACTGTTGTGTCCCGTTCTGATGTCAGAGAGAGAGAGAGAGAGAGAGAGAGAGAGACATTATAATTACAGGCTGTGAGACATTCCATCATAGCTTTTAAAAGTGACAATGCATCTATTGCATCTTTTAAACTTATTTCCTTAGGTATGTGGCCGTGGAAGGAAAAGGGGAGATCTCCCGCCGGGCAAGGTGTTCTGCCCGGGGAGCGGCCAACACTCCGTGTGATAGTTCGGAGATGTTCTACATATGCTGTTTATGATGCGGAATGTTGATAGCGTGATTTAGGCTTCGGTGTGTTTCGCTTGTGCTGCGACGACAGCGCCGCTACATGTACATTAAAATGCATAAAGCGGACAAAAAGAGAACAAGACAAATGTGGAGAGATCCCAGCCGAATGCCAATCTTGATCATTGCTAGTCCAAAATAGAAGCTATAGTTGAGCCTGCCAACCTCGCACTGCAGGCAGTCTCCGAATAGGGTGATGCTAATCTTGTGAGAATCCAACGCCTCCAAAATACAAGTGAACCTTACTGAAATAAGGAGTCTGCTCACCCTAAATTTCCAGTATGTTTCTTAGGAGGACACCGACTGCTTTTAGTTGTTAGAGGTTCAGATTTCTCCAAAATTAATTGACTTACAGCAATTGCTTTGCCCCGGAGCTACCTCGGCTCTTAAATTTCACAGTACGTGAACAACGCGTGTTCGATCCCCGCCGGCACCAATGACATTTTAATTATAATTTTAACTGCTGATTTACCACGTGCTCAGTGGTGAAGGAAAACATCGTGAGTGTAGGTACCTAGGCTGAAAAAAAATCGAATATATGTGAAGTTCACCAACACGCATTGGGGCAGCGCGGCGGACATTTACTTGCCCTAAAACTCTCCAGAAATAAGAGGAGGCCTGTGCCCAGGAGTGCAACGTATATAGGCTGCAACTTTAACGTTTTTAACTTTATGTTGACCAAGGTTGGTTTGTTAAGTTCAGGTCCAAAGCACAGCAGCAAGGAAACTAGGATTCCTTGCAAGGGTACGGTGGCACTTCACGCCGTGTCATTTTCCTTACATAAAGGGAAAGTCAGCAAGGAGTTCGGCTGTCACAAAGTGGCAACTAGTAGCGTTGGACTCAATGGCTAGGCCTAATTAAAGGCTTTTGGGTGACCTTGATTTGGTTTAAATCAATCTTGTCAGCCTTGAGCACAGGCACAAATAGCAAGCTCCCCGAATTTTTATTGAATTTTGAGATAAATGGAACATGTGAAGTAACATCTTATAAAAACTATTCCAGAAAGCAAAGCAAAAAGAAAAATAATAAAATCAATAAATAAATATTATCATCGGTAAATACAATTTTAATAAGAACACTCATTAAAACAATATTAAACAGTGTCGAAGGAGGGCAAGGGAGACGCAAGGCGAATCGGTCCCATTTGGAGAAGTCTGCACATCAGAGATCTACCGTTTTTTTAACTCATTTTAGCTGTGTTAATCATTTAAAAATGCATATCAGTCAATAACCGTATTGACTTGTAACCGTATTGAAGCGCAACCGTGTTGACTGATATACCTAATTTCTTTTTTAATTAGGATTAAATTAACTTTTAATAAACCTTAAGGGGAAATATAACCTCAAATGGCTTAGCAAGATCCTCCGTTATGCCGAAAGTATTGCAGCATTAATTTTGAAATAAATATATGGTAAAGTTGAGGATTAATGTTAAGGTTTATGTTAGACGAAAACACGATTCCGTAAAATTTTCTCGATAGAAAAAAAATCCAAAGTTACTTCCAAACTGCGGGACAGGAACCAAGCTTACGCGCCGATAGTTTAGGTAATTTCTTTTTTACAGTGAAAATAATGATATTTTAAAAAAAGTAAATAACATAAGCACTGCTTTATAGTTAGTTCAGTTAGTATGCAAAGTTTCATGATCTTATTTAAAGTATTTTATGAATAACAGCGGTTTATTGTTCAGTTTGAAGGTAAATTTGGATTTTTTTTCTATCGAGAAAATTTTACGGAATCGTGTTTTCGTCTAACATAAACCTTAACATTAATCCTCAACTTTACCATATATTTATTTCAAAATTAATGCTGCAATACTTTCGGCATAACGGAGGATCTTGCTAAGCCATTTGAGGTTATATTTCCCCTTAATAGTCCGGTCAAAAAGACATTCAAGGTTACAATACCTCGAATAGAGCTAAAAATTGTTACGGAGCCCCACGTACTCAAACTTATTTAGTCTGTGCCATAAAAAGGTACCCACTGTGTGCGTGTGACAACGCGCCCCGCATACCGCACAGATTTTGTTTGCGGTGTATGTTCCAGTAAAAACTAAAAGTAGAGTTACAGCCTATATACGTCCCACTGCTGAGCACAGGCCTCCCCTCATTTCTGAGAGGGTTTTAGGGCAAGGAAGTGTCCGCCGCGCTGCCCCAATGCGTGTTAGTGAACTTCACATGTCTTCGAAATATTTTTTCCTTATTCCTGTCATGCAGGTTTTCTCACTTTGTTTTTCTTCACCGCCGAGCACGTGGTAAATCAGCACTTAAAATTGCAATTAATAATTTCATTGGTGCCGGCGGGGATCGGACCTGTACGGGGATGAACTGTTATATTTACAGCGAGCGTTAACCATCTGAACTACCACGGCTCGTCTGTTTCAGTACGTAGTATATATTAGTTAAATGATGAACATGTAAAAATTATTATAGTTTTCTAAAAATAATAAAATTAACTAATGAGTGAAATCAGTATAGGTTTAATCAAGCCCTACGTTCGAAGTTTCGTATGCTCCATTCATTAGTTTTCATCAATATCTGAAAGCAAACATTGCTACCCAAAACCGAACAAGTGTGGGTAGGACTCGCGCCCAGAGGGTTCCGTATAAACTTAATTATGCATGTAAACATTTCGTCCATCCCGAGAATTATAGGTAAGCCGAACCGAATTTTAGATCTCACTGAACATTAATCTAACGAAATACTTTTTTGTTAGAATAATAATGAAGATTAAGGTCGGATAAAAGGACAAACTTAACTTTGCCTTTAAAAAAGTGTTTTCTTAAAAGTTGTTTTATATTACGGTCAATGATCCAATTACAATTATAAGTTTGTAATTATAAAAATATTTTTAATGAGTTATACCTGCGAATAAACAATTTTAACATTGTTGCCTATATTTGTTTTTTCTTTATATAAGTACCAGCCCATGTACAACTGCAATGTTAGGGGAATCGCTGTGTGGAAAAATTGGACCGCCCATCATCAGATGGTATAAATGATATCACGAATTTTGCCATTAAGTGCGATAGTAAAATTTGGCGACTGAAATTACTCCGAACAATTACTTTGAGCAACTCCCGTTGTACATGCGTTAGAATACGTAAAAAATTGTAAATATTGATATTTTTACAACTTGACTAATTAATTTAGGCATTATTCCGTTTATTCTTTTGAAGTTGTACCGATTGGCTGTTTATGGGCTTGATTTTTTAAAATTTTAGTATTTTAAATTTAATATAAATTTTAATAAATAAAGCCCAATTGGTACAACCTCAAAATTATATATTCTGACGTATTAAAAATATTTTAGATTAATACAAGAATCAAAAGTAGGTTTGATCACAAACGTAAAGGAGAAGGGTGAAAGTTCATAAAAAGTTGGGCCTGAAGTTAAAGTAACCATTACTGCATTATTTAATACATATAATAATACTATTTAAAAAAAAAAACTTAAATGTTTACGACTGCTTCATGATAGATAAAAATATAGGATGTTATTGTTTGTATAAAAACAATGTTGCAATGCTTCAGTTATGCTTACAATGTTATTCTAACACCAAGTTAGTTATAGTTTCAGAAAATAATTATCAGACTATATTGTTAACTAGAATTTATCAGAATTTATTGTAGGACATTCAGACATTGAAGATTCAGACGCCGTCCGACTAAATTCTAAAGGTAAGAAATAATAATAAAAAGCAGAGGGAGTATGAATTAAAACCACTTTCTCTTTAAATTATCTAGTACCCGGATGTCCGAGTTTTGCTCGGTTTTTTTTTTCAAAATTATATTTAGATGCAAATTACATACTGATGAATAATATTTTTTGATCTTATTGACACAATAGAAAAAACTGAACTGGTTATTTGAATAAAAGATCATGAGTGCAATTAGTTTAATTAAAATTTTCGTATTTTTAAAAATACTAAAAAAAGGGCTCGAAATAATAGATTTTCTCACAAAAGAAAGGAACTTGAAAAAAAGAAAGGAAAAGAAGTTGGACCGAAGACAGGACGCGAACCAAGGCATTACAATTTCGCGACCGCTCGATATCCACTTGAGCTATTACGATCATTAACAAAATGTCAAAATTTACCTTCTTATATTGTAGCAGTTATATAGCCTGAAAACACGGATAAAAAGACATTTTCTTTAAAAATAAATCCTAGCTAGATCTATTTCTTGCCCACGAAACTCCGTGGACACTAAATTTTATGAAAATCGTAGGAGCCGTTTCCGAGATTCATTATCATCTATAATATCGAGATTATGTAACATAACATAAAACACTCACGCCTGTCACCCAGAGGGGTAGGCAGAGACTACATACTTCCATTTGGCACGATCCTGACACACCTCTCTCGCCTCCTTCACATCCATACACCTACGCATACATGCTCGTCGGTTAAGGATACTCCTAATTTGGCCCGTTTTCAATAAATCGCCAATTTGGTCGATAAATTTTCGCCTAGGACGTCTCTTTCCAACTCTGCCATTCACTTCTGCAACATAAATTTTCTTTGTCACTCTTTCCATATTCATTCTTTCCACATGACCAAACCACCGAAGCATTCCTTTCTTAATCCTGGTCACATCATCTTGCGAACCACACTCTTCTCTTATTACACAATTTCTTACCCTGTCATTCAGATTCAGCCCTAACATACTCCTTAACGACCGCATTTCTACTGCGTTCATTCTACTCTCGTGCTTCTTCTGCCACACTCAACTTTCACTACCATACGTTAAAGTAGGGACCAACACAGCATTGTGGATTGCCATACGTGCCTTTTTCGACATATTTTGACTCTTCACAATAGAGTGTAGGGCCCCATTTATTCTATTTCTTGCATTCACTCGTCGTTCTATATCCTTATCACATCTCTCATCCCTGATAAATACGCAACCCAGATAAACAAACTCATCTACTTGCTCGATCAACTCCCCTTCTATTCTTATTTCACGTATCGTCTTACTTTCTTCTCTTTCAAAAGCCATAACTTTCGTTTTACTTGCGTTCACTTTCATACCCCTTTCTTTTAATGATCTGTTCATTAATGTAACCATCATTTGCAGCTCAGCCGCCGACGACGCAAGAATAACTTGATCATCGCCGTACAAAAGGCATTTGACGGTTAACTCACCCATTCTTAATCCGCATTCTTCAACTTTCAAATTTTGCAAACAACTGTCCATAAATAGGTTGAACAGCCACGGGGAAGCCATACAGCCCTGTCTGACACCTTTATGGATGTCAAACCAGTCCGAGTAGACCCCGTTGATCCTAACACAAGTGCTAGAGTCCCTATAAAGCGACTCTAATGCCTGTATCAAGCCAGCGTTCAACCCAAATGTATTCAGTGTTTGCCATAGCACATCACTATCCACTCTGTCATATGCCTTTTCCAAGTCCATGAACGCACAAAAAACTTTTTGGTTTTTGGCCAAAAACTTTTCCGCGATCATGCGCATGGAAAAGACTTGATCTGTACATCCCATTCCCTTTCTAAATCCCGTTTGCACATCCCAAATTTTTTCATTAGTTTCTTTCATGACCCTTTCAATCAGTACCTTAGCATACAGTTTTCCCACAATGCTAAGAAGGCTGATACTACGGTAGTTTTTACAGTCCTGCTGCGACCCTTTTCCTTTATATACTTGGACTATCACGGCTTTGCACCAGTCTACCGGTACCCGCTTCAGTTCATCAGCATAAATTAAACAAGGTGTGCAGCAGGCCTGCCAGCACTTCCTCTCCAGCCCTTAGCATTTCGAGTGAAACTCTATCATATCTGGCAGCCGTACCTGCTTTCATGCTTTTCATTGCTTTCATTATTTTATCTATACTTATCTCGCTACCTCTTTCCTCTTCTTTCGGAGTTTCTACTGCATTTATTTTATACGTTGTATCTTCACTCATAAAAACGCTTTCAAAATATTCCTTCCATCTCTTTAAACTCAAAACTTCATCATTCAGAATAAAGCCATTCTCATCTCTTATAGCATTAATTATAGGCTGTTTTGAATTTCCCCTGGCAGTTCTTACGAGTTTCGAGAACATTTTAATATTTGCTTGGAAGTTATGCGATATTTTTCCATCATTCTTATCCGTTCTTTCTTGCTTTTTCCTTTCAACTACTTCTTTTACTCTCTTATTTAGATGTATAAATACTGTTTTTTTTTCTTTCAATATCATCATTCGTACCGCTAGAATTACCAGCCTTTTTTGCTAGTAAATCTAGCCATGCTCTCTTTTTTGCTTCAACTTCCATACGTATCTCATCGTCCCACCATAACGTATTATTTTTCCTTTCATTCTTTCTCTTACTAACAGCACATACTTCGTTAGCTGCATCCACTAAATCTTTGTTAACATTTTGCCATACATTCTGCAAGTCTAATTCATTCATATATAATTCATCCAAACCACTACTTATATTTTCTTTCGGCCTACATTTGAACTTGTTTTTCTCACCTTCATCTTGTAACCTTTCTGTTATAATACGCTGTAACGCAGTGGTAGACACAAATGACCGATGGTGCTAACGCCTGAATAGACCATTGATTCGGCATAAAACAAAATAATGATCTGCTCCTACATTAGACCCCCGGTAAACCCTTGTATGTACCACTGCACCCCTCATTCTCCTCCTCATTCCTCAAGCATGATAGATTCCGCAATTACGAAATCTATCATGCTTCTATCATCACCTCCTTCCCAAGTATACGTGTGAATTCTCTTGTGGCGAAAGCAAGTGTTCGTCACAAAAAGATTCTTTTCCATACATTCGGTGAGGAGGCCTTCACCATTTTCATTAATACTTTCATCACCAAACGTTCCCAATATCCTTTCATAACCAAGCCTTCTCACCCCAACCCTTCCATTAAAATCTAGCATAATAATATTTTCATTTCCCTTACATTTCATTAACACCCTCCTTACCATTTCCCAAAACTGCTCTCGGTATAAGTGGGCTTAGACATGTCTGGGGCGTAGACCCCTAGCACAAACAACTTCTTTAAGCCCACTTTCATTCGTATCCATAGCAGTCTTGGGCTTACACATTCATACTCTTTCACATATAGGCCAATTCTTTCTGAAAGGATGATACCTACTGCCTGGCATGCCCACTCAATCTCGTCTACACCAGACCAGTATGCGGCATACATGCCATGTTTCGTCTTATTTACACATAACACATCTATTCTTCTATCATACATCATATCGCATACTTCATCCATTTTATCATTCATTGCTCCACATACATTCAACGTAGCCAGACGGGTCTCTGTAATCCACTTTTCGCCCCTCCGGGAGACAGAACGTGACGGGTGGCGAACCTCGTCGCCGGTTTTCCTCCCGGAGATTCTTCGCACTCCTGCCCCATTAAAGGGGCGCCGGGAACTCGGGACCATTTCTTTTGTTTGATTCCTCATGGTGCGAAATATGGGGTAGTATATTTTACGCCGCTACCACGGCGAGGAGCCGAGTCTGTGCTATCGGCTTGTCGCTCATTTAGTACCACTCGGGGGACACGTGTAGGGTGAGCCTAGGATTAAGTGGTCAAAGCCTACGGACGCGAGCGACTCATCCCCCGAGATTATATTATATACACAAGAATTGCTCGTTTAAAGTTATAGGATTCATCGTCCCCTTCCATCCATCACAAATAATTAAAATATAGATCGTCTAAAAACTGTGCAGGCCGTATTAAATTATATTGATACCCAGCTTAGGTACCATATTATGGACATTACACATGACAACAGCAACCTACAGTTCTTTTTCCTACTAAGCAATTACAATAATACTGTTTGTTGACCTCTTTACCATTAAGAGAACTTTCAACTGAAATATATGCAAGATATGTTTTTAAACTTACATGTCTCGATTATATACGACCTCTTTATAGCCAGCTAGAATGATTGGATATTAACAGTTCTCTAAGTAGGTTGCTGTTCGTATTTCTTTATTTAAGAATAATAATGAAGTACGGTCGGTACGGTGAAAATAAGGGAAGTGAGTATTGTTTTGATTAAATATTTAATTTCTTATGCCATGATAAAACTATTTAATATTTTATTTATAACTACAAAAAAAAACTGAAAAAAAATTTTGATAAATATTTCACTTGTGTAACGTTAGCCCCAGATTCGCCCGTTATTATTTCAAAATGAGGCTCACATTTTTTCTTGGAACTAAGTGTGACATATGAGCACATAGCCCACCTGATAATATTTGGATCCTGCATCCTATAAAGAGGGTTTCTGACTCGTTACTCAACAAACGTACAAAGCGCAATGCTCACCCGTTTTTGAAGTTCAAAAAATACAAAATATCTATGGGACTTCATACATTAATTTGTTTTTAAAATAAGTAATGGTGATAACCTAATCGAAAACTACAAGTATTTATTGTATAATCTGTGTGTTTTCAAAAAAAAATTTTAGAACATATTTTGAAATTCGCCAAGAGGCATTGCGTAGCGCGGAGTCTTTCTGCCCCGAAATCCTTTCACAAATTAGAGAAGGCTTGCTTCCAACAGTCGGACGTATATGTGTATTTACTATTTAGACATTTATACATAGCAAGCATTACATAATATTCGGAAATATAAGACCGCAAGAGTATTTATGGAGATATATACACTCGTTTGCCGCAACTAACCCGTAAAAAAGTATTCCAGATCGAATTTCATCCACAACTAAGACATTTGCACAGGTCGGGATTATAGTGTATGAGTATGTGCGCAAGCACAGGCATACCCTGTATTCCTTCACTTTCATAGACCAATGAGACAGCATCCTATACAACCACATAGAGATCAGACGCAAAATCAACGGTTTTATGGGCTTCCCGAAGCCAGCATTGAAATAACGCCAACTTCATGACTCCGTGTTCCTACTAAAATTTTCTCGGTAGAAAAACCCAGTAACTGGTTTTGGTCTGAACCGGGATTCAAACCCTAGAACACATGATCAGCAGTATATTTTAATAGACCAACGAATTAGTCAATTGACACTTACCCGTAAACTATAAATAGAAAGAAAGAAAGAAATTCTCTGTTTTGACACAGACAAATTGACGAACAACAATATACTAATTTATGACAAAAAACGTAATTCCATAAATTTGGTATTGAACGTTAAAGACGTGCCAAAAAAGATCATTTTTCAGCTTGTGTTGTGGCGACACCACTATGCTGATTTACAATGATAACCAAATCAGTGGAGTTGTATCCACCGAGCGTGTACTTATTCCTATACGTGACTGTCAGGCATATTCATACATTCATCCTAGTTGTAAAGTAAGTTGGTAAAATATAACAGTATTAGTTCAAAGAGAAACAAAAGAAACAATTACAAACTATAAATTTTACCATTACAACATTAAAACTAACGTAAAAATAAATAGTACCGTACTAAATTGCAAATAAAGGTTGCTCGGAACTACCATGCGCGAGACCTATGTCTTTACTCATGTACCCAAACTGCGTCATCGCGTCATCGTGAAGTAAATGGAATATGTTCGCCGGAGCAGTTCCGACAGAAGGGCTTTCGAGGTCACGCAGTTCTATAACAATTTTTTAAAGACATCATAATCATTTCATAGGTACAAGATATGTTTTGTGAAAAAATATCTAAAGGTAAGTTTTATGATCTGAGCTCAGAACATCACATACTATCAATAGTATATCAAAGTGATTTTTATTTTTAGAAATCTTAAATATTGCAAATATGATAAAGTTTAACTTAGATGCAATATCAGATTAGCAGTATATTTGTGTGTAGCAGTCGGAAGAGATACGGAGAACTCCTTTGAGCTCTCCTCTTAGTAAGATCATAAAATTTCTTATGGTACAAATAAGAAGAAGGATTATCAGTGTAAGATGTCACATAGGTAATCAAAAGCCACAATTTTACAAATCACATTAATAGTTTATTTAAAACGATAAAATAAAAATAAAATTGACTAGTCTATGTAAAACTCGTCACGTTATTGCAAAAAGCTATTGAAAAGCAATTCGGAATTGAATTTACTTAAAGTTTTTTGTTCTTTCTTAATTACGTTTCTTTCAATTACTTTAACTGTTCCTTGCGACTTTAGTATTTTAAAAAGAAGAAGAAACTTTTGGTTTTAAAATTAAAGTCGCAGTTTTTGCTGTACGGTGGCAGTTTCGTAAGAAAATCCATCGTATGATGGCGGTGTTTGCATTTTGTTTACATCAGTCATAAAAAAGCTTGACTGGCAATAAGAAGTAGCGTCAAAGGTGCGAGACTGCTGGTAATGCGATCGTCAAATCGTCTGCCAAGTGTGACGGTTAAGACAAACTTTCCTAATACGAAAAAGAGCCATGTCTAGCAGTGCACTTTTATAGCCTAATAATAAAGAAGGAGAATATTATTTAAAAAAAATCTCCTTCCTCGAATCGTCCTACACATTAATAATAACATCAACAACATCATCTAGAACTCGGTCATGCTTGCAGTATTAGTGTTTTAATTACAAGGTAAACACAATGCTCCCACTTTTCTAAGGAATATCCAACAAATAATCCCTCTTACGTATTTGTAAATAACTTCTGTGAAATGGTTTTTAATAAATTAAAATCCTTTTTTAAGTTTGTCCAAGGCTTTACATTATATCTGGCATATACGAGTTGGTAAAAGCCGCCATCTATTTGAGGTCAGTCCTTTGTTTCAATCATTTATCGGCATTTATACGATTTTTTCTATCATTGTCTATGCTTTAAAGTTAGAACCATGTAATTTCATGAGGTCCTGGGTTCGAATCCCAGGTCGGGTCAAACATTCTCATTAATACTTTCATCACCAAACGTTCCCAGTATCCTTTCATAACCAAGCCTCCTTACCCCAACCCTTCCATTAAAATCTCCTAACATAACAATATTTTCAACATTCTGTCGTAGTTAATATATATATTCCTCGTATCTCGTAATTTGGTAATATATTAGGCATTCGTTTTTCACTTATTCTGAAATTAAAGAAATTGACCTATATGACCTATGGATCTGAGACGTGGTCCTTTACAACCGGCTGTATAAGCAAGCTCAAAGTCGAGCTACGAAGAGGGCTATGCTCGGCGTTTCTCCGTGTGATAAACTTAGGAATGAGGATATCAACAGTAGAACCAGAGTAACCGACATAGTCCAATGGATTAGAAAACTAAACTGAAGTGGTAATGGGCCGGCCAAATAGCTCAAAGAACCGATAACCAATGGGGAAAAATGGTTCTTGAGTGGCAGCCTCGTACCGTCAGGCGAATGTAGAGCGTCCTCCCTATAGATAGAACGATTACCTAGTAGGACATGAAGAAAGTCGATGGATGCAGGTGGCTTAGGACCGTGCTTTGTAGCATTCCTCGGGGAAGACCTATGTTCAGCACTGAAGTGGTGAAGGGCTGTAATGATGATGAGACGCATTGCCTACCCCTTTTGCTTCTTAGGTAAGGCACACCAGGAACACAAGCTGAACTTTCCTCCGTGGCCTCAACTTCACCTGTGCAAAGGACGTATCCGAGACCGATACGCTGAGGTCATTGGACCAGGCAAAAACGGGTACTTTAAAGCACCTGCTTTATCCTGACCCCAGCGGCGTATCAAGTCGATCGCTCCACCGTCAATCAAGTTTTGGCTAAGTAGGATAGGGATACCGGTGCCTCGTAATACCATTACTCCTCTCCCCAGTAGTCCCACCACCACCGCATCAAGAGTTCCACCAGAGTTGCAGAGGAGAGGGTGAGTGGTAGGGGAGTAACAATACTTCTCTTCCCAATTCCAATAAAAATAAAAACAATACTCCTCTTCGCAATTCCATCTCGGCTGCGGCGGTAGGCGGATAGGATACCCCTTTCACCGCAGTTCACCAGCTCACATCCGAAGGTGGCCCATCAAGCCCACTCGGAATGAGTAACTTTAACCAGCCCTACACCTTGGGCCAGCTGTGAGGCTTCCTCTTAGTTCACGGCGCGTGACCAAGCCACGGTTTCTAATCTTTCCGCCATAACAAGGGACGTCGGACCCACCTGCCCATACATTAAGCGGTCCGAGACGAATCAAATCTCACTCACTTGCTATCATTTATTTTATCGCATTTCAGGGCGGCCTGCATAACGGTGCAGAGGCGTCGGAGCTGTGGAAGGCTGTGCTATTTCGTTTATAAGAAATTTGGTCTTTTTTTGTCCATGCATGTTTTCTTTCCGTGGGTCACAATCCAGGACAATATTTATAGATTGAAAATTGATTGAATTGTCAACTAACCTACAACACCTCAGTTGTTTTTACTATAAGAACGTAGTTTGTATGTCATTTACATGAATTAATTAAATCGAACGTTGAACTTGAGAGCTGAAGACATTTGAATAAAACTAAAAAAAACGATTGTCAAACCATTAGCTAAGCGTGTCAATTAAGACATATATACCATATGTGTTAGTAGCCATGATACCTTTGTAGTACTTCCTTCGGAATAAAATCAGATGATCTTTTTGTTAATGCGGCCATTACCTAAATTCGGTCACTATGTCACAAACATAAAATACCTAGAAATTTTTATAATATGTTTTATCGCACTACTATTAAAATATTGTACTATAACTAGTAACAGCAAATAATATTTAATTCAAAAACAGAAGAAAAGTGTGGAAAGAAACGGAGAGAAACATACCTTGTAATTTAATTAATAAAGATTCTCTTTAAAAAGTAATATTAACATGAATAATTACATATGTGCGAATTATGAAAGCCATGGTAAAATATATTATTCAGTTCCACACATTGAAGTAATATGTACTTACGTACTAGAACAGCTATCTAATACAAAAATGTGCGCTACTCTGTGTTCGCGCGTTGTTTTTTTATCATAGAATAAACATAGGTAGAATGACCCGTAGGTAATAGTAGATTGTATTGTTAAATAAGTTGATTATATCGAGAACAATATTTAAATTTTGTCATTTAGTATATTATATTTGCTTATTTAATATAATATTACATAATATAATATCACAATTACATTTTAATGATATTTTTATCTGAATATTTTAAAAGGTATCTAAGTCAAATATAAACAACATACTAAATGTATGTTTAACAAAACTTATTAACATAACATTTAAATTACATCACATTACCGCGTATTAGTCTGGTGTAGGCGAGACCGAACGGGCATGCCAGGGAGTCGGTTTCATCCTTTCAGAAAGAATGGGTCAATGTGTGAAAGAGTATGAATGTGTAAGCCCAAGACTGCTATGGATACGAATGAAAGTGGGCTTAAAGAAACTGTTCCTGCTAGGGGTGTACGCCCCAGACATGTCTAAGCCCACTTACATCCGAGAGCAGTTTTGGGACATGGTAAGGATGGTGTTGACAAAATGTAAGGAAAATGAAAATATTATTATGTTAGGAGACTTTAATGGAAGGGTTGGGGTGAAGAGGTCTGGTTATGAAAGGATATTGGGAACGTTTGGTGATGAAAGTATAAATGAGAATGGTGAAGACCTCCTCACCGTATGTGCGGAAAAGAATCTTTTTGTGACGAATACTTTTTTTCGTCATAAGAAGATTCACATGTATACATAGGAAAGAGGTGATGATAGAAGCATGATAGAATTCGTAATTGTGGATGAAAGAATGAGGAGCTCAGTCGTAGATACAAGGGTTTACCGGGGGTCCAACGTAGGGACGGATCATTACTTGGTCTTATGTCGAATTAATGGTCTTTTCAAGCGTTGGCGGCATCGAACATCTGTATCTACCACTGCGTTACAGCGTATAAGAATAGAGAAGTTACAAGATGAAGATGTGATAGAAAAGTATAAATGTAGACTGAGAGAAAGTATTAGATGTTTGAATGAGTTGTGTATGAATGATTTAGACTTGAATACTGTGTGGGATAATATTAAGAAAGGTTTGGTGGATACCGCCACCGAAGTATGCGGTGTAAGTAAGAGAACAAATGAAAGGAAAAGTAATACGTTATGGTGGGATGATGAGGTACGGGTGGAAGTTGAATCAAAGAAGAAAGCATGGTTAGATTTACTAGCAACCAAAGCTGATAATTCTTCTGGTATGAATGATGAGATTGAAAGAAAAAGGCAGAATTTAGACGTCTAAATAAGAGAGTAAAAGAAGTTGTTGAAAGGAAAAAGAAAGAAAGAACGGATAAGAATGTTAGAAGGATATCTGATAATTTCCAGGCTAACATAAAAATGTTCTGGAAACTCGTAAGAACTGCCAGGGGAAATACAAAACAGCCTATAATAAATGCTATAAGAGACGAGAATGGATGTATTCTGAATGATGAAGTTTCGAATTTAAACAGATGGAAGGAATACTTTGAAAGCGTGTTTATGAGTGAAGAGTCGTATGAATTAAATGAACTAGAAATTCCGAAAGAAGTGGAAAGGGGTATGGAGATAAGTGTAGATGAAATAATGAAAGCAATGAAAAGCATGAAAGCAGGTAAGGCAGCTGGATATGATAGAGTATCACTCGAGATGCTAAGGGCTGGAGAGGGAGTGGTGGCAGGCCTGCTGTACACCTTGTTTAATTTATGTTGGGAATTAAAACGGGTACCGGATGACTGGTGTAAAGCAGTTATAGTACCAATATATAAAGGAAAAGGGTCACAGCAGGACTGCAAAAACTACCGCGGTATCAGCTTGCTTAGTATTGTGGGTAAACTGTATGCTAAGGTGTTAATTGAAAGAGTTATGAAAGAAACTGATGGAAAAATTTGGGATGTGCAAGCGGGTTTTAGAAAGGGAATGGGGTGTACAGATCAAGTCTTTTCCATGCGCACGATTGCGGAGAAGTTTTTGGCCAAAAACCAGAAAGTTTTTTGTGCGTTCATGGACTTGGAAAAGGCTTATGACAGAGTGGACAGGATGTGTTATGGCAAACACTGAACTCATATGGGTTGAGCGCTGGTTTGATACAGGCATTAAGGTCTCTTTATAGCGACTCTAGTGCTTGTGTCAGGATCAATGGGGTCTACTCGGACTGGTTTGGCATCCAAAAAGGTGTCAGACAGGGCTGTGTGGCTTCCCCCTTGGCTGTTCAACCTATTTATGGACCGGTGTTTGCAAACTTTGAAAGATGAAGAATGTGGGTTAAGAATGGGCGAGTTAACCGTCAAATGCCTTTTGTATGCCGATGATCAAGTCATACTTGCGTCATCGGCGGCAGAGTTGCAAATGATGGTTACATTAATGAACTGGGAATTAAAAGAAAGGGGAATGAAAGTGAACGCAAGTAAGACGAAAGTGATGGTTTTTGAAAGAGAAGAAAGCAAAACGGTATGTGAAATAAGAATAGAAGGAGAGTTGATTGAGCAAGTGGATGAGTTTGTGTATTTGGGATGTGTATTTAGCAGGGATGGTAGATATGATAAGGATATAGAACGACGAGTAAATGCAGGGAATAGAGTGAATGGGGCACTACACTCTATTATGAAGAACCAGAATTTGTCAAAACAGGCACGTATGGTAATTCTTAATGCTGTGTTAGTCCCTACTTTAATGTATAGTAGTGAAAGCTGGGTGTGGCAGAAGAAGCACGAAAGTAAAATAAATGCTGTAGAAATGCGGTCTTTAAGGAATATGCTAGGGTGTAATCTGAATGACAGGGTGAGAAATTGCGTGATAAGAGATAAATGTGGTATGCAAGATGATGTTGTGACCAGGATTAAGAAAGGAATGCTTCGGTGGTTTGGTCACGTAGAAAGAATGAATGAGGAAAGAGTGACAAAGCAAATTTATATGGCAGATGTGAATGGCCGAGTCGGGAAGGGACGCCCTAGGAAAAAGTTTATCGACCAAATTGGCGATATTTTGGAAATGGGCCACGTTAGAAGTACCCTTAACCGACGAGCATGTATGCGTAGATATATGGATGTAAAGGAGGCGAAAGAGGTATGTCAGGATCGTGCCAAATGGAAGTCCGTAGTCTCTGCCTACCCCTCTGGGTGACAGGCGTGAGTGTTTATGTTATGTTATGTTAAATTACATATAATTTCTAATTTAAATAAATATACTACAATATATTTATTTAAATTAGAACAAAAGTCGTTCATAAATGCTGGGCACGCGAGAGTTAAGAATGGACGAATTTATACCACTTTGACTTGGATGTGGAAACCTAAAAATAAAATAAAAGAATAATAAGCAGATTTAAACATTAAAAATTTTGCCAAATTATAATAACTTAAGTATGTTTCAACAAAAAAATGTGTATACCTAATAATATATTCGTCCTATACTAAGTACCCACAAAAATGTCGCATCTGAACATATTAATTTCATAATCTATATTCCATGACACGAGATGGCGTCTTAGGAATAATTTGTTTTATTATTAATACATAATACGTTTTTATTGATTAAGTATCTTATTAACCGATAAAAAGTAATTCCTTGGTTTTTACTGACATTTCTTGAATTATTTGTGCAGTACAAACGACGGCATATTTTTTTCAAGAGATTTTTTTAAATCAACACAACACTTGACAACTCTACAAGCGCCTAGCGAGTGACTGATTAAAGTGTGGTGTATGCACCGCAGTTGAGTAGAACAGAGTAGCTGAATGCAGTGTCACCTCTAGTACGTAGTACATAATAGCTAAATAGTTCCACATGAACTTCTTGGCATTTCTCTTAATCGACTATTTTGACACCCAAGGAAAAAATAGGGTAATAGATTATCCTATATTATAAGTCGCTATAATTAGGGAAATATTTGTATTATATTAAAATTAATTATACCTACGTGGTTTCAAAGTACTGTATTGCATCTTTAAGGTAGACCTAATTTTTATATAAAAGATATGAAAATTAATTAGCTATGGTCCGTACATATTAAATATAAAGAAACACATATTTTGTTCTATGGTGTTCCGTTTTGAAGGGTACAGAGAGCAGAATAGTTACAGTATGTGAGGCACTTCAACGTAGTGCTTATAGGTAACAACAAATCTGTAGCCTTTTTGGTTTGAAGTAAACCATTAGGTGGGCTGTAAGTTTGTTTATCACACCATTAGCATTATAAATTGCCTCAAAGTAACCCTACTTTGATTGTATATGTTGAAGTCATTATTGAGTTGTTTTCCTTATTTTTGAATATCTACTATTTAGAACTTTTTAAAATTAAAATGTGTTATCAAATAATGTTAGAAAAATTGTCAAGGAAACTGTGTTTTACGCAAACTCGTCGAACTGCATTTATTTCTCGGGAATTTGTTCACTATATTACTATACTAAGATACTCGCAATAAATCTTATAGAGGAGTATATTTAATGTCAAGTACCGTTTTCCACGTGAAATGGAGTAAGGAGCTACGAAATGGAAGGCGGTACTCGAACGGAAAGTGTTCTTACATTGTTAAAAGAACAAAACAATATAATATACTATTATTAGAGGCGAAAAAATTTTAATTTTCTACATTATTAAGCTACACATAGTTTTAATTTTATCATAGTATGTTACTTTTGTTAGACTTATTGTTACTTTATTTAATTGTAATCATATTTATTCCTGTATGTAAACATGTGTAATTGAAAATGAAATAAATATTATTATTAATTAAATATCATTTTGGTTCTTCTTCACCATCAGTCTGTAAATTTCCACTTCTTGACGTGAACCCCTCCCATTGTAAGGAGAATTTGCAATAATCAACTATGGCAATATTATGTACTTGTGTAATGAGGAAATTTATGAGAGACTTATGTTCAGCCGTAGACTGAATGCATTCCTATACTCGTATAAATCCCAGAGCCAAGGCCGTTTTGAGAAGTGAACCTGATACCTGTGCCACTAAGCGGAAAGAAAGTCGACAAGAAAATGTCATCGTTGTGTCAACGAGTTACAAACGTAACAACACTTGCTTGAGAAATTCCCGGTGTAGGCAGAAGCTTATCATTAAAGCGTGAGGGATGACTTCTTCTTTATTAAGCTTGTTTTGTTTGTTTAAACAAGATGAGAGTGTTGTCATATCATGTTGTCCTTGGAAAACAAGAAATATTGCAGAGTATTTAAAAATGTCATAGTTAGCCCAGCTCCCCTCAGTTTTTTAATATTAACATTTGGTTCGATCTACGCTGAACAAGCTTACAATACCTTGAGGCCTTTCAGTGGTATGCTTCGGTTTGAATTTAATTTTGTTAATTACAGAATCCCAAGCAGATGGCGGCATCCATCCATCTTCTCTATTGAAATTAGGATGTTTTTTTTTTAATTTTAATTTTAATTTCAATAGCCTCACGAGTTATCCTTGGTAGGAATCGGTGTTCTTTTGTGAGGATTTGTGGTTTATTAAATCTGACATAATGGTGGGGACGATCTTGAACATATTCACAGACTGCTGACTTCCTGGGGCGTCGGTGTTTCACATCAGCTGTATGTTTTTCCACTCGGGTTTTTACAGATCTTTTTGTTTGTCCTATGTAAGTGAGACTACATTCACAATCTAGCTTGTACACTCCTGCATCACAATATTTTTAGTTATCAATAAAATGGGAAAACTATTTTGCTCTGAGAGTTCAAATGGGCTTTTACTAACCTCTTACCTATTCCACTGCCGAGCAGCATTGCACCAAATGTAGTATTCCGGTTAAAAAGGTGAGGGGGAGGTTAAAAGCTTGTGAGGCATTTTGTCTCAGTCCTCAGGACACAGTCCTCAAAAGACGTTTGTGAACTTGGTTGCAATGACCTATAATCACCAGGTGATTAGATTATTAGTCACTTTAAAAGTTAAAAGCATGGTATAAAAATAAAAAGGGATTCTCAAAAAAAAATACACAAATGAAAATTGGTAAAAATTTATTTTCAATTATATTTTCCAATTGTACCAAATACATACTGTATGGAATCCAATACTTAGACGTTAAGCGATTTATTGTTCGATACGATTTGATATATTGTAGGGCCGCGCATACGTAATTTATAAAGTTTGTTGTGAAGAGAACGTTTTACAAGAAAAATTATGTTTCTTGTATTAAGCACTAATGGTTATGAGTTATTGTTTGTGTCTGCTTTTAACCTTGATTAAAAATATTGAATTTCTCTTACGAGTAAACTTTGAAGGACTTTTTCCAATGTAAAGCAAACTAATACTTGGTGCTAATTTACTAAGTCGAAGTTGACGACACTGGCTGGGTATGTTACTGTTTCTACCGACAAGCAGCAGTGCGTGCACTGCTATATTCCGGTCTGAAGGGTACAGAGAGCAGCATAGTTACAGTATGTGCATTTAATATAGGTGGGCTATAAGTTAGTTATTCACTAAGAAGAAAAAACAAGTAATTTTAAAAATTAGAGATATGTTTAGTCTATATTTATTGCACTGAAAATACTAAATTGCTGAAATTGTATACAAAAAGGGCGAATCCATAAAAAATTTGAGTAATATTTAACTTTCTATGTTGTAAAATAAATCAACAGTCACAAAAATTATGTCTATGTAAAGGTAAAACAATATACTGTATTTAAAATCAAACTTTATGAAACGGTTAAGTAAATTGACAACTGATGGGGAAGAATGATTCCCGAGTGGCATCCTCGTGAAGGCAGGTAAGTGAAGTGTAAGAACACACACACATACACACACATATATATATATATATATATATATATATATATATATATATACACTACTAAAAACATATGTAGTCATAGATTAAAATCAAAGATAAACTATCGGAAGTAACTACAACGAAGGGATGGATTTATCCCTTCGTTGTAGTTACTTCCGATAGTTTTACTACAAATGAAATAAAAGGGGACATAACATACGAAAATAAAAAAATATTATCTATAATATATATTAGACAAAGGAATTTAAACTAATTTTACTTTTAAACAAGACTCCGATTAACTTATTCTCTGCATGCAAAATTCCCCTAGAGACTAGAACTGCTCGGGGCAAAAGGAGTAATAAGTCAAAGGCGACCCCTGCCACGCTATACGTGAATTTCTGCAACATCAGGGGACTTCATTCAAACCTTAACGCCGTCCACTACAATCCGAAAACGGCGGCCGGCCTTGCTCTTTCTAACCGAGACACAGGTGTCCTCCCGGACGACCGATATTTCGTATCTCTCCTACCCGGGGTACAAATTAGAACACTCCTTTGTGCCCCGGGCTGGTGTTTGTGTGTACGTAAGGGAGGACATCTGTTCTCGACGCCTCGGCAGCCAGAATAGTGTTCTCATTTTTAGGTCAGGGCACCCCAGTGTCATATCCTTCCACTTGACAGCATCCAGCGCAGATCAATTTGAATCGTCAAAGACCGAGTTATTTCCGATCGGCTGGATTCACTGGCGCTGCGAAGAGATGTTGCATCTCTTTGCGTATTTTATCGCATCTACCACGGGGAGTGATCTGAGGAATTGTTCGGACTAATTCCAGCCTCACAATTTCACCATCAAACATCGCGACAAAACTCGTGATACCATCCATAACATCTGGATGACTGGCGGTCCACCACCGTGCGATTTAAGAAGTTTTCTTCCTCGCACAACTTCCTTGTGGAATCGACTACCACCAGAGATTTTTCCGGCATGATACGGTTTAGGTACCTGCAAGAAAAGAGCCTACTCCTTTTTAAAAAGCCGGCAATGCGTCTGCAATTCCCCTGGTGTTGCAATGTTCATGGGCGGCGGTAGTCACTTACCATCAGGTGAGCCGCATGCTCGTTTGCCCCCTCTCCTACAAAAAAAATAAGAAGTTAATATTCTTTTTATTACACGAGCACGTTATAGTAAAACTAAATAAATATCAATATTTAATATTTAATGTAAAATTTTATTACATTAATCGAGGAAAGCAAGGCGAATTGTTAAAAATGTAACTTTTAATTCGGATTTAATAAATTATATGCCGCGACTAGCGTCGCGCAATAACGCAATTGCTTGGAATTCATAGAAACTTGAACACTGTCTGTTATTCACATACTGCATTAAATTAATTTTGTAGTAGCTAAATATGTGACAATATCAATTAGGTAGTTTCTCTATATTAAATTAGAATACTGTGTAATTAGTCAATATGATACAGCAGTATATAGATAATACATTTTCAAAATTATTACACTCAAAAATATTTAAATATAAAAATATTTTTCGGTAACGAAAACAATAATAAGGAAATAAAAAATAATAAAACATCTATGCACTAATTATGGGATAAATATGGATTTTTAAGTGGTAGAGCCACGCGGCAGATTTGCTGTCGCACGTATGGGCCGGCTCAAACCGGGGTGGTACCACGACCTCACAGAATACCGGCGTGAAGTGGAAGCTCTGCTTCCGCGTTTCGTCTGGTGAGTGCAGGTGGCCGGAGGCCCAAATGCCCCCCCTCCCATCAACATGGTAGCGGAATTAAATGATAGACTACCCCAGGAGGGTACCAGCACCCCTGGAGAATCCCTCGCTGAGCATCCACGACCATGTTTCTCCACTTCTGAGCGTGGGTGCTCAGGCTGCCCCGCGTATTCCGGGGGGGGGGGGGGGGCAAAATTCCGCTCAAGACTAAAACTGCTCAGGGCAAACGGAGCAACAAGACCAAGGCGACCCCTGCCACGCTGTCCGTGAATTTCTGCAATATCAGGGGACTTCACTCTAACCTAAACGCCGTCCACTACCATCTCGAGACGGCGAGGCCGGCTCTGCTCTTTCTGACCGAGACGCAGGTGTCCTCTCCGGCTGATGTCTCGTATCTCTCCTGCCCGGGGTACAAACTGGAACACTCCTTTGTGCCTCGGGTTGGAGTTTGCGTTTACGTCAGAGAGGACATCTGTTCTCGACGCCTCGGCAGACTTGAAGGTTCGGACCTGTCCATCCTTTGGCTACGCGTAGACAGCGACGACCATCCGCGCGTCTACGGGTGCCTCTATAGGTCCCATAGCGGTAATGCCGAAACAGACCGACTCTTCGAACACGTCCAAATGGCTGCAGATTCGTTGCTACAGCAGATCCCCTCCGCAGAGATCGTGATCCTCGGCGACTTTAACGCCCATCACGCCGAATGGCTCGGTTCACGTTTAACCGATCATGCGGGGAGATCTGTTCATGATTTTGCCTTAGCATATGTTCTGACACAACTGGTTACTTCGCCTACGCGGATTCCAGATGTGGAGGATCATGCACCTTCCCTGTTGGACCTTCTGCTGACCTCTCACCTGGACGGATATCAGATTTCCGCCGACGCCCCTTTAGGCTCCTCGGACCGTTGTCTTGTCCGGAGTGTGGTGCCACTCACGCTGAAATCGCGGTTGCATTCTGCAGGCTGCCGCCGTGTTTGGCACTATAGGTCAGCCGATTGGGATGGGATGCGGTCTTTCTTTGCATCCTACCCTTGGGGGCGGGTTTGCTTCTCGCCGGACGATCCCAACGTTGTTGCGGATTCTGTCGCTGATGCGGTACTTCAGGGTATGGAACTTTTTATTCCTTCCTCTGTGGTGCCCATTGGAGGCAAATCTCAGCCATGGTTTGGTCGCTCCTGTAAAATAGCATCACGCTATAAGCAGGAGTGCTACCGAGCCTGGGCTGACACATCAGCGTCCAGGGATGTAAACACCAGCGCTCTAAAAAAGAACTATAATTCCGCCTCTAGGTCCTTCAAAAGAGTCATTGCCAAGGCAAAATCAGAGCACATAGGCAGAATTGGCGAGAGACTAGTTCGTCTTCCTTCTGGAACCCGTGCATTCTGGTCTCTCACCAAGGCTGTCCAGGGGAATTTCTGTCAGCCACCTCTTCCATCTCTGCACAGGGAGGACGACTCACTGGCACACACCGCAAAGCCGGTGCCGGAGAAAGCCGATCTTCTAGGCTCTTTCTTTGCGTCTAACTCGACTCTCGATGACGGGGGGAGTACGCCGCCGACCATCCCGCGGTGTGAGTGCTCCATGCCGGAAGTGCAGTTCACTCAGCGCTCGGTTCGCAAAGCACTCCTCTCCCTGGACATCCACAAGTCGAGTGGGCCTGACGGAATCCCCCCAATTGTGCTGAGGACGTGTGCTCCAGAGTTGGCACCGGTTTTAACGCGTCTATTCCGGTACTCCTACTCCCTAGGCGTAGTCCCAAAATCATGGAAGACGGCTTTCGTCCACCCGATCCCTAAAAAAGGCGACCGCTCAGACCCGTCCAACTACCGGCCTATCGCCATCACCTCCTTGTTCTCCAAAACAATGGAGTCCATTGTAAACTGCCAGCTCATGAGGTACCTTGAGGATCACCCGCTGATTAGTGACCGCCAATACGGTTTTCGCCGTGGTAGGTCAGCTGGTGATCTTTTGGTCTACCTAACTCACAGATGGGCGGAGGGAGTAGAGTCCAAGGGGGAGGCATTGGCCGTTAGTTTGGACATTGCGAAGGCCTTCGATCGGGTTTGGCACAAAGCGCTTCTTTCGAAGCTGCCTTTCTATGGGCTTCCCGAGAAATTGTGCGATTGGATCACCAGCTTTTTTGCAGATTGGAGCATCAAGGTCGTTGTAGACGGTGCAAGCTCCGATTGCAAGCCTATTAATGCTGGTGTTCCACAGGGCTGCGTGCTATCGCCAGCGCTGTTTCTTCTGCATATCAATGATATGTTGCAAACCCGTAGCATTCATTGCTATGCAGTTGACAGCACTGGTGATGCTCTTTACACCGGCCGAGCCAATATTTCTCGGGAAAACGTCTCTGAGTGCCGGGACAAACTTGTGTCTGAAGTCGAGTCTCTGCTGGACAGAGTCTCGGATTGGGGGCGACTAAATCTAGTCCAGTTTAACCCCCAGAAGACACAAGTTTGCGCGTTAACCGCTAAAAAGAACCCCTTTGTCGTATCCCCTCAGTTTCAAGGCACTCCCCTTGTTGCCTCAGCCAGTATCGGAATCCTCGGCGTCGACATATCTAGTGACGTGCAGTTTCGTGGTCACTTGGAAGGGAAGGCCAAATTGGCCTCTAAAAAGCTTGGCGTGCTCAGCAGAGCGGGACAGTATTTCATGCCGGCACACCGCCTGCAACTTTACAAGGCGCAGGTTCGGCCGCTCATGGAATACTGTTCCCATCTCTGGGCTGGGGCTCCCCAGTACCAGCTCCTTCCACTTGACCGCATCCAGCGCAGAGCGGCTCGAATCGTCGACGACCGAGTGCTTTCCGATCGGCTCGATTCACTGGCGCTGCGAAGAGATGTTACATCTCTTTGCGTATTTTATTGCATCTATCACGGGGAGTGCTCTGAGGAATTGTTCGGATTAATCCCAGCCGCCAAATTTCGTGAACGCACTACACGGCAAACGACCCGATACCATCCACACCATCTGGATGCTTGGCGGTCCACCACTGTACGTTTCAAAAGGAGTTTTCTTGCGCGTACAACCTCTCTGTGGAATAATTTACCACCGGCGATTTTTCCGGAACGATACGACCTGGGGACCTTCAAGAACAGAGCTTACTCCTTTCTAAAGGGCCGGCAACGCACCTTCAATTCCCCTGGTGTTGCGGTTGACCATGGGCGGCGGTAGTCACTTAACATCAGGTGAGCCACATGCTCGTTTGCCCCCTCTTCTATATATAAAAAAAAATAAAGACAGAGAGAAGAAATATTGCCAGCTAGTTTTTAGTTACTAAAAATTATTTTACCATTCTTTTCATTGACCTCACCTATGGATGCCAAACTTGGGCTTTCGATCTCAAAACCAAGAAAAAAAACAACCGGAGATGACATACCTAAGCGACTCACCGGGATGGCGACAAGCTCGACAGACGTCGACGGTGCCATCCTTTAGGATGTATCTCCGATAGTTGTTGGTCTTAATAACCTGATCTTGTATTGAACAGACAAAACCCTCGGTTTCCCCGAAGAGGTCACCGAAACGTAGCCAGTTGAGGGAGGCGACTGCATCTACGAAGGGCTCATGAAGAGCCCTGTAGTACCTCCCGTGGAGCTCCTTCTCCTTCCATACGGTCTCCCAGTCGGAAATGCTAAGCACTGCTGGGTCCTGCCATTGCTCGTGGGCTAAGGATAGAGGGGCAAGCCCTTTGTCACTAGAAATGACGTCATTATATAATAGATCATCCGATCTCGCCAGGAAGTAATCACGGAGGCTGCACACTTCGCATGGATGGCATGCATGGTGAGCGCTCTCAGAAAACCACGCCCACCATGCTTTCGCGGCAAGTACAGCCTCATTAAAGTCGATCTCGGATGATGCATCCTATGGGGCGTCATGGTAGTGCGAACTTTTCTATCCAGGGCGTTAAGTTCGGTCCGAGTCCACCTGAGTATGCCAAAGGTATGTATGAGGACAGGCATGACCCAACCGTTATATGCGTGTGTCTCATTCACACCGGACAAAAGGCTGTTAAGCACTTTGGTCAAGCGTGCATAAAACACGTAGCAAACTGACTGTTTCATACCAGCCTCATCGATACCGATGTTCTGTGACATACCCAGGTATCGGTATGTTTCAGCATCGGAAAGGGTCTATAAGTTGACGGGCATAGATAAATCTATGCCCTCAGAGTTAGCAACCCTTCCCCTTTCAACATGAAGGACCACACACTTATCCGTCCCCAGCTCCATTCCAATAGAATTGCTAAATTCACAAGTGATGTTTAGCAATTCCATAAGATGGGAGCGACTGGAGGCGAATAACTTGAGGTCATCCATATAGAAAAGGTGGGTCACTTTTTTCCCTCCTTTCCGTAGCAGAAATCCCCTCCCGGAGCCCTCCAGTAAGGTACTGAGAGGGTTCAGAAAGAGGCAGAACCAGATTGGACTCAGACAATCGCCCTGGAAGATACCCCTTCTTATCCTTATGTGGTTCTCCGCAGCCATCATCTGCTCGCCCAGATAACAGAGGACCGTACTCCACTGCCCCACACACTGCTTGAGGAAGTCTCTAACTGTACAGTCAATCATGTACAGCTCGAGGACCCTCTTTAGCCATGTATGGGGCACCGAGTCGAATGCCTTTCTGTAGTCTATCCAGGCGGCGGAGAAGTTCCGACGGTTGCGTTTCACCACTTTACCAATGACCGCGTCAATGAGGAGTAGTTCCTTGGTTCCACGACCACCGCCCCGACATACATTTTGAGCGCGTGACATCACCTGATTTAGCTCCAGGTGACAAGTGATTCTCGCGCTCAAAATGGATGTCAGTGTCTTATATATAGTGGGTAGACACGTGATGGGGTGGTATTTGCTCGGGTCTGTGGTATCCTGATCTTTAGGAACCAAGTGAGTGATACCAGTAGTGAAGAGGCTCGGGAGCGACTTCTGATCGAGCGCCTCTTGACACTGTCGGGCGAGCACAGCGTGACACACTACGAACCCCTTCAGCCAGTAATGATGCAGCGCGTCGAGTCCCGGACTTTTCCAGTTCGGGGCCCTACGGACCACCTCAGCCACATCTTCAGGCATCACTTGCACTCTGGCTCGCCACAACTTCCATCCAAGGGCCCTCGCTGTGGTTTACGGGCTCTGGCCACAGGCCACGCCAAAATGCGACAGTGTCAGCCTGATCCGGTCCTGCGCCCGCTCCGCATACCTCTGGTCGCTCCAATGATTTATAGAGCCTCTTCTGATCACTCTGGAGGAGACGATTCTGGTTAGACCGCCTTGACCTCTCGTTAAATCGTCGAATCCGCTTCCCCCCAAGCAGCGATTTTTTGCTTCAGGTCATCTATGCGCTCCGTTAGTTTCTGCGTGATATCCGGCTGGGAAAAACTGATATTGGTCCCAGCAAACGCCATTGTAACGGTGTGCCAACCCTGGGTCTATTATTGCTCGACCTGAAGTTTGTCAGTCTGCCGATAAGGGCCCTTGCCTTTGCGATACGGTCTTCGATTATTTTTCTCCAGGCTGGTATGACACTACCTTGTTGAGTAGCACGTCCAACCATGGGAAGTTTGGCGCCAATAATACGGCATAATGCCAGTGCGGTACCAAAAAAATTGAGTCCATCTCGCAAAAGTCCCGACTGGCTTCCAAATAGGTCATCAGCATTGGGTTAAGAGCCCGCACGACAGCCCGATTTCGCTTGCTAAGGGGTATGCGGGGAAGTCGCGGTCGATTTTCGAGAGGCATGCTGCGCGTTTCCAGCATCGATTCTTCCAATATGCTCCTCATTTTCTCTAGTTGGTGGGGGACTATTCCATCATCGTCTGAATCAACCACAAATGGAATATTGACGGCAGCGTCCACATTTGCAGTTTGCTGCGCAATTAGTGGCGCCGCATTTTCAGCCGTAGCATTTCCATCCGATGAGGGAACAGCCTCACGTCGTAGTCGTTCGAGTTCAAATATGTTGGAGCGCAGGATGTACCGAACTTATTATTATTATTGTGGGGTATCTATATAGTTTTCTCATCTAGTTGGGTTCTATAAATATATAATTATAAATGAAAATGAAAAAATAAATATACATAAATATCAATAACATAAAATAAATATAAAAGTACATAAATAAATAAAAGCCCAACCAGATGGAGGCCCTCGGCAGGGGAGACCAAACGGCCGAGGGTTAGGGGGAAAGGGAAAGAAACCGGCGGACGATGCGGGCGGTATCGAGTAGCACCGCCTTCTGCATTTGAACCTGGAGCGGTCCGCCACGTAGTCCCAGCCGCCTCAGATGACCCGAGAGACTGACTGGGATTAGCCCGTTTGCAGAGACGACTACAGGAATAATTTCGGTCGGCAGACCACCCCACATGTCGGTCACCTCGTGAGCCAGGTCCAGATATTTTGTTTGCTTGTCTGTTTCGGCTTTCACGAGGTTCTCGTCATACGGAATGGTAATGTCGACCAAAAATATCCTTGACTGTGCCCGGTCCATCAGCACAATATCAGGCTTATTCGCAAGAATAATCCTGTCTGTGATGATGGCCCGGTCCCAATAGAGCCTGGCGCGATCATTTTCGAGCACGGCTTCCGGCAAGTACTTGTAGTACGGCAATTTCCGGTCCACGAGACCGTATTTCAGAGCGAGCTCCTGGTGTAGAATTCTGGCTACTAGGTTGTGCCTGTGCAAATATTCAGAGTTAGAAAGCGCCGAACAACCGGAGATAACATGCCTAAGTGACTCACCGGGATGGCGACAAGCTCGACAGATGTCGACGGTGCCATCCTTTAGGATGTATCTCCGATAGTTGTTGGTCTTAATAACCTGATCCTGTATTGCACAGACAAAACCCTCGGTTTCCCCCGAAGAGATCACCAAAACGTAGTCAGTGGAGGGAGGCTACTGTGTCTACGAAAGGCTCATGTAGAGCCTTGTAGAACCTCCCGTGGAGCTCCTTCTCCTTCCATACGGTCTCTTGGTCGGAAATGCTCTGCACTGCCGGGTCTTGCCATTGCTCGTTGGCTAAGGATAGAGGGGTAAGTCCTTTATCACAAGAAATGACGTCCATATAGAATGGATCATCCGATCTCGCCAGGAAGTAATCACGGAGGCTGCACACTTCGCGATTATGCATGGTGAGCGCGCTCAAGAAGCCACGACCACCATGCTTCCGCGACAAGTACAACCTCATTACCGACGATCTCGGATGATGCATCCTATGGGACGTCATGGTAGTGCGGACTTTTCTATCCAGGGCGTTAAGTTCAGTCTGAGTCCACCTGAGTATGCCAAAGGTATACATGAGGACAGGCATGACCCAGCCGTTATATGCGTGTGCCTTATTCACACCGGACAAAAGGCTGTTAAGCACTTTGGTCAAGCGTGCATAAAACACGTCGCAAACTGACTGTTTCATACCAGTCTCATCGATACCGATGTTTTGTGACATACCCAGGTATCGGTATGTTTCAGCCTCGGAAAGGGTCCTTAAGTTGACAGGCATAGATAAGTCTACGCCCTCAGAGTTAGCAACCCTTCCCCTTTCAACATGGAGGACCGCACACTTATCCGTCAAAAGCTCCATTCCAATGGAATTGCTAAATTCACAAGTGATGTTTAGCAATTCCATAAGATGGGAGCGACTGGAGGCGAATAACTTGAGGTCATCCATATAGAAAAGGTGGGTCACTTTTGTCCCTCCTCTCCGTAGCTGAAATCCCCTCCCGGAGCCCTCCAGTAAGGTACTGAGAGGGTTCAGAGAGAGGCAGAACCAGATTGGACTCAGACAATCGCCCTGGAAGATACCCCTTCTTATCCTTATGTGGTTCTCCGCAGCCATCATCCGCTCGCCCAGATGACAAAGGATCGTACTCCACTGCCCCATACACTGCTCAAGGAAGTCTCTAACTGTACAGTCTATCTTGTACAGCTCGAGGACTCTCTTTAGCCATGTATGGGGCACCGAGTCGAATGCCTTTCTGTAGTCTATCCAGGCGGCGGAGAAGTTCCGACGGTTGCGTTTCACCACTTTGCCAATGACCGCATCAATGAGGAGTGGTTATTTGGTTCCACGATCACCGCCCCGACATCCATTTTAAGTGCGCGACATCACCTGATTTGAGTCCAGGTGACAAGTGATTCTCGCGCTCAAAATGGATGTTAGTGTCTTGTATATGGTCGGTAGACACGTGATGGGGCGGTATTTGCTCGGGTCTGTGGTACCCTGGTCTTTAGGAACCAAATGAGTGATCCCAGTAGTGAAGAGGCTTGGGAGCGACTTCTGGTTGAGAGCCTCTTGAAACTGTCGGGCAAGCACAGAGTGACACACCATGAACCCCTTCAGTCAGTAGTGATGCAGCCCGTCAAGCCCCGGACTTTTCCAGTTCAGGGCCCTACGGACCGCCTCAGCTACGTCATCCGGCGTTATGATGACGGGGTCCATGGGCGTAATACCCGCACACTGACTCGCCACAACTTCCGTCCAAGGGCCCTCGCTGTGGTTTACGGGCTCTGACCACAGGCCGCGCCAGAATGCTACAGTGTCGGCCTGATTCGGTGCTGGACCCGTTCCACTTACCATTGGTCGCTCCAATGATTCATAGAGCCTCTTCTGATCACTCTGGAAGAGACGATTCTGGTTGAACCGTGTCGACCTCTCGGTATATCGCCGAATCCGTTTTCCCCAAGCAGCGATTCTCTGCTTCAGATCATCTATGCGCTCCGTCAGTTTTTGCGTTATATCCGGCTGGGACAAACTGACATTTGTCCCAGCAAACGCCATCCTGACGGTGCGCACAATTCTTGGCCTGTTGTTGCCTGATCTGAAGCATATCAGTCTGCCGATGAGAGCTCTAGCCTTTGCGATACGTTCCTCAATTCTTCTTCTCCATGCTGGGATAGCGCTACTATGGCCAGTAGCGCGTCCAGCCGTGGAAACCTTGGCGCCTATGATACGGCAGACTGCCAGCGCGGCGCCAAAAAGAATTGAGTCCGTCTCGCAAAGGTCCCGGCTGGCTTCCAAATAGGTCACCAGCATTGGGTTCAGAGCCCTCACGACAGCCCGATTCCGCTTGCTTAGGGCTATGCGGGGAAGTCGCGGTCGATTTTCGAGAGGCGTACTGCGTTTTGTTTTGTTATTATTATTATTATTATCATTGGCCTCCCCCAAGAAATGCCACAGTTACCTTTACCATTACAGCCTATTGAGGTCCATTTCTGAATATAGGTCTTTCCCTTAGATTATGGTGGGGATATTTGCCATAGTTGCCACGATTGACAATCGGGTTGGCAACTATAGCTTTTTATATTTAGTCTTCATTGGAAAGATGCTGCCATCTACTGATTTGTTTCCTTCTTTCGTCTCCTACGACACCCGCGAGATGATATGGGGTGGTTAATATTCTTACACCGCCACAACTTCGTAATGTCACAATTATTTATTAATAAATAATATACATAAATTATTTATTTGCTATTATATAATACATAACTTATTTTTTACACAAATGTGGGATGAGTTTCTTCTGCTATGAACTACGTGTGATTGTGTTTAAGTTAAAAGGATATGGGGAGCCAGCGTTACTATTCAGTCTGTGAGTCATTAATTTAAATGTTCAAAGGTGACATAGCATAGTTTAATAGTTCATTGCAGGTAATGATTGTAGTGATGTTAGTCCATTAGTCTTTGAAGTATTTTTTTTATATAACGTGTATTCGACAAATTTTTTATGAAAATTTTCTTATGTGAAAGAATGTTACTGATAAGTCGATAATATTTTATCACCTTGTTTCGTTATGGTATAAATTAAAAGATTACTATTAGTATACATATACGTAGCTTAATAAGACATTGCTTTTTTTCTTTCAAAAATAATTTAAAATTATGACCTATACTTAAATTAGTTAACAAAATATTCGTCATTGGGAACAAGAGTCTTATGTTACATTTCGTAAATTAAATTAAGTAGGACGTTGTTCCTAATAATGTAAAACAGTTGGGTAAACACACCCATTACATATAACGTTTCTAACGGTCTCAGCTGCAAAGAAAAATATTGCAAAGAAGCCTTTAGAGAAAGCTTGAATAATGGTCATTACCGTGCTTTACCACAACGTAGAGGACTTTTACTCTAGTCTTTTGTTCTTTTAAAATGTTTAAATTTTCATTTTTAACATTAAAAAAGATTTTAATCATATTAATTGACATTAAATATACTTTGTAGTCTGTGGTAGTAGTAGATAATGTATGAAATTATAATTTACATAACGTATCTATTATATGTATTATACTCAATTCATTACTTTTACTTTAGTTACTTGCTATAACTACACTGCAGCTATCATGGCTGCAGCACAAATGAGTTGGTTCCGCAGGAGAAGGACGGTCTTACTCAGAATACCTCAGATACTCAGAATACCAGCGTAACATACCAATACAGTGCTTTTGTGATTCGTATGGTGAGTGTAGAGAATCGGAGACAGAGACCCTTTTTACCGGTAACGAGGCATTCCATATTAGTTCTCAGTGGTGACAACTAGAAGAATAAGAAAGTTTAATAAAACTGCTTGTGAGAAACATTACAGATTGTTTTAGGCGTCCAATGGCCCCAGTAATTACTTATGGTTAACTGTAACCTCGCAAGTCAATATTTGTATAATAATTCGTGTCTAATTTATTATTTAGTCTTTCTTATTAAGAAATTTATGCTACTCTTCGTGATTCGACTACTTTTTTATCGTGGACTACGTAGGATATACTTACACTAAACGTCGATCGCACGATTGACGATAATTTATCGATTGATGATAGCACACAATTACAAGCAAAATACGTCATATCCTTAATATACCAATAGTTTTCACCAAATAAATTTTTCACCTATCACAATACATCTGGCTAACTTTGGCTATTGTTTGACCGAGACCAATGACTTAGCAAACACAAATAAATTTATTTTATGACCATTAAAAGAAAATCTTTACATTAAATAATTTAATGATACTGCAGTACATTATTAAATGCAGCTACAGCCTTAGAAATGTTATATTTTATGGTAGTCATTCTTTTACTATTTAAAATACAGACTCCCGTAAACAACTGCGGGCGCTTTTTAAAAATGTACATCACAGCTCTACTGCTGCTTTAAATATGGCGGAAGATATAACCTAACATATTTATTTCATCTCGAATTTGCAAAAGTATCGAGAAAACCATAAAACTTCATTACCGCCACTTTAATCTTTTAAAATGTTCTACAAACAAATGCTTTTAAATTTATGCGCACAACATATTTTCACTTTCGTTTCTCTTTCGCTATTCGATTTTTTTATTTGATTTTAGTAGCTTCCATCCAATCATCCGTAATAGCTTATATAAGTGCACTGCAAAAAATAAATCATAGTGCATAGATTACCATAGCTTGCCTCATGAGATAGATATCTTTGGATTAACTTCTTCTAGATATAAAAAGCTGTGTATGAGGTTCTATCTGAATTTGATGCAAGTTAATGTAATTGCTTAATTAGGTTAAATTTAATTTTTCACATCTGTGTATTATCTATATATGTGATGTGCGTGTATGAATATGTTTGTATATATATGCGTGCACATGTACATACATATATGTAAATTAGCTTGTTTTTCTCTGTATTTATTGGTGAACGGGTCGTTTTTAATAGAACATTATATTTTAATTTTTAATTGTTACGTACATAGACCCAGTGGTAATATGTGGATAACGGTGTTGATTGTATGATTATTAAGCTTAAATATAGTATTGTGTAATACTATATTTAAGCTTAATAATCATACAATATATAATAAGATTATATTGTACAATTGTTTGTTATTCCTAATAAAGAGAAAAAAAAATGAGGGGATTTTACCATAGTTGCCATGCTTGGCGGACGGGTTGGCAACCACAGTTTTTTATAGTTTTAAGTTGTTATCAGGAAGATGCTGCTGCCCATCTCATGTTTCAGTTTCCCTCCGTCGTCTCTTACGACACCCACAGGACGATAAGGGGTAGTGGTGATTCTGCACGTTATTGAATATTCTCTACCGTGTAGTAGCGGTCTAAGAGTATCCACTGCCCCACATTTTCTTATAAATAATTTAAATTTTTAAAAAATTTAACATACATACATACATAAACACTCACGCCTGTCACCCAGAGGGGTAGGCAGAGACTACAGACTTCCATTTGGCACGATCCTGACACACCTCTCTCGCCTCCTTCACATCCATACACCTCCGCATACATGCTCGTCGGTTAAGGGTACTCCTAATTTGGCCCGTTTTCAATAAATCGCCAATTTGGTCGATTAATTTTCGCCTAGGACGTCCCTTTCCGACTCTGCCATTCACTTCTGCAACATAAATTTTCTTTGTCACCCTTTCCTCATTCATTCTTTCCACATGACCAAACCACCGAAGCATTCCTTTCTTAATCCTGGTCACAACATCATCTTGCAAACCACACTCTTCTCTTATTACACAATTTCTTATCCTGTCATTAAGATTCATCCCTAACATAATCCTTAACGACCGCATTTCTACTGCGTTCATTCTACTCTCGTGCTTCTTCTGCCACACCCAACTTTCACTACCATACGTTAAAGTAGGGACCAACACAGCATTGTGAATTGACATACGTGCGTTTTTCGACACATTTTGACTCTTCACAATAGAGTGCAGGGCCCCATTTACTCTATTTCCCGCATTCACTCGTCGTTTTATATCCTTATCATATCTCCCATCCCTGCTAAATACGCAGCCCAAATATGTTAGGATCAACGGGGTCTACTCGGACTGGTTTGACATCCATAAAAGTGTCAGACAGGGCTGTATGGCTTCCCCGTGGCTGTTCAACCTATTTATGGACAGTTGTTTGCAAAATATGAAAGTTGAAGAATGCGGATTAAGAATGGGTGAGTTAACCGTCAAATGCCTTTTGTACGCCGATGATCAAGTTATCCTTGCGTCGTCGGCGGCCGAGTTGCAAATGATGGTTACATTAATGAACAGATCATTAAAAGAAAGGTGTATGAAAGTGAACGCAAGTAAGACGAAGGTTATGGTTTTTGAAAGAGAAGAAAGTAAAACGATTTGTGAAATAAGAATAGAAGGGGAGTTGATCGAGCAAGTAAATAATTTAAATTATTATAAATAATTTAAATTAGCTTAAATGTTGAATAATAGTCCGGTTATTATTAATTTAAAAAAACTGACCTAATAACCTTTCATAAATATTCAAAGCCGTTAAATAAGTAAATGCTTTAATGTTAAATTTAAATAGAATCACTAAGAATTTAGTGATTCTATTAATAAATATAACAAGAGGATATAACCCAACATATTTATTTCATCTTGAATTTACAAAAGGATCGAGAGACCCATAAAACTTCATAACCGCCACTTTAATCGTTTAAAATGTTCTACAAACAAATGCTTATGAATTTAAGCGCACAACATATTTTCACTTTCGTTTCTCTTTTCCTATTAGATTTTTATTTGAGTTTAGTAGCTTCAATCAAACCGTTCAAAGTAGCCTATATAAGTCCACTGCAGAAAATAAATCGTAAGGTTTAAGTATAGGATAATAACGAATGTAGACTAGCTTGCATTTTGAGAGACTCGAAGACAAACCCGATCGAAAATCCATATTGTTTTCTCACAAGTGTTGGACAGCTAGTGGTTAAAGCAAAGATGCGCGACGTAGCAGCTGGGCTTCTAAATACTGGACATTCACTACATTTAATTTCACCTAAATACTCGTAGCTTGTTTTCATAGGCCCTATAAAACGCTACGGTACTACAAGAAGGTACTATAGAAAGATTTGTCAAATTTTATATTAAGTTACAGCTTGATGAAATTTACTTCTGCTACAGCTATGGCGCTGCGGGAAGTGCATCCCCTTCGCCCTTGCGTAGTAAATCACAGGCACCCAGGCTCACCTCCGCAGCTTTGGCTTATTGGTCACCTTCGACAACAAGCCTCGGCCGCTGCGGCTCGCACAGGTGCCTGAGATTTGCTATGGCAGGCGGGGGCTACTCTCCCTCTGCACCTACGTCTTTACAAAAACACTCTATGGGTGGGGCAGACAAGACTGCGTAGAGTCGGGGCGTGCTCATTCGGTTTAAGAGCAGATTAGACCAATGTCATCAAAAAAACTATGTAAAAGTTCAACCCTGACTAGCCCCCTAAACTTTAAACTAAATTAAAATCAAGAACTTGACGTCTATGGCCAAACTAAAATTGTAAGATCCTTTAAACAATTTAAGAATGGGTATAAATTTAAGACCAACTAAAACAATTAAAACTAATTACTAAAATACACCACACGTTGAGAATATGAAGGATTAATAAAAATTATTTTCATTTACTCAGTTATTCCTAGGTCAAAATAATTAAGCCTAAAGTATTTAGGCCAAACTGGACTGTCTTGGGCTAAACTAGTATGTATGACATGCGTTAGATAAACCTTATTATATATAAACCATAAACACTCACGCCTGTCACCCAGAGGGGTAGGCAGAGACTACAGACTTCCATTTGGCACGATCCTGACACACCTCTCTTGCCTCCTTCACATCCATACACCTACGCATACATGCTCGTCGGTTAAGGGTACTCCTAATTTGGCCCGTTTTCAATAAATCGCCAATTTGGTCGATAAATTTTCGCCTAGGACGTCCCTTTCCGACTCTGCCATTACCTTCTGCGCCATAAATTTTCTTTGTCACTCTTTCCTCATTCATTCTTTCCACATGACCAAAACACCGAAGCATTCCTTTCTTAATCCTGGTCACAACATCATCTCGCAAACCACACTCTTCTCTTATTACACAATTTCTTACCCTGTCTAACTAACATACCCCTTAACTAACATACTCCTTAACGACCGCATTTCTACTGCGTTTATTCTACACTCGTGCTTCATCTGCCACACCCAACTTTCACTACCATACGTTAAAATAGGGACCAACACAGCATTGTGAATTGCCATACGTGCCTTTTTCGACACATTTTGACTCTTCACAATAGAGTGCAAGGCCCCATTTACTCTATTTCCCGCATTCACTCGTCGTTCTCTATCCTTATCATATCTCCCATCTCTGCTAAATACGCAGCCCAAATATACAAACTCATCTACTTGCTCGATCAACTCCCTATCTTATCTATTTCACAAATCGTTTTACTTTCTTCTCTTTCAAAAACCATAACCTTCGTCTTACTTGCGTTCACTTTCATACCCCTTTCTTTTAATGATCCGTTCATTAATGTAACCATCATTTGCAACTCGGCCGCCGACGACGCAAGAATAACTTGATCATCGGCGTACAAAAGGCATTTGACGGTTAACTCACCCATTCTTAATACGCATTCTTCAACTTTCAAATTTTGCAAACAACTGTCCATAAATAGGTTGAACAGCCACGGGGAAGCCACACAGCCCTGTCTGACACCTTTATAGATGTGAAACCAGTCCGAGTGATCTGATATTGAAGACCCCGTTGATCCTAACACAAGCGCTAGAGTCCCTATAAAGGGACTCCAATGCCTGTATCAAGCCAGCGCTCAACCCAAATGTATTCAGTGTTTTCCATAGCACATCACTATCCACTCTGTCATAGGCCTTTTCCAAGTCCATGAACGCACAAAAAACTTTTTGGTTTTTGGCCAGAAACTTTTCCGCGATCATGCGCATGGAAAAGAGTTGATCTTACATCCCATTCCTATATATATATATATATATATATATATATATATATATATATATATATATGTAACTAATAAGTTCACAGTTCAAATGCCTATTGCACCACGTGGACATCCAAACCTACTTCAAATAACAATAGGCAGGTAGATTCTCACCTCTGAAGAATCTTGTCTGAACGTCCACACGGGTTCTCTTAAAATTCAAAGCGATACAGTAGAACAATAGATGTTCCGCTGATTGACATCAAAAATAAGCACACAGATGTCGATCTATGTCAAAGACATTCGTCTCGGTTCTTATTAAAAAAAATTAAGAACATCTCATAACTTCTGATTGCCTGGTGATTGTGATGAATTGTCTGAATATGTTATACGGCCGTTTATGGGTAAATTGAATTAAAAAAAAATAAAGTTATCTTGAATTGAATCACCGTATAGTGGCTATGTAGCAATATGGGGTTAGGGTAACACGATATTATCCCGTGAGTGTCGTAAGAGGCGTAAAAGGGAAACACATCAGGAGATGGGCAGCAGCTTCTTCCTAATAACGTCTAACGACTAAAAATAAGCTCCGTTGTCAACACGCTTATGGCTCATTTTGTATAAAAAGTAAAACGTGTGTATTAATTTAAAACAAAGAAAAAAAAATTGTTTGTCAATAGATTACAAAACATCAACTATAAACTTGAATTCCATGACAAATTCACTATAATTTAAATTAAAGATAGCTTTAATTCAAACTACTTTTATGGATTTTATCGCGTTTATTTATGTTATTTTTACGAAGTTTCGGGTGCTTTCCAGCACCCATGGTCACAGGGGACTGAGATGATTGACGTCCCGATGTCAAAGTTAACCCAGAGTACCTTCAGCTTTTTAATTATTGTCTTTGGTCCGATCTACACAGAATGAACTAACTGTGTTTTGAAGTCTTGCAGTGGTATGCTTGGGTTTAGTTTTAATTTTATTAATTATAGGGTCCCAAGCAGGTGGTGGTACCCAGCCTCCTCCACTATTGAAATTAGGATGTTTTTTAATTTCAATAACCTCACGTATCATCCTTGGTATAAATCGATGTTCTTTCGCGAGGATTTGTGGTCTATCAAATCTGATGTAATGGTTGGGGCCATCTAGGATATGATAGCAAACTGCAGACTTCCCGGAACGTTGTTGCTTTACGTCAGCTATGTGTTCTTTTACGCGGGTTCTAATTGATCTCTTTGTTTGCCCTATATATGAGAGACCACAATCAAGCTTGTACACTACTGGATCTTGTAGAGGAATATGACATTTGACAGTTGGTAAGAACTGACCAATCTTCTTCGGCGGCTTGTAGAATGTTCTAATAGAAGGTCGCTTCAATATGTAGCCAATCTTGTCTATGACACCTCTGACATATGGTAGTACAGCAGGCACACGCTCTACTGTGGCCGGTTTCATTCGGTTTTAGGGCTAGGGTGTTCTTAAAATTCCTGTAAATGATTTAATATATTAATTATATTTATTAACGAATAACTTACATTTAAGAATACTTAAAAGTATTTATGCATAGCACTAATAAAAGTAAGAGATAAGGCTAGCATTCATTTAACACTAACGACTAGCTAGTTTCAATTTGGATCGTTAATTTAAGTTGGGGATTTTGATTTAGGAAAAGGTTTGGAAAGAGATAAGACCGGTGAAATTTGCAACCTCATGGGGAAATCTACAGGGATTTAACTTTCCGAGGTTGTTATATGAAAGTTAAATCCCTGTTGATTTATCCGCATTCTGCACGGGGGCGTCCGTTGCGCAGGTGTAGTTGGAGGCCGTGGAGTCATGTGTTCTGGAGCGCCTTACCTGAGAAAAAGATAGGGAAGAGTAGTCCTTCTCCGAGTAGAAGTCGTCATAGGGTGGCAAGCGCTAGCGGGGCCGCGGATGTATGCGAAAACGTTCCCGTAGCTCCGCCAATAAGTGACGAAGGTGGGACGGTATGGGGTTTTATTCGGTGCGAGTCCGACATAACCCGTCCTTGCCCCTGCGAGGCGGGTATGCGTAGGCATTTCTCCATGAAAAAAAAAAACAAGGTCCCTCACTAGATAAACCTATTATATATAACAATGCGTTACTTGGAGGCATTACCTATGTTGAGCAGTGGACTCCAGCAAGTGTATTTCCAGCAATTTAACGTCGGATTTATCTTCCGAATGTGAGTTGTGATCATGTTCAGGATGGTATTATAACATCTACGTAAATTATTAAACAATAACAAAACTTTAAGCATTACTATTATTGACTAAATTGTTTAAAAATAACACTAATGATTGTCATATGGTCGAAATTTATTAAAGTTTTAAGTTTGTATATTATTAATTAAGCTTTATTTCACCTTCAACTAGTAAATATACACAACATCATCAATATACAGGAAATCAAATTTACAAAATATGAAAAACGCTTTTTTGCCTTTACATACATTCCACGAACTACTGAAAAAGAAACATTTTAAAATCACACCCAATTTCTAGCTCATTCAGCTATCACTAGTTATTTGTTGGCAACATTTTAAATTTATTGGCGACATTGTCTACTCTTTGGGACTATTTTACTAAAACTATGCTAATATGTATTTTACATTCGCAATATGAACGTAAACAAACAACAATGTTAATTATTGTGTGGTAGAATGAAAGTGTACAATGAATGTTCTATTTAACTAATTTTAATGTAATTGTAAAGTTAAATTTCATATTTTACATATCATGTTATATAAATTTTTGCTTTCTGCACTCCTTCTCCTTATAAATTTTAATTATGCCAAGTATCAAACTTCTCCGTGCGCAGTATGCTTAAAAAGTACATGAGAACATGATGTGGCATGGTATCCAGTCCAGCAGCAGATAAAAAATGTCTTTCAGACCAATTTTCTGTCACAGTGGCTAATCTCAACGGAGACTGGCCACGACATAACCGGAGAAAGATCAGGCGCAGAACCAACGCCTTCACATACTTTTCAAAGTACCGAGGTGAAACACCACAAACTTCGGGTGATCGTATGTAAGTAGTAATAATTTTGAACTGACCCGACATTTGAACAAAGTTTTCTCTTCAAGTATTAATAAACATGAAAAAAATATTCACAATTAGATAATTCCTTAATAATTACAATAACATTAAATATTTGATATTTAATTTTAAAGGAATTATTAATAAAATATCCGATTTAGTAACAAAGTGTTTTATTATTCTTTTCGCTGAAATATGGTGATATTCGATCGTAATTATCGATATGTAAAAATAATTTATTGGTATAGTTTTCATACCTTAACCCGTAAGCAAAGAATAAACAATTGTAGATACTAACATAAGCCATTTAGCAATGTCATTTCATAATCATGATCATTACAGCCCTTTACAAGTCCACTGCTGAACATAGGCCTCCCCCAAGGTATGCCACAAAGCACGTTCCTGAGCCACCTGCGTCCATGGACTTCCTGCATGCCTTACCAGGTCGTCACTCCATCTAGTGGGGGGTCGCCCATGTCATGCCGTGTAGTGGCGGTTGAGAATATCCACTACCCCATATCTTCCCGTGGGTGTCGTAAGAGGCGACAGAGGGAGACAGGCAGGAGATGGGCAGCAGCATCTTCCTTATAACAGCAATGATATAATAAAAAACTGCGGTTGCCAACCCGCTCGCCAAGCGTGGCAACTATGGCAAATATCCCTCCATGAGTAACGACGCAAACCATGTCATTTGACGTAAATCAAATTATGCTGCCTTCGGCTCTGACTTCCTGCACATAAGCTTAAATTTTATCATTTATTTATTCATTGCAGTATCTAAGTACATTGCTGACGTAGAGTAGTAGTAGATTGCCTGATAAATAAAATATTTATCATATCTCCCACGTCTGGCAGATCGGTTGGCAAACATAATTTTTATTATCTAGTAGTTATTAATGAGACGCTAGTGCCCTTCTTCTGATTTCCCTCTGGTGCCTTTTACGATACACACGGGACAGTATGGTGTAGTAGATAGATATTATTACAATACCACTAAGCGGTCAAGCCTTAATGCACAGGTGAATAAAAATCTGTTACTCTTATGACATTTATAACATTATTTTACTCTAATGCGATTTTGCAAATTTCCCATGTTATAAATTATAAAATTACGTTTCCTTTTTTTTCCCTTCGTTTAATTTTTATTAATTTTAATGCGGCGTCATAAATACATTATTTATTATCAGTAAAACATTTTCTCACTTCTTTTTTTTATAGGAGTCCGGAGGAATAAATAAAACCGGTTATAATATGAATATCAGAATTTTAAAGAAATGCCACTTAAGACAAAATTCAGTAATAAACTTTTTGTATCAGAATTCATTAAGAAAAATCTTAATATAGGAAACTTTTTAAACATTTATTAATTTAATTCTCAATAAATAGTAATTCACATTATTTTCAATTTTATTTATTTTTCTATACTCAACATATTGAGACTCACATGGCAATATAATTTGATCCTTAGAAGATAATTCTATTGTGATTTCGCTGTTCTATTGGCATACTAAGCCCTATGTCTTCAATGAATAGTAAGTTTTGAGTTGTTTCTTAGCCGTGAGCAATTTCACTTCTTCTGGGCGGAGTATATAGTTTCCCAGATGAGTGTTACGTTAGCGCATTAAGGGTCCGCAATCAGTTAGGATGTGTAGAGGCGTTTCTTCCGTTATGGAACAGAACCGATACATCCTTAAATTCCTTAGTAGGTGGACATGTGCTTTTTAAGATAACAGTGTCCAGTTAGGGCTCTTGCCAGAATGCGCAATTTATTTTTACTTAATCCCAGGGCTTCTGAGGCGAATTTACGATCAAAAGCCCGGATTAATGTTTTAGAATGTTTTAAGCCTGGTATGTCAAACCAGATCTTAAGTGATTTATTGTGATAAAGAGTTTCAAGGGTCAATCGGGTTAGGCTTCTTGAGATTCCACAAAATGACTCAGGTCCAAATTGTGTGCACTTTGAGCCCTCTTGTGCAAGTTTTTTGGCAAATTCGTTGCCTACAATACCCTCGTCACCCGGAACCCATCCCAAAACGACCCTGTTGTTACATCCCAGGGCGTTTAAATGTTTCACGCAGTCTCCAACTAGCTTAGAGTTCACTACGTTTGACCCCAGCGCTAGCAGTGCTGCTTGACTATCAGAGTTTATGTAAATTATATGGTTGACGTAGTGTTTTTGCAGATTGATTTCCGCACACCGAAGTATGGCGAAAATTTCTGCCTGGAAGATAGAGGTATATCTACCCAAATTCATGGTAAGTTTGAATTTGGAGCGTTCCCCGTAAATTCCAAAGCCTATGTCGAGGCCCATTTTAGACTCATCGGTATACCGTATGAGGCTACCGACCTCACAGATAACCTGACCATTCAGCGAGTCTCCTCTGGAGGGTAATTACACTATATAATTTTTATCAAAATTGTGTAGTGGACGCATGGTATCTAAGATCATGCATAGGACCGGTGATTCCTTAATTGAGTCGAGCACGGATATCAATCTATAGGAGAATAAGCTCAGATTGCCCTGGCCGTTAATCCTATACAAACAAGCCCTAGCCTCCTTGTCTAGATAGAGATCAAGGGGCGTTAGGCATAGAAGTGCAGATAGTGTATGCAAGAGAGACAATGATAGGTTAAGTTATTATTAAAATTCATATCATCTGTAAATGAATATTATCTGTATTGTACAATCTTCCATCAGTAAAAATTACATATACCTATTTAAACTTGAATATTGCAATAGAACAATTTGATTAGATCGGTTCAATTTGCTCTTATTTCGGTTTTATGTAGATTGTGCTTGTAATAAAATTGGTATTTTATACACATTGGTCTCCCTCAAATTTAAGGTTTTTTCATCACCATTGTAGATCAATACAAGTTCTCGACTCAAGATTCAAAGTACTTATTAACTCTCCCTACATCAATCACCATAGATCGTGGTATCCCTGAATATTCTTTTTTTATCCTATTGTGGGTGGTCACCACTCACTGCACTTACCATCGATGATTGATATTAAAAAGATCTTATTGTTACCCAAAATTCATAAATAATAAATCAAATTTTTCAAAATTAAGAGATTTTTGTCTGTTTTCTCAGTTATTTAAAATATAGTTAATTACTTTTGTATTCATATTTTCATTATTATAGTTGTGATATTTGCCAAGCTTGTAACCCTAGCTTTGTATTATTTTGAGTTGTTATCACATTTTTTTTATTGTTTACCACTTTACAAAATTGATATGTCATACATAATACATAATACATAAACACGTCATCGCCTGTATGCATGACATTATAACTTTTAAGCACCCTGTATCGATTACAAGAGGGTGTAGGCTTTAGAGTTTTCGATAATACTATGTCAGACTTTCCATTTTTAGCACACAATCTGTGATTACTTCTTCCTGACATGTTTTTTTTCTGCATCTCTTTTTCCATCACGAGCTGCTGTAAACAAACGATACGGTAATTTACTCATGACGGCGGCCGAGCCTGGAGTGTCAAAGTCTTAAAGTGTATTTAGAAAAATAGATTATTATAGATATTAGAGTTGAAAAACTGAAATTTTCAAAAGTTATAGTGTTTACTTCTCCATACGGAGTTGATAAATCCGCAACATAGCTTTTTTAATAAAAAAGTTTTTTAATAAATCGATTTAAAAAAATGTATAAGTTCAACAATTATTTGACTTTCTGATAATGTGCTTTTATATAATTTATATTATGTTCAATATGATTGTCAGTTACCAGTTCATGCGACAAAACATTGGATTTTAGATTTTTTAAGCGCCAGTAGAACATACAGCGCTTTGTGCTTAAGACATGCAATAAAGTAAATAATAAATGCAGTTGCATTTTTTTATTGAGCATTATATTTATTAATGGTTAGCTATAGTGGCTAAATTAAATATTTAAATTTTAATATTAAATATCTATTACTATAATTACTATTACAGTACATCAAAAGTTCACTGGTGAACATTGGCCTCTCTCATAGATTAAGTCGTTGGAGGATATTAGTCATAGTTGGCAGTTTTTTTAATTCATTTGTAATTAGGAAATTGCTACAGTCTATCTCTCTGATTCATAGTCTCTCTAGTCCCTCATACGACACTTACGGGTTTGATAAAGAGTGTGAGCTATTCTCACATCGCCACTACACGGTAAAATTTTAGGTTTAGTTAAAAGTATAAACTTAAATTATCATAGAGTCATCATCAGATCATCATCACCAGAGAGTATAGTGCCACGAAGGATGGGTGCGTTTCCTCGTTGATTGGCTGCACTTAGCCTTTGAGTCATTAATGATCCAGCTCTCTCATACTGCATGATTTTATTTACCGTCTGGAAAAAAATAGGGTGTACTTCACAGGTGAATAATAGAAGCCTATGGCACTGATATTGTACAATTTTTTTACATTAACATATTATGAAATTGATCTATCAATAAATACTACTAATTGGGTGGGTATTATTTTAATTTCGATAGTTTTCAATTGATTTATTTATTTAGCTCAAAATTTTTGTTTTTATTCTTTTAGTACCGAAAGTTTAAAAATCTTCTTTCAAATTAGTAGTATTTATTGATAAATAAATTTCATAATATGTTAATATAAAATAACAAAAAAAAAACGAAAATATCGCTGCCACGGGCTTCTATTTTGTTCACCTGTTACACCCTATATTTTTTCAGAGGGTAAAAAAAGTCACTCAGTATATTCATTAATGTTTTTATATTAATGAATTGTGTTTATTTCTTAAAGATTGGCTTTAATATACTGATTTTGATAAGGTAACTAAACTGAAAATTATTCTGTATTGTAAAACATATTGTTCCATGAGTTTATTAGTTGCGCCAAAAACACACATTTGCATTTGTGCCAATTGATTGGTTAGATTAGCCAGCAATAATCTCCCTTCTCACTTCCGTTTCCCTTCCCGCACGGGCATGCTGGGCCCGCTGGGGGGCTAAATTGGTGGTCTTATTTTGTTCGCCCAATAAGAGGCGCGCTGGCCAAAAGTGATGGGCGGAAGCACGCTGCTGGCGCAGACTGGCAATTATATCGTCGAGCGCCCAGTTGCAGTACGATCTTAGCCGTGATAGCATCCTGTGGTGTGTGTTATTTGTTATTCCTTTTTCCCACAGTAGCTCATGCTCCTGTCGTGCCGCTAACGCATTGAATTAGGTTATAGCAAGTAGATTGACCAAAATCCTCCACCTGCCACGTCAGGTATTTTGTTTCGGTTTTTAACGAACTACGCAGATACAGTCCACCTATTAGTTCTACATCATCGTCATTATTCCGGAATCGAACCTGAGACTCTGTGACCCAACCATTAGTGTTCCTTTGCTTCGGATTTTTAAAGGGCAACCTAGTCACCCCACCATTTATATACGTGACAGGGCCAATCTGCAACTATATTATGGTTGAAGCATGAATGGTTTGGGTCAACCGGGGAAGGAAAATTCTCTAGCAGAGCATCAGCGTATTATAGCAGCTTAATGCTGCTGTGCTTGGTTTTCTGAGTGTAGAGAACCGGGTAATATTTTAACTGGAGTCCCGGAATTAAATCTTAGTCCCCAATGGCAACAACGCTATGCATTTTGATTTTTAATCTATTATAGATGTAGATAGGATTAGATTATAGGATCGATCATAGATATAGATTATAGATTACAGGTGGAATGTGTGCTCGTGTCACATGTAGGGCAGAATATTTTTAGAATTAATTTGTATTATTTTGAGAGCATCAGTTAATTATTCCGATTTATTTATAGTAACATACGAAATTTTCCATTACTTTACCGCTTTTCCCGTCACAAAGCTTAATGTTCACTACATTTAAAAAAGTCCCGCTTGTCTTTTTATTTGTTTTTCTTAAGACGGGAGTACCCAATGCTACTCTACGATTACCAGCCAAGTCCTGTGTGGTAGATTATGAGTAACTTTTTTATGAGGACAGCTTGTTCCCGGCAATTGCAGTGGTGTGAATGGCTGATGATGTTAATAACAATAGAAAAAACGATTGGATATTGCGTACGCTTTCATAAATACAAAATTATTTTCATTTTACGCAATACACTTTGTAAATCCGACATTCAAACACAATTTGTCAAAGCAAGGATTGAATACCCAACGATTGCGACTGGTATCTATTCTATTTGGATTAGATGCCAGACCGACGAATTAAGTTGTAAAAGCGGGATGTACAGCTATTTAATAGGATTGCAAGATCAAAAGATTTTTGTCCTAATGTTGTGGTAGCTACTAATTGAATTAAATGTGTTTTTAGAAAAATTATTTTAAAATCATCAACCTTGTTATCAAATATAATATTAATGCACGTTGATTCAATTAACTAATTTTCAAGGATTTTTTTAACCTGATGTATCAAAATATTTATTTATCGTGTGTTTATAATTATTTCCTTTCAAATGTATTTATTTCTTTTATTCATAAATAGTCACATAAGTTATCTTCGCACCACGAAGCAGTATTCCTGTGTTAAATAATAGTTACATTTAAGAAGACTTCAAATGTAATCTAATATCTTACAGAATATAATACATTAATTACACGTGCAAAACTCAGCGTCTCTCAGGAATGTTTTCTTATATTTATGCGAATACTATTCTTTCTCAATAATCTTACCAACACGTCTCCAATGTAAATCTTGTAATATGATCGGCAGTAGGTTTACTATATATTTTCTCAAATATAAGTTCTAAAATATGCTTCGTTCGTTTTACTATAGGTTTCGCAAAGTGTGCGTTACGTTTGTAAATTATTTGTATGATGCATGATGTACGAAATATTACAAAAAATGAGTTACGATGTTTTCCTTCGCCGCTGAGCACGTGGTAAATCTGCACTAAACTTTTTGAAATAAACAATTTCATTGGTGGGTTGGTCGCGTACTGTGAAATTCGAGCGTGGACTTAGCTCCTGAGCCGTGGTAGCTTAGGCTAAGCTTTTGCTGTTAAGTTTATTGAGTTCAACCCGCCGGAAATTTCCCGCTTGGAAACTGATGATCGTGGAAACTTGCTTGTGTGAGAAATTAAAATATATTTCGAAGACATGTGCATTGCCCCAACAGGCATTCCAACTACCTTGTCCTAAATTTCTTTCTGTGTTTTTTAAATTAAATTAAACTTACAATAAAGTTAAAGTAAAATTTTAATTTTACTTTAACTTTATTGTAAGTGCTACGCTAAAGTATAATCTGTAAAATAATCTTTCCTCTGGTGCTTCTCAAGACAGAGGTATTTTCCGTTCTAGTGGTAAAATGAAAATATAATTTACATTAAATTATGTGTAATAATATAATATATATAGAATAGAAGGTATTGAATTATTTTTAACTTAGTCATACTTTGAACATCTTGATGCAGAATTGTGCAATAAAGTTCAATTTTATTAAAACACTACTTTCTTGAATTAACTTACAGAACTTCCATTGTTAGTTCCAAACTTTAAACAACTTTACCTTTTGAAATGAAAAATTTGACTTTTTATTTTCATCAATAATTGTTAAATTGGTTTTTAGAAACTCTGAATTAGACTATTGTAATACCTGTGAGAGAAATATTTAATTTTCAAAGTGTTTTACAAGCTATAATTTTTTATGAACATAGAAATACTTTTATTAGGATTTTTTTAAGAAAATATATTATATACTCAGACATCAGCCTCGAGGATAAGTAAGACATTATTCTAGATTGAAGCCAGAATATTTGTTACTATCTTGTGATAATGTAGCCCTATGTTATAATATAAGAGCCACGGTAACGCAGAAGCTAAGCATTCACCGTAAATTTCAGAGAGCGCAAATGACTTAGGTTTAATTTTAACACCGTTTCCACGAACTCGGTGGTAAAGAAAATATCGAGAACAAACCGATATATCTGAGACCTAAAATATTTCGAGGACATACGAGTATTAAGTCTATCAACAAGCGCTAATGCAGCAAATCCTTCTAATTGCTCCATAGCACAGCCATAGCTCTTAGAATGAGGAGAGGACTGTGCCCATCTTTTACAGATATGTACATAGGCTATATCTTTGCCTTACTTTAATTATAATTTCGTATTGTTTTTGTGTAAATAAATGTAAATGTTAATTGACAGCAAGAGTAACATACTGCTTGTAAGTTGAGCAAGGTTCTTCTGACCTTCAAATAGTCATACATAAATATCTTGCGTGGCTTGTGATGGTGGTTTAGGAGCACCTACCACCCTATTTCATCCCGGAGGTGACGTAAAAGCGAGTATGTAATATGACATGAAGATCTCAAGGCTTCTGATAGCTGGCGGTAGGTATAACGATCTTGCGTACGCTAGGCATGAAGTTACCAGTTCTGCCGGGGAGAAGTGTCAAAGGTGCAGATCGTCTGGTACTGCTGTCGTCAATCCGCCTGACGAGCGCGACGTTTAAGGCAAATCCTCCATACAACTGGAAAGGTCCTTGTACAGCTACAGACTTTTGTGGATTGATGAAGAAGAAGAAGAAAAAGTAACTTAGACTGATGAGGGGTGACATCTTTACTTTATTAAAGCGAAGGTATCAGCTCTACGTTTGCTAACCCTCTTGCTAACTAAGTTTGAGCATCTCGTGCGGAAAAATGTTTTTTGAACAATTTGAACATTTGAGTGACAAGAGGGCTAAGTGTTTTTGATTCTATGTGATGAACCATAAGCAGGCCAGCAACACCTGCAACCATCTTTAAACAGAGAAGACCATAACGTCATCCCTGTGGACTACAAAGTTATCGTTACAATTAAAAGTATAGTATAAATTAAAAGTATACGTATTCGTTACCATCAAAAGTACACTGCTAAACATAGGCCTTCCGTATAAATTGTCAAGAATATTTGCTATATTTGCCACGTTTGTAATGCCGGTTGATAACCGCAGTTTTTCTTAGTTTTTGTTGTTAACAGGATGATTCTGCCGCCCATGTTCTAATCTCTTTTCCTCTGTCGCCTCTTTTGTCTCACACAAAATGATATGAGATAGTGGATATTCTTACACACTACACGGCCAAATGTAAGACTAAGACGGAAATTATAATACGAGTATATAGTATAGGCGTTATAAGTAAGTCAGTGGTCGAGTTAATAATGAATTTTATGTTTCCTCTGCAAAAGTCCTGAGTTTATTCGGATTGATACTTATCGCGTCACCTACCAAAAAGGGCAGAATAATGTTTGCCAGACAAGCCAATTAAATAAAGTATATTCGCAATAGTTAAAATATAAAATTATACCTTTTTTAGTGTTCCACAAGACACAAGAAAACAAACAAAATATTAACAAGTCTTAAAATAAGTAAAGGAAAATCTAAACTGCAAATTTGTCGAGGCATTACAGTAGAAATCTAAACTTTGTTCCACTGCTCCTTCCTACCATTTTAATGGCAGTTTACAAACTGTTTAAACGATTTTAACTATGTTTTTATTTACATTTTTCGTTTCATAGGGTATTCTTTTGCGTTTTAGAAGTGATTGCGCTTATAGAGCTTTATAGATTTCGTGTAGCTAATTAATGTATGTTTTGTTAAATTTGTAAATTATCATTTATAAATGGCATTAAGACACGTATTATTAATTTAAAATTACCACTTAATATAAAAAAGAAACGATTAAAATAATTCTTGAAATTTTAGTAAAATATTTCTGGTTTCATATTTAATTTTAAATTCTTCTTTGCATTCCTTTGTTGTGTGATGACGGCATAAGAGTAACTATTACCCCATATCATCACGTAAGACGCAATTTTAGAAACTATCATGGCTTCCAATAGATAATATAAACTATAAACTTTACGATAGCCAACACGGGTACTACGTCCAGCAGTGCGAAATAACAAAAATCTTCTATTATAACGATTCACATCAAGTTGCCGGTGAAGCAGTTACAGCAAAACCTTTCAATATATCAAGTCAGGCGACACTTAACGGACTGATGAATATAATGATCATATACTATTTTGTGGCCTTTTTAAGTCCACTTTTGGTTTAATTTTGGTGGGCACCACGTTGCTGCTACCATAACTCAGAGAGCGAAGGTCTGAAAACATTTATTTCCTAATTACCCTCGGCTACTGAGACACTGCGGGCTGCATATCGATGCGAGATAATTTAACGTAGGTATATTTAACGTTCTAATTTAGAAACAAGAAACAGCCGCAAATATCATCAGCGCCACATCGTCTTCACACGCCGCAATCTCCATGTATTCGTCGACCATTTTTGAGCCGTTTCTTCAACGCCGCAGCTCTGTCTGTTAATAGTGGACCTCATATCACCACTATTACAGACGATTTACTTCAAACGTCACGATTGGCAGGAGAATTAGCGATCATAGTTTGAGCTGCTCCCCTTCGCCGGTCTGAATATTTTAAGCCTGGCATAAATAGATGTTTATAAGTCATTATTAAAAGCCATATTAGAATCTTTTTAATACATCACACAGTCGTCAGTGAAATGACACAGAAATATAAATCTTCTTCGATTGAAATGTGCGATTTTATTAATAAAATTTGAACTATTTAATTCTTCACTAATTTTCACTACTAACTTAGGAATATTTACTTGTTTGATCCAAATCCGTGAGAATTAGCGTATAACATAAGTCGCGCAGCAGATGTACTAGAATAGGATATTTGAAATAACCTGCCTTTAATTCGCCTATATTATTTAAATATATTTCAATTATTTACGTTAATAATTTATCATCATCAGTAGTAGCAGCAGCCCGTAAATGTAGTGGACTTTGGCCTCTCCCATTTGAAAGTTTAAACGTTTTAATTATTAATTGAAGTTATAGTTAATACGGTAAGAATCTTGCATTAGAATAGCAATAAACTTAGATAATTATACTAGTGGGAGTGAAATTCATTGTACACGTTTTAGTAATTTGTCGGCTAGCAATTTGCAAACGCGCAATCGTTTACAAATAAAGTTTAGAAATGAAATCATGCACAACTATATTTTTTAGTAGAATCATTGTACAACTGGTTCCAATCATGCGTATATATAATATTTTATCTCATTTTCTATATTTATAGAAAAAAGGTAACAAAACGAGCGCACAGTCCACCTAATAGTTTGACGCTGTGATACATGAACACCTGCATCTGTCCTCACTTAAGAATCAAAATGCAAGTGCTTTGTGACCCCTAAGGACTATAGTTTGCCCTGTTCGGTCGGGGAAAACGGGTCTCTGATTCTTTACACCCAACCTACGAAATAAGAGATTGTGCTGTGAGTGAATGGGTGTTTTCTTAATTTTGCTAGATCCATAATATAGCTATATTATAACGTAGGTCTACAGTCTGTTTGCTTAGATACTTTTCCATTGTGTCGCGACGTCTTAACACGTGCCGCATCTTGTCAAAGACGCCGCCGTGACTTCACAGGACGCCGCGTGTGGCGTACACGCGCAGTGGAATTTGGTATTTTAAAACGAAGTGCCGTAGTGAAAGGTTCTTTGCTACCTAACTTTTGTTTACTATTTACATTCTTATTTTATTACAATAACCATAAGAATAATATTTTGTTCTATTTTATTTTTATAATAGATATCATTAATTTTACACAGTTACAGTTGAACAAACTATATAAAAGCAATCTATGGAGAAGGCTTACTGAAATAGTGGACTTTTGATCGGCTATAATGAATGAATATATGTAAAAGTAAATATTACAATGCATTTTTTAAATATATTTATATACCTATATTATAATACTTTTATTTGTTGTTGTTTTATTAGTTGCCCTAAAACCCTCTCAGAAGTGAGAAGAGGCCTGTGCTCAGCAGTTTTACTTTTTTTACCTTTATAAGGTAATCTAAATTATCTAGTTGTCGTGTGATGGCATATTAATAAGCCATTTCGTTACAAGGGTGTATTAAAATTAACTAAAAGGAACGCCAACCTCGTTACCACAATACCAAAATATCAAGACCGACTACAGGTAACAGAGTCAGAAGTGTGAGGTGACTGGTACTGCGATCGTCAATCCACCTACCAAGAGAAACAATTAAGGCAAATCCCTACAACAAATCTATCGTCATGTCCAACAGCAGAATTTTAAACGTTAATGAAGTATGTCGTTTCACTATAACATAATTTTGATTTTCAACATTAAAATCGGAAATTATATAATTTTCATTGTTGATGGATTTCAATGCCCAGATAAATGCTTCTGATAAAGACGGTATTATTTTATTGTGAAGGCTAAATTATGTAATATTAACATGTACGTGGGGATATCTGCTTCATTATCCTTTAATTGTATTGAACCCGAAGATCATTCTGTTTCAGACAAGACTATATATCAAAGGAGTTTTGAACGGATTAATAATATCTTGTTAGAAATCTAACACGAAATCATATAACTATAAAGATAAATTAATTTAGTGTTAAGTTAACAGTTCACGGACAACTTTAGTGTGTGTTATGTCTATTCCTAATGAGAGTACTAATTAAATGACTCCTTAGTAAATTACAAAGGGCTACCTAAACTAAAGTTTAGGTAAAACTTTCCATCAAAAATGCAGTTTGTTTAATTTTATTCAACAAACAAATTACAATGAAAATAAACAAATGGCATTAAAAATGCAACTTGTTTATTTCCATTTTAGGCCTACTTAAACTTACATAACTTCATTAAAATAGTGTTTTAAAAATCCTAAAAGTTATCAGCTTACTTATATTAATATTCTTAAATTTTCAAAAAACAAAAATGATATAAAGAGAAAGTATAATAGTATCTATTGTGTCTATATCTGGTAGCAGAGAAGAGCTGTAGCACTCTCCCGTATATTCGGATTTCGCTTGTTTTTTGCTATTTCAGGTTCACTATGCGCTTCTCAATTGTTAAAATTATTTTTGAGTGCATCATCATAAATGTTTCAGTTACCGATAGGTCTATTTAGTGCATCATCATAAATGTTTCAGTTACCGATAGGTTTTCCAATCAATCAATATCCAATCAGTAATTTGCTATTGTTACATTAATTTTAAAAATATGGCAAAAATATAGGTAGCATTCAACGTTTCTTCTCCGTTCAGTGGAACCTCACTTCAAAACGACAGTAGATTTGAAAAAACTAAATTTAATTTTCTTACGTCTAAGAAATTAATACCTTTTATTTTATCTCGAAATATTTAATTTAATGAAGAATAATGGAGATTTACTCACGGTGTTTATCTACACATGTACGTTCTGGTGGGTTATAGCGGAGATTTCTGCGCATTTTAACCCCTGAAGTATCTTCTACAATGGCTCGAAAAAGCTGTAGTCACAGTGAGCAATCACGTCAGAGGGTTAATTAAACCTAGAGTAAGTTTGTCCAGCATGGTTAGCAGGGTTTTGATTTTAATTATTGTAAAAAAGTGTAATGAAAAAAGCTGTTCAAGTTTTTCCCCACGCATAATTTATTTTACCGTTAAGTATAGTACACAGATGGGGTTTTCGCTCTCATTAGTGACAAGAGCACCAAGCACCAAATCAAAACCAAAAAATCTAAATGCGAATACGCGAAAATAATTTTGCTAACTCTTTTCACAATTAGTAAAGCAGTTTTGAGTAGTGCAAAATATAAAATATATTCTTCGCTTTGGCCTTAAAAATTTCAATTTACAGCGGGCTTGAGCTGATTATCGTCAGCAAATTGCTTTCCCAAAAGGTCTTTTTTATAAGTTTGGGAGTAAAAAGTAGTCACTAGCGACTAGATCTGGGCGGTGCGGTGGGAGGTAAATTTTTTTAAACCCGCAGTCTCGTTCTTTTTAAAGAGTCATGCCGTGTGAACCGGTGCGTTGGCATGAAGAAGCAGCACTCTCTTGGTCAGCTTTCCTCTTCTCTTTTCTTTTATTGCTTCTCTCAAACGGCTTAAAGGGGCTGATGAATATTTTTCCGAATTCCAAAACACTGTGGCCATGATTTTACCGGCTGATGGAGTGACTTTGAACTTTTTGGGGAGGTTTGATACCTTTTTATGCCAATTCATAAACTCCTGTTTACTCTCAGGGTCATATTGGCAGAAAGCTATTCTTTAATAACAATGGATTAGTCATTTCTGTTAGCATCTTAATCCTTACTCGTTCGTCTTCTTATACAAGTTTTTCTATAATTTTCACATTTTCTTCTGTAGCCGCTCTGATTAGCCCACCCGAGCGGAGGTCATTTCCAATGCTTTCCCTGCCTTTTTTGAATTCACTTGACTACTTCTTTGCGGTTGAAATTGACATTGAGTAGATTTATGGATGTTTTTAGTAGTTTTCTCTAGTTGAATTGGATCACAGCACGGTGTTCAATTTTTTCAACATTGTCGAGTCAGTCATTCTCGTCGGCTTAGTCATACCCTTAGGTCGTAGTCATAGGTTAGATAAAAAGTAACGAAGTTATCAAGACAAAATTTTATGTTTATACCCTCAGGAAGTGTCGTTAGTTGACAATTTTTAATTACTATATAGGACTATTCCAGGGATATCCCAGGAATATCCCAGGACAGAGAATTAAAATAATTTTTTTTTCAATCTGTCCTGGGAAGAACCAGCATAAAGCCAAGCGGGACTTTAAAAAAATTAACTTACAATCATGTGAGTTACACAATTAATCAACATATAATAAATTATAAAAAGTTTAGTAGCAATCACCTCATCCCCAGGATAATATCACCCATAAATACCGTAATATATATAATATATTTGTTATAATAATAACCTTTTTTATGAAAACTTAGTTTAATAAAGTTATTGAACTTTGAGATGGTCATTTTTTTATTTTTCTGGGATTTTAATAGCACTAAACTTTAACTTTTTTAAATTATTTCATTGCTTGTGTATATGTGAAAGAAAATAGCCTACGTGTGAATGAAAAGCTCCTTCTAGTAAGCACAAGTTTTTTCTCATTTCTGGGAAGGCTATATGACAAATTTTCCAGTACGTTTTTATAGGAGAGGAGGCAAACAACCATACGACTCACCTGATGGTAAGTGATTACCGCTGCCCATGAACAACTGCAACACCAAGGGAATCGCAGTTGCGTTGCCGGCCTTTTAAATAGGAAGGAAGGTCCCTAAGTTGTATCGGCCCGGAAAAATCTCTGGTGGAAGTCGATTCCACAAGGAAGTTGTGCGTGGAAGAAAACTTCTTTTAAATCTCACAGTCGTGGACCGCCGATCATCCAGATGGTTTGGATGTTATCGCGAATATTGTCGCGATGTGCGATGGTGAAATTGTGCGGCTGGAATTAGTCCAAACAATCCTTCAGAGCAGTCCCCTTGGTAGATGCGATAAAGTACACAAAAAGATGCAACATCTCTTCGCAGTTCCAGTGAGTGAAGCCGAACGGAAAAAGCTCGGTCGCCGACTATTCGAACAGCTCTGCTCTGGATGCAATCAAATGGAAAGAGCTGGCACTGTGGAGCCCCACCCCTGGGATGAGAACATTATTCTATGTGCGGCCAAACCTGCGCTTTGTAAATTTGCAGGCGGTGGCCAGCAAGAAATACTGTCCCGCTTTGCTGAGTACCAAGATATTTGCAGGCCAATTTTGCTCTCTATTCCAAGTGATCACATGACTGCACGTCACTCGATATGTCAACGCCGAGAATTCCGATACTGACTGAGGCAACAAAGGAAGTGCCTTGAAACTGAGGAGATACGACGAAGGGTTTTTTTTAGCGGTAAACGCGTGTGCCCAGTGCGATACTTTTTTCTACACGGTCTCGACTTCAGGCAAAAGTTTGTCCCGATACTCGGCGAAGTTTTCTGGATATTAGCACGGTCGATGTATAAAGCATCACCAGTGCTGTCATATGCATAGCAATGAATGTTACCGATTAGCAACATGTCACCGACATGCAGAAGAAACAGCGTTGATGATAACACGCAGACTGATACAGGTGATATCACCAGCCTTAAAGGGGTTTGTAATCGGAGCACGCACCGTCTACTACGACCTTGATGCTGTGATCTGCAAGAAAACTGGTGATCCAATTGCACAATTTCTCGGGAAGCCCATAGGAAGCTTTTTAAGAAGTGCTTTGTGCCAAACCCGATCAAAGCCTTCGCTATCGTATAGGTAAACTTCACAATACGTTCTCAAGGTTTCCTCACGACGTTTTCCTTCAATGCAGAGCAGATGATAAACCTGCCCTTAAAACTCATCTTCATTAGCTTCACGGATAGACATGAGACATTCCCATTGGGAGGTTTTATCTTAATCTACACGCTTAAGTAATTAATGTACCACAAAATATAAAAAAAGTAATGTCAAGTTAATACGCTGTATTAGAATACACGAAATATTTTTTTATGAATATCTTAATGGATCTACATTGAAACTGCTAAGAGTAAAAGTTCTAAGATCAATATTAACCATACTGATTACATTTTTGAACTCGTTCTTTATTTATTGTAATAATTGACAATCTTTTTAATTATACTTCCGGACATAACTCTTTTCAAGAATGCATTTAACATTGCTTGAATGATTAACTCATACATACCATGGTTAACTGGTGGGTTGGGGACTTGAAATCTGTCAGAATATCGAGGTCCGTAAGGTTGCACCAATGCCAACTAGTAGTTCTGTTATGCTTATAATACATTATTTTCTACTTTTGAAACATATTTGTTAGACCGTTACTCGTCGTAAAACAACACGAAATCTTATCATGGATGATTCTTGAAACAATTGAAATTAATAATCGTTTATTTAAGAAAGTTGAATAGGCTGGGTGCTATTTGGTAAAATTAGTAATGTTGGACAGACTGTTATTACATAAATTAAAGCCAAAATGTAGTATAGTGATGTAGAAATTTAAAATATATTAATCTTATACTCTGCTTAGATCCAACCAAAAGAAATAATTAAAAGCCCGTGTTGCTACGACATTAGGACGCCAAAAAATTTAATCTAATTTAGTTTCATGATCATGGGCACTACAAAGCACTCAAAAAGTTAGGATTTTGAAATAAGATAACATTAGTTAAAATAAGGTTAAATTATTTTTATTTAAAGTGAAATTTACAAAAACCTTTAAGATAAAATATAGCAAAATAAAAATGAAAACTTATTACATTATCTGTTACTACGATAAAACTATCAATATAGTTGATCTTTATTAACATACACGAGTAAATACTACGCTTCATGTGAATTAAACGTGAGATAGGTATATTGCAAATTTCCAGAGGGTATACATAATTAAGCATCACGAAAGCAAACACGAGTGACTTTGATTTAGTACCTTACTATTATAATTTATACCTGTATATACCTAATGTTCATTAATCAAATTTATTAAAACAAATAAATGTCTTGAAGAGGTAAAACTCCATCTCGCTGCCCTTTAGTTAATAGTTATTTTCGCGCGCTAGTTAGTTTCTGCACATACGTGCACACGCACACACACACACACACACACACACACACACACACACACACACACACACACACACACACACACACACACACACATTCACACATGCACCCACGCACGCACGAAAGTACCCGCGCAAGCACCCACGAGCACGTTCGAACGCACGCACACACGCACGCATGCACGCACGGACGCTCGCATACACACACACACACACACGCACGCACACTCACACACACACACACACACACACACACACACACACACACACACACACACACACACACACACACACACACACAAACACACGCGAGAGCGCGTGATTTTAGTGTTTTTATTTTTGACCTGTCAATACCTATCCTTCCCTAATTGCTTTAACAAGAAATCTTTTATGGAAGCTTTAAAATTCTACTACGTCAAGTAGTTGTAAATCACAGTTTTCAAACTTTCATTCGCTAGTTCCTGTCACTGATATAATTTATATAGGTGACTTATGCATAAAAGAGATAGCCGAGCTCAAAGTCTAAGCTATCACCATAAATTTCATAACACGTAAGCCACCTAAGTAAGACTCCATTGAAACCGCAAAAAATTCAAATTCCGAATTACCGAGCTTATTCGCAAACGTGAGTAATAAAGTATTTTCGTTTATTTTTGTTACTAAAAGTATCTAGAAAAGTAAAAGTGTCTCACCGGATTAAGTGTTCCATGAACCTTATAGAAATCAGAGGAGGCCTGTGTCGAGCAATGCTCAGCAGTGGCAGACATGGCTGTCTTTCTGGAAGTTTTCACATGGTCACCACTCATCCCGAAACATAATAAAATGATGTATTCCTTTACGCTTTAACCATATGCTAGTTGTATTAGTAAGCTTAATTTTCCTTATTAACAGCGTACTATATAATATTTATCTCAATTAAACTGCTGAAACATTGCATAGATCAAATCTATAGTTAAAAGAGTTTTGCTACCTTTATTACTTGACATATTTTCATCTGAATGGAAAGAAGCGATTTATATTTTTTAACCATAAACTTAGAGGAACGAGAAATGAAATATCATGTAACAGCTGTCGGATATCGTTCAACAATGATCTGAACGCAATTTGATGAAGAGTAATAATTTTTTATCTTTACACGAATAGGACAGGACACACATTGTATAAAACTAATTTAACGGATTTCTTCTTATTATACTTATATTATTTTTACTCGTTTTAATTCGGATAATTTACAGCACCCAGGGTAACGAGGGGACTGAAGTGTTTGACGTCCCTATGTCCTAGTTAACCCGAACTAACTTCAGCTTTCAAATATTAAATTTTGGTCCAAACTACACAGAACGAGCTTACAGTGTCATGAAGTCTAGTGTTTGAGTACTTATTTTATATGACGATTTTTAACAGTAACAATCCCTACACTGTATCAAGGTAATGTTTTACTGCATTAGGTGATTGTCATAAATTTTAAAAGGGGTTTTTTTATTTTGGGTTAGGCCATTGAAGTAATATGTACTTACGTACTAGAACAGCTAACTCAAACAAAAATGTGCGCTACTCTGTGTTCGCCCGGTTGTTATTTTATCATAGAATAAACATAGGTAGAATGATCCGTAGGTAAGTAGGTAGATTGTATTGTTAAATAGGTAAATTATATCCAGAACAATATTTAAATTTTGTCATTTATTTTGAATATTATATTTGCTTATTTAATATAATATAACATAATATTATATCAAAATTACATTTTAATGATATTTTTATCTGAATATTTTAAAAGGTATCTATGTCAAATATAAAAAACATACTAAATATATGTTTACCAAAACTTATTAACGTAACATTTAAATTACAAATATATTTATTTAAATGAGAATAAGAGTCGTTCATAAATGCTGGGCACGCGAGAGTTAAAAATGGACGAATTTATTCCACCTTGGCTTTAATGTAGAAAACTAAAAATAAATTAAAAGAATAATAAGCAAATTTAAATATTAAAAATTTAGCCTAATTATAATAATTTATATATGTTTCTACAAAAAATGTTTATAATATGTCCTATACTTAGTACCCACAGAAATGTTGCATCTAAACATATTAATTTCATAATCTATATTCCATGACACGAGATGGCGTCTTAGAAATAATTTGTTTTATTATTAATCTATAATACTTTTTTATTGATTAAGTATCTTATTAACCGATGAAAAGTAATTCCTTGGTTTTTACTGTCATTTCTTGAACTATTTGTGCAATATCTAAGTACACACGACGGCATATTTTTATCAAGAGATTTTTTTTTAAATCAACACAACACGTGACAACTCTACAAGAGCCTAGCGAGTGACTGATTAAAGTGCGGTGTATGCATCGCAGTTGAGTGGAATAGAGTAGCTGAATGCAGTGTCGCCTCTAGTACGTAGTACATAATAGCTCAAGGGGTTAGGCACATATTTTATAACATTAATAAACACATATTTTCTATTAATACTGTAAATAATAAATATTTGTAAAATAGGATTTTTTCTTTTAACACCACTGTAAAAATATCCTGATGCACGATACAAAGGTTTTTTTACAAACATAAATTGCTCATGGATAACATTAAAACACACAAACCCGAAATAATTCTTTGTAAGCCTTAGAAATAATTAATCCGCTTAGTAATCAACTCCAGCCAAAACCTTTTGAATAATTAATTTTATTTTAAAATTAATCATTACATTTTCCTTTGTAATAAATTACATATTACACATATGTAGTATGTAAACATTACCCCTCGCATGTCGGGGTCATTTTGGCCAATATGGCGCATCTGTTGAGCACTTCCCGAAGTACTTCCAGACTACTTCCTGCTGTTCATTAAAATGACTATTTCCAAGACATTTTGTATAAAAGGTATATTAAAGTCATATATCAATGAAAACTTTATTAAATAAGCTATCAGATTATGTAAAACTTGAATACAGGTTTACTTCGAAAGTGATACTGATTTGAAAATGAATAAGAAAAGTATTTTTTCCCCAATTTTCTGCAGAGGTGTAATAATTATAAATTAACGCCTTTATTCCAAGTACTATTTGTTTTACTTGTACGTTTAAAGCATATTTAATTATTTAAAAATTTTTTTCATAAATTTTTTATTTAGAAAGTGCCCTTATTAAGTTTATAAAGAATTTTCCTGTACAAAATTAATTATAAGTATGTTTTAATCGTGTAAATTAAGTTAGGGTCATTTTTTTCACATTTTTTTTACACTTGTATTCGTGATTTTGTTTATCAAAAATCCCCTGTAAGTTACATTTTGTAGATAATCATAGCAAATCCAAAGAGTGTTCAGCGACTCTCCATTCCGTCTTACAAGTGTTTTAAGTAGTACGGTAATATTTTTTTTAATTTGATTGATCCTTTTTAAAATGTAGTCAAGTGACTCAAGCGATGATGAAATTATTAGAATAATGGAACCAAGAACATATAGAACAAGAATTGACTATGGTCATATGGAGACGACCTATGAATTTAATGGAAGGTTTCGACTTAAAGAACTTTTTGTCGCGAATCAGTTGTAAAATCGTTATTTTATTGTCATTTCTAGACGTTTTACAAGAAATCGCAAAATATCGCCGCGAATACACTTCAAATTATATATAAAAGTCGGAAATACTTTGTCGCTACTACCTGTGCTACTACTTTTTTAATGTCCCATCAAAATTAGGCACAGACGATACACCATACGTTTAAATAAGGTTATTCAATAAAAAGCAAAAACATAATGGAGGGAAAAGAATGCGGCACACATTTTTGATTTTAGAACTTACAAGTAGAACCTACAAGTGTTAAATTTTACAAGCCCTGTAGATTTTTTTCATAAACGTAATTTACTCGAATTTGTAAAAACTTTCTTGTAAAGTGTAACTTGTGAACAAGTAGACTTGTGAGTTATGATAAACAGGGCAAAGGTCGAGAAAGGCCTCACTTAGCTCTTCTCTACATTGGTAGAAAAAATAAGGAGGTTCACAAAAAAAAACATTATTAAATCAAATTTAGACAAAATCAATCATACAGATATATATGTTATATAATATATCTGTATGTTATATATATATCATATATATGTTACAAATAGTTTGCTATCACTCGACACACTATTATGACGTTTGACAGATGCGCATATTATATGAGACGCCAGAATAATATGGCGTTTGGACAGCCGAGGGGATAAATCAACAGTCTTAAATCAACACTATAAAATATTTTAAAAAGATCCAAACTGCAATTATGACACACAAGGAGCTTCAAAATACACTACCAATATGTACTCTTTTAATAAATTGATAGACATATTCACATTTAGCATTTAATTCATATCAACACGGTCCTAGGAATTGCATCTCCAAAACGGTATTGTAGATCCAGGTACGGAATTGATATCCTTTAACGAACATTCTATTAAAATTTATTTAAATATATAATAATGTAATACAAATGTTACCATCTTTAATTCTTCATACATGAACGCCACGCCCTATTACTGAATGAAATAATTGATAGTCGTGACTTCATCGTTATTAGTACATATCAGTAGTAATTTCTTAAGCTTCTCTTAAAATATCTTTAGCAGTCATTATAATATTACCCTATTTATTAAGTAATTTACTATCGTCTTTTAAGTATTATTAATCTACTTCTGTTTTAGGGTTACGAACGAACGTCTTTCCCCTAAGTTCTTTTAGCTTAGTATTCCACCAAGGAACTTTTTGTGTTGAGGTGTTCGTTTTAACGGGACAACTGTCCTCGAAGGCTGCAAGAATACCTACGGTTACTGTCTTCGTCGCCAACTCCAGACATTAAATTTTTTTGATGCTTTTAGGAAACGTTTTCAAATTCCCCCTTAGACTATCTCTGTAGATATCCCAGGAGGTCGCTTTTGGATCCCTAAAAGTAACGGTTTCATAGATTGGTCTCCAATAACAAACTTAATGTGCTTGTGATCAGACATCGAGTTTTCGCTACTAACATGCCAGTCATTTATCCACCTGAACATGTTATTGGTAGCAAACGTTATATCTAACACACACTTCTTGCCTAGCACACGTTACAAAGGTTGGTGAATAACCTAAAAAGGATAAAACAGAACCAATCACTTCACTTGTTTGTCTGTACGTCGATCTCTCATTACCGCCTTTCTTAGTTAGGGAATTTCTAACCGGAAATTAATATAAAATACTAAAGTATATGGTCCTTTAAACATGTTATAAATTCAAGCTTCTAAATCAACGCATTTAAAAGATTACACATTTTGATACTTGCAAACTCATAGTACCCGCAGTTATTATGCCTGGCGGGTTGGCAACCCCAGCTTTATATTTTCTAGTTGTTAACTGTTAGAGAGACGCTGTAGTCCTTTCCTAGTTTGTTTTCCTCCGCCGCGTCTAAGGAATGATATTGTAAATGGATATACTTACACAGCCACTATACGGTAATATTTTGTAATTATATAAATACGTTTCTGCTTTTCATAAATTAAAATTATAATTCCATAACATGCATATATGCAGTTGGACCATCGACCGTGACGTAGAAAGATGTATGGAAGAACGTTTTTCCTAATTAAAATTAAGTCCTCTAGTTTACTTATTCGTTAGACCAATTTTTTTTGTTTTCCTAAAATTTATAAATTTCAGTAAGTTAATTATTTTGGTGAAATAAAATACTTACTTTTCTAACTACTTACACTTGTACGTATCTCTTATATATATAAATCAATATAATCTTTTTTAATTTACGGCATATCTGTATCGGTATGTAAAATAGGCCAAGATCTGGGACAATATACGTAATTAAGTTTATTCGGAACCGTTAGGTCGTGAGCGCTACCTGCTCTCGTTTCTATTTTCGTGTAGCGATAATGATATCATTCAAATATTCAGTAAACTTCCCTCTGAATATTTATGTAATCCATCATGTACATTGTTCTGTAAATGATTTTAACTTATACGCATGAACCAGTCATTATAAGTTCTATGCCACCAGTCTCTCGCCCACTTGAAATGTGTTTTAAAAAAGTAAATTATGTATTCCGTAGCTCACTCGCTGTAAATTTCAAAGTACGCGATCAACCCCGGTTCAATTCCCGCCGGCACCAACGAATTGTAAATTGCAGTTTAAGTGCTGATTTACCACGTGCTCGGCGGTGAAGGAAAACATCGTGAAGAAACCTGCATGTCTGTGATATAAGGAAAAAATATTTCGAAGACGTGGAAGTTTACCACTACGCATTGGGGGTAGCTCGGCGGACATTTCCCTGCTCTAAAAACACTCTCAGAAATGAGAGTAGGCCTGTGTCTAGCAGTGAAACGTATATAGGCTGTAACTTTAACTTTTAGATTACCTATTACACACAATTGATTCACATCAATTGGGGACTGCAATTTTTGTTTATTTTTATCTCGTTACAACATATTTTTTCTAGCACTATCATTTTAACAAAAGATAACATGGGCGACATTCGTGAACAATATGGCCATAAAGGAAAGTATTTCAGTTTTATTTTTCTTCCTACATTGAAAACCTCTAGCGAGCTTTTTATTAGTTGTCCAGCTTTCGGCATGGAATAGGTTTACATTGTCCCTGTTGATATATTTTACGATCTATATACCACTTCATCTCTCGTTCAGTGACACTGTTCACTTTATATTAATTGTTACATGTTATATTTAAAATTATACAGAAATTAAGATGTGAGCAATGTATAAAAATACTTTTGAAATCTTATCTATATGAATAAATAAAATTGAAGTGTCTGTAATGTCAATATAACAGATTCGTACTTAATGCATATGAAAGTATATATCGTACTAATAACAAAAAAAAAAAAAAAAAAACTATTTTTAACGGTTTTGTCTGCCTGTCTTGTATTGTTATGGCTAAACTCCGATATAGCTGGACCGATTTTGACTTTTCAAACAGCTGATGTTATAAAAACTAACTTTGGATACATTTATTTAAAAAAATAATTAGGTTTCCCCGCAGAACACCAAAACCCATGAAATTTTAAAATGTATCAATAATCATTCTTCTTTTTAATTTGAAAATTTTTGTAATAAAATAAGATTATCACAAATTTGTCTGTAGGGACGGTGCAAGAAAATTCATCAACCCATATCATCCCGTGAGTGTAGTTAGAGGCGACAGTGGGCTTTTGATTTATGTCAGTCAGTGAAACCATCTCGCTTATAACAGTCATTAAATACCCAGTCTCTAAGGCTGCGCCCCATCGCCAGTGGGATAGAATAGAATAGATTTTTTTTTATTAAATACCAGAATACCTATTGAAAAACATTTTTGCTTTTACCACTTGTTCGGAAAGAACAAGCAGGAAACTCAACGGGACTATTTTTAACAATATAACATGTTGTACAATTAAATATGAAACTATTTAAAAACCGCATGATAGCGATCACCTCTTTCCCAGAGCTTATTATGAATCATGTACTCTAGAGTAGTATTATAACCCTAATTTCGTAATATACCAACCTTCTTTAGTAGTATAATAAAGGTGCAGGACGTTTAGTATTGCGATCCCCGTTTCGCCTTCTAAATTAAGAAATTAAAGTAAACGCTCCGTAAAACGGTTCATGTTCGGCACTGCACTTGTAAGAAGATGCAGAGATGTTTATTTTGCTAAATCTTCCTTCTTATTAGAACGTAAGGCATTCATTTAAGTGCTATCAACAAATTGTTCAAACAAACATTCAAATCAAAACGGTCAAAACGCAACAAATTTTCAGACGTGTGGAAAAAAGATAATGTAAAATTAACACACCTAGTTCTTAATATGTCAAAAGTTTAAGTCACCACCTTTAAAGTTTACTGTTAATATTTTTATTCTCTATCTTTCAATATCTACCCGTAATAGTCCACTGCTAGACATGAACCATCCCTATCCCTATTATAATTATCTCCGTCCCTTTTACACGACCACACTAAAATAGAATACCAGCGTAAATATTTATAATTTTACGCTGGTTGCCGGTTATTATATTTGAGCTAATACGAGTAATCTACGAAATGTATTAATATCAAATTGGTAACTAGACGTTCCACTGAAGTAAGTATACATACATGTAATTTGATTAGGGCTTCTGTGCGCACACACATACACATACACCCCCCCACACACACACACACACACGCACGCACGCACACGCACATACTCACACATGAACACACGCACGCACGCACGCACGCACGTACGCAAGCCCGCACACACGCACGCGCTCACGCACGCACCAACGCTCGCACGCACACACACACACATGCAGTACATATCCTTCTTTAATTGTTTTAACAAGAACTCTTCTCTTGTGGAAGCTTTAATATTCTCTTACGTCAAGGAGTACCCAGTTTTCAAATTTTAATTCAGCTAGTTCCCGTCACTGATATACTTTATATATGCGACTCATACATAAAAGAGTTAGCCGAGCTGAGAGTCTAAGCCATCACCATAAATTTCATAACACGTGAGTCACCCAAGTAAGACTCCATTAAACCACAAAAAAATTAAATTCCGAATTACCTAGCTTAGTAAAGTATCTTTTCTCTGAAAACTTAATATTCTATTGTTTTATGCCATCATACAGTAAATTCAAATTCTATACATAAAAAACGTACTATTTGTTTATTTCTTCTTAAAAATAATAATAAAGTATGCTCATAGCATAGAAATAATGTTTATTGTATTAGAATAATTAATATAATTCCATTCAATTACAGCCTATCATTATTCTACGCCACCTTATGGATTGCCTCATAAGGGTATATTTGCCACAACTGCCACGCTTGGCAAGTGAGTTGGTACTTAATTAGTTTAGTTACGTATGTACGACGGGATATTTTCCGCAACTCCACGTCTAAGCGCGTATTTTGCGTGTGGGCAGGAATAATATGATTATTCGAGCCATGGTATCTCCCCGAAGAAGCTCAGCAGTCCCTTGATGTTGTAAGCAACTTCGGGGAGTTGGTACTCAGTTTTATTATTTTGAATACAAGTATGACACCATTTCTCATATGAAACCCTTTAGGATAATATGGGGTATGGTATGTATTTGATTCTGTCACGCTGCCACTATTTTTTTTTTAGCTCACATTTATTTATTCAAATAGAAAAAAATTTAGATTTATGTATATATTTTTAAATTATTTTTAGAGCCAACGCGTATTGCTGAATCTAGTGCGACATGTATAGATAACTATAGTTCAATAAGTATGTAATTAAAAAATTGAGCTCTTATCACTGTGGACAATTAGTTTCGATACGTTATGTTTACAAAAAGCAAGTAGATAAAAAGTTGTGTTTAATCCAGTAAATGCACGTCGCTTTATAACTGCTAGAGATTACCTCTATTGTCTCAATTTATAATTTGAATTACTTGACACTGATTCCAAATTGCATGTCAAATCATTATGCTGCTTAATAGGAGCAGATATCAGGGTAGCCAAGTCCCTGGCAGAGTTAATACATAAATAATAATATAACAAATTTGCTATCTGTCTTAAATTATATTTGAATAGGTAATACCTATCTGTAGTCAAAATTTTCTTCATTAAATTGTTAAGGTCTATAAAATTAATTCTATTAGTATAATTGTTACAATTAAATGTCAAATTTAAATTATTGTTACGTGACAAATTATTCATTAATAAATTTTTTTTTTTCGGCCACCCTGTATGTAAAGCAATGTAAACAAGATAAGATTTATGTACATTTAAAGTATTGAGGTAATATTTTAATAATTGATTTTGTTTACATTGCCTCTTCTCCCAACAGGAATTATTAATGTGGTATTAAGACAAAACCAATCCAGGCATACAATAATTACTAATCAGCTGTCCTTTTAAATGATTATTTAACATCATGCCCAAATGTTTGCCTATGTCATCACAATACATAATAACTTTATGTTTTTTAATATTTAAATTACTTTTTAAGTTTTTATTTTTTGTTATGGCACCGTCATAGTTTTGGTGAAAATATGGAGTCATTGCTATTTACACATATTGTCCCCGATGGACATGGTATGGAGCGTTGATTCTCACTCTGATGTTTTATTAAGGAGTCAAAGCGCTTCTCATTGTATTTACATGACTTTACCAGATCATTCATGGCCAATATGTGTTCTTATATCTCATCCTGAGCCGATGCATATTTATTTGATATAATTTGTAAGGAGTTTTAAGCAACAAAACTACTGAATTGAGACACTCTATTTCAGTTACATAACATTTTTTCATATTTTACACCTCAATTGAATAAATTTAAAGTTTATTTATTAATTCATGCTTTTCCTTACATATAATTATATAATTTTAACTTTTGCACTTTCCTAACACATTTATTAATTTTTATGTATTTCTTTAATTTTTTTCTACAGCATGTAAGTAATCCCTTCTGCTGTTCTTGATGTGACAAAATCGTCACCAGTCAAATCGATTGTTGTGGAGGTTTGCAATGTTTTTGAAGATTGACATTCTATGAGCTCATTGAACAGACTTTGAGTTTGGGTAATAAAAATAAAAATAATGGGACATATTACGTAACACATGCTTCTAAATTATAAAGTACAATTAACATTTAATTCTTTATTCGTATTCAAATCTTGTATTTATTTCAGCTAAAATTATTTATTTATTAATAACATTCTATTTAGAAAACATAGCTCCAAGTCGTTAACAGTTTGAGATTGCTGGACCTGTAAATAATTACACCATCAGAAGCAATCCAAATTAATGCGCGCGAAGGCAACTCCAGCGATAAGCTGCTTTCCGGCTGATGGAGATGAATAATAATGTGTAACTAATTAGGAAGCACTACAATAATTAATATAATGAATATCGGGAAATTGATAAAAGTGAATGACCTTTAATTAACCTAATTGCCACAGTGCACCAAAACCTGAATAAAATTTCATTGGGTTTGTAAATAAAAGACAGGAATTCAAAATCAGGCTTTCAATTTATCTTGATAGATTTTCTTTAAAAATTTTATTCGTTATGAAAATTTAATATGTGTTTTATTAAATATTCTAATTAATTTTCACTGATATTCGCTTTTAAAACAGAACCCATAATATTAATGCTTTAGTAAGAACGAATGTAGGCCGGTGAGAGTCAGTTTGTACCGTGTAGATTGGCTCAAAAGTTATGTAGGTTCATAAAACAGCCAACATTAAATAGTTAATTATTTTCTTTATCTTAATTCCGCACACGTACAATGATTGAGCTCTAGAAAGGGGATCACTGGCTTGTAGGAAGATGAAGTCCAGGCGCTGTTCTTTCAGGATCGCAGACAGCTAGCTAGCGGAAGGGGCCGATGATACACAGGTCAGACGGTGATGATGATAGTGGCAGGTTAGTAGGGCAACAGTCCGTTAGCTCACAGCACGGCAGCAAGTTGTAGGGGATCCTGGAATCCTGGACAGAGTCCAGCATTACGGATACTTCCAATAGCCCTATATGCACTCTTGTCAAGTTCAGCACTCCTTCATTGAAGTTAAAAATTCTTAAGCACCAAGCAACCCCAGCAGAAGAGGTAAGAATTAAGCAGAACAATTATAATGTTAACTATTTATTTAATTTTTTATTTATTTAATTTCATATACACAGATGTATATAGGCGGACTTGATGCCTGAGGCATTATCTACCTGTCTGCCTTAGAGTAGTGCAGAGATAAAAGAGGTAGGTGTAATAAGAAGTATGTACAATATATGTTATATATAATATATATATATATATATATATATATATATATATATATAACGGCTTACGAACGCTAAGTTGATTCTGCCATTTTATTGACGAGCAGTTCTCGCACTTTAGATTTGAACGAAATCCGGTTTTCGGCACTCCTAAATTCGGAAGGAAGAGCGTTACAAAGAAGAACAGATTGAACAAAGAACGATGATTGTACAAAGTTAATACTTTTTAGTACTGAAGCAAAAGGTTATTACTAGAACGGAGAACTCTATTATGGTTGGAGCTAAGATATTGAAAATGAGGAGTTAAATAAGATGGAGGATTAGGAGACATCAAGATAGAGTAAAGAGTAGTGAGTGCACGTAGACTACGGCGCTGACGAATGGGTAACCAGTTAAGTTGAGAGCGATAAGTATGATCTTATCATCTCATCTCATGATCATACTTTCAGAGATTAAAAATGAATCGAATGCAGTTATTAAGAGGACGGTCATATTTGTTCAAGAGTTCTGCATTCAGGTCAAAATAACACACATCACCATAGTCAAAAATGGGAAAAATTAAGGACTGCACAATAATCGTCTTGGTCCTGAATTGGGAGAAATTCTTCAGGCGGTATAGAGAACGCAAAATACCTGTCACTTTCTGACAAACATTTGCCACTTGAGTTTACCAGCTCAAGGTGGTCAATGTGCAATCCAAGGTCTTTCACGGTATTACTCAGTTCTAAAATAAAACCGTTAAAAATGATCGGCGGTAAAGCTGTGGGATCCAGTTTCTTAATCATCCCTTGGCTACCTATTATTATAGCCTGACATTTGGGTGGGTTAACTTTAAGACCAAACTTTCACGATCGTTACGTCGTTCTTTATATACTCTAGATCCCTATTAAGAGACTCAATTGCTGTATTCAATTGCTGTATCAATACTATTGATAAAATAAATAACAACGGAATCAACTGCACTTATTTCAATTTAAATTTCTATTGTATATAAGGACTATTGTATTGTATTGTAGGCTCTCGCGCGTTGCGAAGCAGTCTTAGGTAGAAACGAACAAAGAATAGTCTGAACGGGGATTCGTTTGCGTCTCCAATCCTACAGAGTGCGACCGATTTAGAGATCGGTGAGCAAAATTTCCGTAGAATAATATTTTAAATTAATAAAATATAATAATTAATTTACTTTTATTTTTAAGTTAGAATATATATTATTTAAGATGTTAATTTAATATCATTATTTGTAAGGGTGTATACAAATGCATCGTTAAAGTGCAAGTTCTAACAATTAAACACGTCGCAAACTGATTGCTTCATACCAGCCTCATCGGTACCGATTGTCTGTGACATGCCCAGGTATAGGTATGTTTCAGCATCGGAAAGGGTCTTTTAGTTACATAAATCTATGCACTCAGTTTTAGCAACCTTTCCCCTTTCAGCATGGAGGACCGCACACTTATCCATTCCCAGCTCCATTCTAATAGAATTGCTCAAATCACAAGTGATGCTTAGCAATTGCACAAGATGGGAGCGACTGGAGGCGAATAACTTGAGGTCATTCGTACAGAAAAAGTGGTACACTTTTGTACCTCCCTTCTAAAGCTGAAATTCCCTTCCGGAGCCTTCCAGTAAAGTACTGAGTGCGTTCTAAGAGAGGCAGAACCAGACTGGACTCAGACAATTTCCTTTGAAGATACCCCTTCCTATCCTTATTTGGCTTTCGGCAGCCATCATCCGCTCGCCCAGATGACAAAGAATCGTACTCCACTGCCCCATACAATACTCGAGGAAGTCTCTAACTTTACAGTCAATCTTGTACAGCTCGAGGACCCTCCATAGTCATGTATGAGTAACCGATTCGCATGCCTTTCTGTAGTCTATACAGGGGGGTGGTGAAGTTTCGACGGTTGCGTTTCACCACTTTGCCAATGACCGCGTCAATGAGCAGTGGTTTCTTGGTTCCACGACCACCGCCCCGACATCCATTTTGAGCGCGCGACATATCCTTATTTCAGTCCAGGTGAAGAGTGATTTTCACGTTCAAAATGGATGTTAGTGTCTTGTATATGGTCGGTAAACACGTAATGGGACGGTATTTGCTCGGGTCTGTGGTACCTTGGTCCTCAGGAACCAAATGAGTGATCCCAGTAGTGAATAGGTCTGGGGAGCGATTTCTGGTCCAGAGCCTCTTGAAACTGTTGGGCAAGCATAGCGTTATAGACCAAGAACATCTTCAGCTAGCAGTGATCTAACCCGTCGAGTCTCGGACTTTTCCAGTTCGGGGCCTATGGACCGCCTCAGCTACGTCATCCGGCGTTATGATGACGGGGTCCATGGGCGTAATACTCGCACACTGACTCGCCACAATTTCCATCCAAGGGACCTCGGTGTGGTTTACGGGCTCTGACCACAGGCCACACCAGAATGCGACAGTGTCGGTTCTGCAGGGCCCATTCCACTTAACATTGGTTGCTCCAATGATTTATAGAGCCTTTTATGATCGTTCTGGAAGAAACAATTCTGGTTGAACCGTTTCGGTATATTATAGAATCTGCCTTCCCCAAGCAGCGATTCTCTGCTTCAGGTCGTCTATGCGCTCCGTCAGTGTTTGCGTTATATTCGGTTGGGTCAAAGTGTCATTTGTCCCAGCAAACGCTCACTCAACTCAATCCTTGGCCTGTTATTGCCTGACCTGAAGCATATCAGGCTGCCGATGAGGGCCCAAGTATTTGTGATACATTCTTCAATTGTTATTCTCCGGGCTGGGATAGCGCTACTTTGTTCAGTAGCGCATCCAGAAAGTTTGACGCCTATAATACGGCAGACTGCCAGTGCAGCGTCAAAAAGAATTGAGTCCGTATCACAAAGATCCCGGCTGGAATCCGAATAGTTCACCAGCACTGGGCTCGAAGCCCTGACAACAGCCCAATTTCGCTTGTTATGCAAAGGAAATCGCAGACGATTTTCGAGAAACGTACTGCTCTTTTGCACAATTGCTTCTTTAAATGGACTCGTTTGCTCTAGCTCCAGTTTCTGCGCGACTGATTCATCATCGTTCGAATCAACTACATACCGTAGCATTTTCATCCAATGGGACCACAGCCGTAAATTTTCATCCAATGAGAGAACAGTTTCACGTCTTAACCGTTTGAGTTTGGCGACATCAAATATATTTGAGCGCAAGATATATCGAACTCGGTCTGCCATGTTTTGCTCGGTGATGGTTATAGAAGGCTCAGAAAAAAGTCGATGCATCCTAGCCCGATAGGCAAACTTCCAATTACTCCCTCTTCGTCCTAAAATATGCCCGCAATGCATTACTATTTATCTGCATTTTCCAACGCATGCGGTGTACTCCACCAGTGGCAGGTGCCAATTGCAGGGCCCACGACTCTGCCGACACCAAGCCAGCTGGTAAGGATGATGGATGATGTCGCGTCCAGTGCTAGCTCCTTAGGCGCACTGGCGACCTCCAGGCAGCGGCCCTTTGCATGCCCTTATATTTTCCATCATTCATATTAATTGGCGTCATTTAACGGGAGACTCCATGACCCAGCGCAATTTCATGGTGAGGTCATGTGCGCAATAGAAACTTCGCACCTTCAATTTTTGCCGAGGCATGGCACTAAAACCTCTTGGCAAGGTGCTGACTGACTGCGCTGACGTATCAGTTTTCTCACATAACTGTTATGTCAGCGGACGGTGGGGTCGTCACTTCTCTACGAGTATTATTATTATTGTTATCATTAACTCCTTCTTTATTTATGTGGATAATCATAGTTGGCACAAACAACAGCAAGAAGCGTATAATTTTACTAAGTTCTAGAACTCTTCCATCTGTAAGGGTAAGCACCAACGAGCACCATGCACTAATGTTTTCCGATCCGAAGGGTATAGAGAGACAGTGCAATTATTTCCTATCCGTAGGGTAGAAAGAGATGACAACTCACCTGTAGCCTTCTTTGTTTGAAAGTGTCTACATGTGTCCTTGGACTGCAGTAGCCACTCACTATCAGGTGGATTTTAAATTCGATTGTCACTTCAACTTAATAAAAAAATGTCATGCTAATTTAATACTTTATAATTTATATATGGTTGCTGGCACGACAGTTTTTTGTACTCGAAGTCTGTTTAAGTTGGTACGAACCTTTTCTGCTTGTGTTTCTATAATGTAAACCAGCATTATTATAAGTTGTATGGTCATATTTGTTTGTAGTGGTAACTTATTGATTAAAACTACTTTTACGGATTTAATCGCGTTTAATTTTACTTTTGTAAAAAAACGGATATAATCAACACAATACAATACAATACAATACCCTTTATTGAACACTAAAAAATACAACATAACAATAAACAAACAAAGAGAAAAACAAAAGGCGGTCTTATTGCTATGCAGCAATCTCTTCCAGAAAACCTAAATAGGAAATAAAAAAGAGAAGTAATGGGTAGAGTGCACTATAAATAATGTTAGTCTATAAATATACCTAATAGAAATTTAATAAACATGCCGGAATTTACTTGACAGACTAGTGATCATAAAACGACAGGAATAGATAAAAGGAGGAGGGATAATTTAGAAGGAAAGATAATGTTTTTTAACTTGGTTTTTAAAGGAGTCTATTGTTTGAGCACGTTTTATAGTTGATGGTAAGGAATTCCAAAGCTTCACTCCAAGGACTGAAAAAGATTTAATGTAAAATGTAGAAGAGTGCAAGGGACATAGAAGGGAAAGGTTTTCTGAGGATCGAAGGGATTAATCAATGTGTAGTGTCCGCGTAAATATAAGAAATAATTACGATGGTAACTTTCATACTCATGGTATAAAAAGTAAAATTTTTGGATGTAGCGTGATCGCTTTAAAAGTCTTTTTAAACGAGTAATCTGATTTTAATCACTGACGCTGGCACTAAATATAATTAAAAGAAATCTTAAATGCTTATTTACCCAGTGTAAAAATTTCTAGTTTATACTCTTTTCGGCACACAATCTTGATCGCATCTCTTCGCTGTATAAACCCCAGACAAACTGATCGCGAAGGTTTTCTTCCAGAGAACTACCGAAGTTGCAGGTTTTAGCCAAATGTTTAAGTTAACACGAATACCTTCTCCATGTAGATGCGTCCGCTGCCGAAAAATGTGTCACTCCAATTTGAAATAATACTAGTTTTTACGGATTTTATCGCGTATATTTAACTATAAATATTAAAATATATTAAATATATTTATAGTTAAATATACGCGATAAAATCCGTAAAAACTAGTATTATTTCAATGTGTAGTGTTCGCGTAAATATAAGAAATCATTATGTGTCACTCCGCTACTTCAGATCTCTCCGGCTAATTATTCGAAATTCTTTGTGACCAGTTTAGGGGGTGAACACAAATCACAAATAAGATTATAGCACTCAGAACCATTGACATTTATAATATAAATTGTACGCGAAGAATGTAACTGTCCAAAAATTTGATTTCGATATTAAAAGTTCTATTTTCCCAATTGGAATTATGGCAAACAAAATTCCAACGAATTTCTAGACCAACTACGCCAATGTACACGTCAAAAAAACTTTTTTCCCTATATTATGGTTGAAAATAAGACAGTATACCACGTAAGTAATAATTACCTACGAGCGACAAATTCGTAGTCTGGACGTGTTAGCCCGAGCGCACGTACCTACTTAGTTTGTCTCCGTGTATTTTATTATTTTTAAGGGTTAAAAGTGGATTATTCTTACAAAAAAATATACCAATCGATTCCTCTTAAATAACTGAGAAGACTGTGTAGATTTAACATTTAACAAAAGTGATATTAGTGTATAAATAACGGCTCAAACGTGTTTGGTTGTATCATTCTAAAAGTGTTATGTGACGTGTGTGACTCATCGGGTGATCGCGTTCGAAAGCAACTATTACCATATAAGGTCATAAAATGACTCAAACGCAATTTGATGGAGCAACCTGTACAGACTTTTCGTCATAAGTGCATGTCGTTACCGTTGCTTAACGGTCACAGTGTTGAACCGACACTTATTTAACGGTCGGATAGTGGTGGTTCAAACCCGGTTGACAAACTCTGTTACTTTTTTATTTTTTATTTTAATTTTTCTTTTCTTTTTGCTGAAATGACGCCAATAAATAAAAAACCCGCTTCCAGAACCAAAAAATGTTTTAAATGTAAGAAAAACATCACAAAGGAAGGTGTCAAGTGTACTATATGTAAAAATAATTATGACATTTCATGTGTAAATATGACGATAAGGAAATTTAATTTGATGACATCTGACTGCAAGAATCAATGGCAATGCAACAAATGCTTAAATAAACATACATTACCTACAAAATCATGTAAAATTAATCCCATTTTTATAAGTACTCCTAAAGCAAACACATCACAAGCATATACGAGTACAGCACAAGAAAATTCTAATATTATGACAGACAACATAACTCTTAGAAAGCAATTTACTAGGGAAAATGAATACGAACCTATAATTAATGACGTAAAAGGTCACTCATTACTAGAAGAAAATAATAATTCTTTGGAGGATATTTCGTTATCTCCCAGAAGAAGCCTTCCTGATCTTTCTACTCGTGACTATGACGACGAATATATTCAATTAAAGCAAAAAATTGAGGAATTGAATAGTAAACTTGCCAGTGCACATACAGAAATAGAAAACTTGCACATGGAAAAGAATGTATTACAAAAAGAAGTCCATGAGCAAAAAAATCGAATTCAGCACTTAACTGCCATATGTTCACGGAGTGTCAGAAAGCGCAAGTCAAAAATAAAAGGAGGCTCAACATTTATGCGACAAAACAAATCCCTTAACGATTCCTCAATACAAACAAGCTACTGCCCTGATTTTGCAATACAAGCTAAAACTAAGGAAAGCGATAAGGATACGTCACTAGAAGATATCACGTCGCCTAAAACTGCTACTACGGCTAAAGCAACTTTAAATAAGATACACATATTTGGAGGGCAACAATGTGTAGGATTAGCTTCTTCACTGATTCGATCAAGACTCAACAGCAAATATGAAAAATATTGTATTACAGCAGATACAAAACCGCAAGCACCTACAGAAGAAATTCTTAACGGATGCGAAAATGTTGTTTTTAATAATAAAGATAAAATAGTAATTAATGTTGGTGAAAATGACTGTAACCCCACTAAAGTATTATTAGAACTATCTGCATTTTTTAAAAAAAAAAACCAGAACTTAACTATTATTGTAATAAGCGTACTAAAAATGTTTTTTTGAATGAAAACCTGTTGAATAGGAACATTCGCCTTCTATGTAACAATTTCAATAATTGTCATTTCATTCACATTGACGATAAAAAAGACGCTTTGACATTTGTACTAAATTAAATTTTTTTAATAGATAGCCTCGACTACAACGAAAAATTCCTTAGCTTTAACAAACGTCATGATTTAATCCGTTTCCCCCATAAAAATGTCAATAAACAGAAAAGTAGAAAAATCACACAGAAAACTATCTTAGATTATTTTTGCTATGTTAACAATTATGCGAGGCACCGGAACGAAATTGTAAATGCTAATATCGAAGTAACAGCTGAAGGGTCAAAACGTGACAATTTTTTTTCGTCTGTAAAAACCAAATCATTACAATTTTTCACCGAAACATAGCTGGACTTCTTAATAAAACTGATTTGTTGCAGATATACATAACTGATTTTCCTCGTGAAATAGGTTGTGAATTAGATGTTATATGCCTTAGTGAAACATTTCTGAAAGCAGGTGAAGAAGTGTGTGTGCATTTGAATGGCTACACTATTGCAAATAGTTATTCAAAGCTTGACGTAAAACGAGGTGGTGTATGCATACTTTGTAAAAATAATTTTAACTTTGTAGATCTTACAATAATTAATAAATATCAAGCAGAAAACACTTTTGAGGTATGTGGTATTATTTTGCTAGACCATCGCTGTTGTGTTATCTGCATCTATAGAATACCTAAGTCCAATGTAACAGACTTTTTAAATAAATTTCAAGACATGCTTTATAATATTTGTGACAGATACTTTAAAATAATTATAGCCGGAGATTTTAATATAGACACACTTAAGTGCACACAAGCTTCTGAATTCTACAAAGACATTTTACTAAACAATAACCTCACTCATCACATACAAAAGCCTACCAGACAGAAAACTTGTATAGATCATATTATAAGCAATGACCGAGAAGCCGTAGGTAAAATATATGAATTGGGGTTATCTGACCACAACACGGATCAAACGCTTAGTATAAAACTTCCTTATAAATATAAAACTTACATAAATACATATTGGATACTTAGAAGAGACTATAGCACTGACAATAGGAGAAAATTTAAAGAAATAATGAAGCAACTGACATTTAATGACATATATGACGAATCAAACTTTGACCTAGCTTTTAGTAATTTTCATGATATAATTAGATTATTCTATGACTTATGCTTTCCCGTGATTAAAATTAAACGTCAGATAAAAACTTGTGGCCCTAAATGGATAACAGCAGGACTTAGAAAGTCCTGTAAAACAAAAAAGGAAGTTGAAGTACATTTACTATACATCAAGACCTAATGAAAAAATATCAAACAAGTCAAAATATTACCTTTATACTAACATTCTAAAAAAAGTTATAAGTAAATCCCAAAAAATTAGTAATTACAAGTATATCTCAAATAGTAAAAACAAATGCAAGGCAGCATGGAACATTATCCAAAACAAAACTGTAGCTAATAATATCCCAAAAAGTATTAAAGAATTAAAAATAAATAATAAAGTTACTAGTGACAAAATACTAATGGCCGAGAATTTAAACAAATATTTTATTCATTCACCGAATAAAATGAAGCAAATTGATAAAACATTAACCAAACATAATATGAAAAGTATTTTTTTGCGTCCTTCAAATAAATATGAGATAAAAAAAGTAATACTTTCGTTGAAAAACACACTATCAGTTTGTTAAGACAACATAGCAACTGGAATCCTTAAGATGTGTGCTGAAGAATTATCGCCAATTCTGTCACATTTGGTTAACATATCGTTTATAGAAGGATCCTTTCCAACAGCTCTCAAGTTTTTAATAGTAAAACCGCTACATAAAAAGGATGATAAATGCGACATAAATAATTATCGACCAATTACTTTAGTACCTATACTGTCTAAAATCTTTGAAAAAACTATGTATTCTAGAATATACGATTATCTAACAAAATTTGACATTGTAAAAGTAGAGCAAAATGGATTTCAAAGAAATAAATCGACCACATTAGCAGCCTATCAATGGTTACCGAAATAATTAATTGTGTAGACAAAGATCACCTAGTATCTGCAGTATTTTTTGATATGAGTAAAGATTTCGATGTAGTGTGTCATGATATCTTAATTGATAAGCTGTACTGCTATGGCATTCAGGGCCCAGCATTACAGTGGATAAAATCTTATCTAAGAACAGTGTGTTGAAATAAATGATATAGACGTTAATAATGTAATAATATCGTACAGATCCAAATATAAACACAACCGTAGTGGAGTACCACAAGGGAGTGTCCTGGGGCATCTTCTCTTTTTGCTTTACGTTAATGACCTACATGACTTTATCAATTGCAAGTCTGTACTTTTTGCTGACGACATTTCAATCATAATAAGTTGAGGCATGGTACGCGTGGGGAAAAGAAAAGATACGTCTTCACCGTACATCGGTCGTTTATTGAATCCCAAATACAATCATTTCTTATAAAATCTAACTTATGCTAAACGCGCTTGCGCAGCAGAGTCACACGGGACTCGCGCATGAAATATAAAACTTCTAGGTAATGCACTACATCTCCCCCGAAAAGTAAGGGGTACCTCACTACCCTCTTTAGGAAAAAAATGATTAGTGTACATATAACTTAGGACTAATAACATAATGAATGTATAGGTACTTATCTGAAAAGCAAACATTTTTTTTGATTACAAAGATAAACATTACAATTGAAATGGCTTTGTGTTATTTTTATGTAAAATAATTTCTTTGTTATTTTTTAGAAATTTTACATTAGGTGGTAATTCTTCCAAAACTTTATAAGGTCCTTCATACAAACAATCTAATTTGTTACCTGTTTGGTTTTTTATTAAGATTAAATCTCCTGGCTTATATTGTACTTTATTACATTTTTGATTATACTTAATTTTTCTTAAATTTTTACTTATTAACAAATTTTCCTTAGCATCCAACTGTGCTTTTTGTAAACGGTACTTTAACTCCTCCGGTCAACATGTGTTGATAAATTACTAGGAATATTAAAAATTTTGCCGAAAACTAGTTCGTATGGAGTATATTTTGTTTTTGAATGAACGCTTGTATTGTAACAAAAACACCGAAAAGGAACCCATTCGCTCCAATCTGACTTGTTATTATTGCACTGAATTCTGAGGTAAGCGCCTAAATGTTTATGTGTATTTTCAATGCCTCCTAAGGTTTCATGATGATAAGGCGTTGAATGGATTTTTTCTATATGTAGCAATTTGAAAACTTCGGACATAAGTGATGAGGTAAATTCGGTCCCCATGTCACTTAAAATTTTTCTTGGAATTCCGAAACGCAAAATAAAATTATTAACGAAAGACCTAGTAACACTTTCACTATCCTTTCTAGGTAAAGGATAAGCCTCTACAAATTTGCTTAAATCACACTGGATTGTTAAAATATACTTATTATTATAGTTATCTATATCTAAAGGGCCCATAATATCTAAATTAACCTGTTCAAACGCTGAGTTACCAGTTGAAGTGATTGTCATAGGATCTCTAATATTTCTGTTAGTATGCTTTTAAACTTGACAACTTTACATTTGCGGACATAGTTCATGACGTCATTGCTCATACCTGGCCAGAAATAATATTTTTTAATATTATTTAACATACGATACATGCCTGCATGACCGCTTGTTGGTAACAGGTGAAAGTCATTAAGTACCGTGGTAATTTCTTCTTTATTATTTATTCGCTTAATGTCTTTAATAATCAAAAATCGTGGTGACGCTATTTTATACATTTTTATGCTGCGCAGCAAACTCTTAATAATTTTCTCATTACTCTTGTTTTTAATTATGAGTAATTCTTTTATATTTAATTTTATGCACATTTTTTCTAGATCTCTCGCTAACTCTTCTAGAGACGATAACGATCGAGAATATAGGAATATGGTCGATAACGACGGGTTATACGTGCAAAGTTTAGCGTCGGACAAAATATTATACGCATTATTCAAATGTTTTTCGTTACTATTTCCTGGAAAACGCAACTCTATTATGTCATTGGGTCGTTTTAACAACTCTACAGTAGTAGGTTGATCAGGCCTACTAACTGGAGGCTGTTTGTCTATCTGTCCGGTGTCCGTTTGGGGCTCTAACTTTTTCCTTTGAGCTCTAGTTAAAACGGATACTACTTTTTCCTGCATTTCTTTCAAATCGCGTGACGTCACCGGGAGTCGGCTTAACGCATCTGCAGCTGCGTTATTTCGCCCTGGGACGTATTCTACTTCGAAGTCGTATTCTTCAAGGTATAGTCGGAATTTTTTTAAACGACTAGACGGGTCTTTTAAACCGAATAAGTAAACAAGGAGTCTATGGTCCGAAAAAGATTTTAAATTTTCTGCCGTACAAGTAAGGCCTAAAGTGACGGACTGCCCACACGATAGCTAATAATTCTAATTCTATTATTGGATATCTAGTTTCTGCCGGGTTCAAACTCCTACTAGCGTAAGCGACAACCTTTCCATTACTATTTGAGAGTACGGCGCCTAAGCCTAACTTAGATGCGTCCGTCTGCAACTGAAATGTGTTATTTTCCGAAAAGTCGGGATAGTCCAACACTGGAGGGTTCGTTAAAGCAGATTTTAATGTAATAAACGAACTTTCGCAATCTTTAGTCCACTCAAATCTAATACCTTTTTTAGTTAATGCATTCAATGGGAACACAATATCAGCAAAACGTGGAATAAACCGACGATAATAGTTGGCGAACGCGACGAGTCGTTTTACTTCGTCAGAAGAAGTCGGGCGTGGGTTACGTATGGTGTCAATTTTACTGGGATCTGGGAATATTCCGTCTTGAGTAATTTTATGACCTAAATAGACTATTTCTTTTCTTAAAAATTCGCACTTAATTGGGTTTAGTTTGAGATTAACTTTTCTTAATCGATTCAATACGCTAATGAGATTTTTGTTATGAATATCGATACTAGAATCGATTACGACGCAATCATCTAGGTATAAAAAACATTTTTTGTAATTTAGGCCTGCCATGGCTATAGTCATCAGCCGAGAAAAGACACTAGCACTTGTCTTGAGACCCATTGGGCACCGCTTCATTTGATACCGTTTTCCTGCCGTAAAAATAGTGTACTTTCGTGACTCATTATCTAAAGAAATCTGATACATTTTATTTAATGTAAAAGAAGTATATTTACGGGAACTTGGATTTAAGGACAATTGATAATAAGATTGGGAGAGGTCTAATTTTGAAAAATAAATACTGCCTGACAATGAATCAAGTATCTCCGTTATATTGGGAAGCGGAAATTTGTCATCTTGAATTCGATCGTTTAATTTCCTGTAATCTATGACCAATCTCCATTTTCTTCCGTTATTTTTATCGACCCTTTTGGGTACTAAAAGTACTGGGCTAGACCATTCCGAAACGGTTTCCTCAATGATGTCGTTTTTTAACATTTCCTGAACTTGTTTTTCTATCTCACCTTTTAACGCCTGAGGAATCCTATAAGGCTTAGAATAAACTGGGGTCACGTTATCTTTTAAAACTATGCTATGTTCCATTAAGTTCGTAACTGATAACGAATCACCTGGTAAATGGAAAACATCTGCGTATTTGGCACAGATTTGTTCAATACTGAGCCTTTCTTCCCTATTTAAATAACTCAAATCAAGTAAATCGAATAAAGTTTTTATTCGCTCAACAGTTTTTTTCTTCGCTTTCGAGGTGGCATACCTCGAAATTACTAATGGAATGGACATTGACCTTTGAAAAATCTATCTCAATATCCTCATTTCTCGTATTCAACACTCTAATAGGAATACTTTTATTTAATGGTTTAGCTAACATTCCTGCGATAAAAATCCCTTCCTCAATTTTTTGAGCTAAAATAACGCTATCTTCACTTAAAGTGCAAGGAATATGTTTGATAACTTCGCAACGGGCGGGTATGACGTGTCTATACCTATCAATCCATCTACCCATATTAAGACAAACTACGGAACCCTGATTGGATAACTGTAAGGTTCGTGTTTCGTAGTTGATTATCGCATTATAACGCTTAAAAAAAATTATCGCCCAATATACCGTTAGCAAAACAAGAGAGATTCTTAAAAACGTAAAATTTCTCTCTAAAAAGTTATGCCATTACAAACTAAATCTAAGTAAATATAACCGTCTGAAATTAATTTACCACTAACGCCCTTAATTGTTATTTTATCATAATGTAACTCATTCAAATACTCCTGGTTATCGAGGAGCCACTCATATTTCATAACACAAATGCTCGCGCCCGTATCTACTAAAAGACTTACCTTGCTATTATTACTTACATTTAAATCTACTACATTGTTTATGCTATAATTATGTTACGAGCTTGAGGTTCGTGACAATAAAAATTGCCGATAAAATTACCTAAATTAACACTTTAATTTACTTTACACAAATTAAAGTTAAAAACACTAATAATTAAACACACTTATTCAATTTATTCCGCTCCGAAGCTTCGCTTGTTTCGCCAAATCAACAATACTCGATCGCATCTTTCAGCGCCTACTTATATAAATTAGCAAAATATCCAGAATGTTCAAGTAAACACGCGCAAAGTACCGAGAGTTCGAGTTTTAAACTTCAAGAAGTTTAGTTCTTCGGTTCGAGACTAGATGGCGCTAGTGCGCCGATTTGAGGCATTGGAGCGCGTAACACTGCCCCCTCCTAAGACATGCTCGTCCCGAGCATTATCGGTCCCATAATAACGCGCTAGGCGATCCACATGGACGATCTTAGGAGTCCCTCTTGCGCCTTTCTGTATCCGGTAGGTTACATCGTTGATCCTGGTCACAATCCGGTACGGGCCGTCCCATTTAGCTTGAAGCTTAGGAGATTTCCCTTTGCTGCGGACTGGATTGTGCAACCACACAAGTGAACCTTCGTCGAACCCTTTGTTGTTCATTTTGCGGTCATACCGGGTTTTCATCTTTTTCAGACATTTGCTGGCCCGATTGTCTGACGTGCTCATAAACGTCATTCATTTTGTTCCGCAAGTCATTTGCATAATCGGTTATACTGCGTGGAGCATCAGGTGGTATCCCGGTGATCAGGTCTGCAGGCAGCCGTAATTCTCTTCCAAAGTTTGCGAAAGCTGGTGTCACTGCTGTACTTTCGTGAACAGCGCTTCGATATGACAACAAAAACGGTTGTATGTGCTTGTCCCAATCTAGTTGTCGATTGTCTACAACTTTTGCTAGGTACCTCTCCAATGTCTGATTAAATCGTTCTACCATTCCATCAGATTGCGGGTGATAAGAAGTCGTTCTTGTTTTATGAGTACCCATAACTCAGCAAGTTTCCTGGAATATTTGAGACTCAAAATTCCTTCCTTGATCGCTGTGAATCTCTAAAGGTACACCAAAACGACAGAAGACTTCATGAACTAGCTTATCAGCAACTGTTGAAGCTTCTTGATTTGGAATGGCGAAGACTTCTGGCCACTTAGTGAAGTAATCCATCACAACCATGAAATACCTGTTACCGCTTTCACTCTCCGGAAACGGCCCCGCCACGTCGATGGCTATTCTCTCCCATGGTGCACCAACATTGTACAACTTCAATGCACCTCTACTACGAGTCTGAGGTCCCTTTACAGCCGCACAACTTGTACATTTGCGACACCAGTCCTCGACATCGTTTCGACAGTGGACCCAGTAAAACCGTTCTCGGATCTTCAGTAGAATTCGTTTAACTCCCAGATGGCCTCCTGAATAATCATTATGGTACATCTGTAGAACATCCGGTACTTTAGCTTTAGGGACAACTATTTGTAAATGACAGCTGTCTCCCCCGAACATTTTCCCATTTACGGCACAGAACTCCATCCTGAAGCAGCAAGCTGTCCCACTGGGCCCAATAGCTTTTAGTGGTTGAACTCATCGCTCAGACGTCGCTCCACTTGGGCTTGGGAGCACTGGCCTTCATCCATTCCAGGATCGGCTTGATGTCCGGATCTTCCTGCTGTGCACGTTGTAAGCTGTCCTTCCACTCGTTGCTGAGGTGGTCTGCCCTGAGCATCCTCACGGATCCCACTTCCTTACTCTCTTGCCTAGTACAATGTTTGCAATCTTCAGGACAAGGTCTTCTTGACAATGCATCTGCGTTGCCATGAGATTTCCCGTTGCGATGTTCGATCTCGAAGTCGTGTTCCTGCAGTAGTTCAATCCACCTCGCAACTTGTCCTTCTGGATTTTTAAACTGTAATAGCCATTTTAGTGCAGCATGGTCAGTTCGTAAGTGAAATTTTCGCGCCTGAAGATATTTGCTAAAATGCTGCAACGACTTTACCACAGCTAGCAATTCGCGTCTTGTGACACAGTAGTTCCTTTCCGGTTTTGACAACGACTTGCTGAAGTACGCTATCACGACCTCTTGGTCACCATTCCGTTGAGACAACACACCGCCAAGTCCTATATCACTTGCGTCTGTGTCAACTATAAATTCTTTGCTTGCATCAGGGTATCCCAAAATAGGTGTTTTGCACAGACGGTCCTTGAGCTCCTGGAATGCGATATTGCAACTTTCATCCCAGCAGAAATGTCGCTTCTCCTCGGTTAGCTTGTACAGAGGTTTGGCTATATCCGCAAATTTCTTCACAAATCGCCGGTAATAGGAGCACAAACCCAAAAATGCTCTAACCTGCGTCTTGTCTTTTGGAACCGGCCAATCCTTGACAGCGGCGATTTTCTCTGGATCTGTGCGGATACCTTCTTCCGATACTACAAACCCCAAAAAGTTAACTTGCCGTTGGAATAGTGAACATTTCTTCGGGCTCAACTTGAGGTTGGCACTCTGAATCTTCATGAGCACGTATTCCAGGTTTTGAAGGTGTTCCTTAAACGTACGGCCTACGATGATGATATCATCCAAGTAGACCAGACAGGCATCGCCAATTAGCCCGGTAAGTACAAGTTCCATCAGCCTTTCAAACGTTGCTGGAGCATTGCACAACCCAAACGGCATTACTTTAAATTGCCACAGACCCTTTCCCGTCGAGAACGCAGTTTTCTCCTTGTCCTTAGGGTCAATTTCAACTTGCCAGTAGCCACTTTTTAGATCCAGCGTGCTAAACCACTTTACTCCTGTAAGCATGTCCAGCGTGTCATCAATTCTTGGCAAGGGATAGCTGTCCTTCTTCGTAACGTCGTTCAGACGGCGGTAGTCAACACAAAACCGCATGCTGCCATCCTTCTTCTTCACCAGCACCACTGGTGAACACCATGGACTAGAGGAAGGTTCAATAACACCATCCTTCACCATTCCTTCAATCATGGTTTCCACTTCCTTTTCGCGTGCTACCGGCAATCTTCTTGGCCGCTGACGGATAGGCAATTCTTCACCTTTGTTTATTTTGTGTTGAACTAAGCCAGTCTTTCCTATGTCAGCATCGTTTGATGAGAATACATCGGCGTACTCGAGTAACAACTTCTTCGCCTTGACCAATTCGTTCGGGGACATAACACTGCGACAGTCTTCCAAAAGTGTGGTCACTCTCGTTTCTGAATCCTTGCTGGGGGTCCCACTCGATATATATTGGCATCGACGTAACCAATCCACTTCCTCACAAGTACCAACCAGTGTGCCTTTTTCTATAATCTGTTCCCGGTCGCAAAGGTTCAGCACACGTACTCCTGAGATGTCAGTGGTCCTGACCAAGGTTCGAGCTACTTTCCATGGAAGGTCATTGTTTACCGTTTCCACAAGTACACAACGGTGAGCTTGCCCAGCGTTTCGAGGAAGACTAACCGGAACAATCGTTTCCGATCTCGGCGGAAGAACAATCTTCTTAAAGCTGTACACGTTCCCTGGTAACGCACCTTCCATAAAAAGTTCCTCCTGTCCACATTTCTAAACACCTTGCTTAACGTCTATCTCACAACAATTATTCCTCATAAAGTCTAGGCCTAGGATGCAGTCGTGCATTATATCAGCCACGATGACATTATGCAGGTAGATCACGTTTCCTAGCTTCAACTCCATCTCCTTCTCTCCACAGACGGGTATACGCTGACCGGTGGCTGTTACCAAATTAATGCGTTCTCGGTTGTATGCGGAGTCCCCAAGGAACTGACTTATAAGTTGGGAACTAACAACCGTACGAGAGGCTCCAGTGTCTGTGGTCAGTTTACACGGCATTCCGTTGACCTCGCCCTTGATGATTAGACTGTTCCCATCATGGGTTTGTGAGATCGAGATCCTTGGGGCTCTTTTAACATCAGCCAGCACCCGCCCCGCAGTTCTGGCTTTTACTCGTTTCCCTGCTGCTGCAGGGCGGTGCTGTTGGCCGCACTACCCTCCTGAGATCGTTCACCTTCCCTTTCTAGGGTTTGCTTAGCGCAGCTGGATCGAAGATGGCCCTTTTCCCCACAGCCATAGCACCTAGGGCTGTATCCTCTGTTGCGGTCGCGAACTGTAGTTGCTGCAACCTCCCTGATGCGATGGGAACGATGATCCTGCCGCACGGCTTCCACCTCCAGTGCATGGGCCAAGGCGTTCTTAAGCGTGTCGTGGTGCCCGAGTCTCACAGCAGCTCTGACTTCAAGGTCGCGGATGCCGTCGATGAATGTCTGAACCAGGTTCCCTTCAATGAGCGCAGGTACAGACTGGTATGCTTTTCGAACCATCTTCTCCACCTCAAGGGCCCACTGCTGCAGGTTCTCGTTGCTGCGCTGCACGCGATCTTTAAGCTGCGCGCGAAAGACGTGTTCCAGATGAGCGTCGCCATATCTCGCTTCCAAGGCCTCAAGAAGCTGCTCATAGGTCACTTTCTTAACGAGAGCTTCCAACACAGTTAAGGCTTGGTCGCGCAGGCCTAGGGTGAGTGCAGTCATGGCTTGGCTTTTATTCCAGCCGTTCGCCTCCATGACGGCCTCGAACTGGATTTTTTAGGCCGACCAGGAAGAGGTCCCGTCGAACGGCGGCACTTTGAATCCACGTAGCGAAGGTGCTGCAGCTACTACGGGAGCTGTAGTTCCATCCCCAAGTTTGAGGTCGTTTAGCGTTTTCTTCACGTCAGCCATCACGTTGTCAACCCGATTGTTCACATGGTTGATTCGGGTTTCATATTCTTCGATTCGGGTTTCAGCTTCCGGCAGGCGGTTGTCGTGTTGAGCAACCCTATCCTTCACGTCCCTTATCTCTTTCCCAAAGGTAGCGTGAAGGTCCTTCATGAGGAGCATCTGCTCTTCCGACCGACGAGCCTGTTCCGCCTGCTGATCTTCCAACCGACGGGCCTGTTCCTCCTGTCGGCGGGCCTGTTCCTCTTGTCCGCTCTGCAGCTGCTCTTTCAACTGACGGACCTGTTCCTCCTGTCGGCGAGCCTGCTCCTCCTGTCGGCGAGCCTGCTCCTCCTATCGGCGAGCCTGCTCCTCCTGTCAGCGAGCCTGCTCCTCCTGTCGGCGAGCCTGCTCCTGCAGCATCATCATCAGAGCACCTAAGTCAGGTGCTGCAGATGTAGGAGCTACCGACGGGCCTGCAGCCGGTGGCTGGCCCTCCGACGTCTGCGGCGTTGCACCACCAAATCTTCGTTGGTCCGTCTCCTGCTGGCGTTGACTTCGGGTACGGACACCCTCCGTTTCCTCCTTAGGTAAAATCGGCATTATTTTATCCCACTTCTGACACCAATTGTTACGAGCTTGAGGTTCGTGACAATAAAAATTGCCGATAAAATTACCTAAATTAACACTTTAATTTACTTTACACAAATTAAAGTTAAAAACACTAATAATTAAACACACTTATTCACTTTATTCCGCTCCGAAGCTTCGCTTGTTTCGCCAAATCAACACTACTCGATCGCATCTTTCAGCGCCTACTTATATAAATTAGCAAAATATCCAGCATGTTCAAGTAAACACGCGCAAAGTACCGAGAGTTCGAGTTTTAAACTTCAAGAAGTTTAGTTCTTCGGTTCGAGACTAGATGGCGCTAGTGCGCCGATTTGAGGCGTTGGAGCGCGTAACAATTACAAACGAAATGATCACTAATTGTAGGGGCGAAAAAAACTCACTATTCGGTGCAGATTGAGTGCGTTCCACGCTCTCAATGTGCTCCGATTGTATCTGAGAAACGCGGGCGTTTATATTTGGGCGAGATGGGTTGTACCGACCTCGGCCTCGCGAAGTACCCCGTTGGCACCTACCACGATTGAGCCCTCGAGAGTTACCCCTGTAAAATGTCCTGGAATTCGATCCGCTTTGCGCTCTCTGATGGTTATAATTAGTATTTGAGCGAGCGTCTATAAGGTTTTCTTCTTTCTTCCGAATTTGGTTTTTTTTTGCACTGATTTTTCACTTAGTGGGTAATTTCTTTGTTAGCATCCTGGCATGGTCGCCATGAGGCATGGTACGCGTGGGTAAAAGAAAAGATACGTCTTCACCGTACGTCGGTCGTTTATTGAATCCCAAATACAATCATTTCTTATAAAATCTAACTTATGCTAAACGCGCTTGCGCAGCAGAGTCACACGGGACTCGCGCATGAAATATAAAACTTCTAGGTAATGCACTACAAAGTACTGACACTAAATCCAATTACAATGATAAAATAATGACAGCTGTTATAACTGTCACAGATTGGCTATACAAGAATAGACTCAAAGTAAATTTAGGCAAAACAAAAATAATACAATTTAACCTAAGGAAATATAAAGAAACTATTGACATTAATATAAATGGACAAAACTAGAGGAGGTTCAAAATACAAAATTCTTGGGGATACATATTGATGATGGTTGTACTTGGCAAAGACATATTATAGAAGTATGTACAAAAATCAATAAGTTCATTTACTCATTACGAAGATTGTCAAGGACCTCATCTCAAAAAATTGCTTTACTCGCCTATCATGGCTATGTAGATTCCGTTTTGAGATACGGCGTAATACTCTGGGGAAATGGATCTACAGTGAACAAAGCTTTTATTGCTCAAAAAAAAGTGTGTAAGGGCAATCTGCAGGGTTGGTCCATTATATTCTTGTAGAGAACTTTTTCCAACCCTAAAAATTCTAACACTTCCTAGCATTTATATTTTCGAGTTGGGTGTCTTGGTTGTCAAAAAACATAAACAGTTTTTTACCAAAAATAGTGATGTTGTTAGTTTTAATACAAGGTATAAGGATAAACTAGTTCTTCCATTTAGAAAGAAGGCAACCTCTCATAAGAGCTGTTACTCGATGGCAATAAAGTTGTTTAACAAACTGCCTAGCGACATAAAGTCATTGCCTCTTAGTAAGTTTAAAGGCAAACTTTTTAAGTGGTTGGTGGACAGGGCTTTCTATAATATTAAGGAGTTTTTTAATTACAAATAAATTCACTTGACCATGAATATAATGTTTGTAATGTATTTTGATTTTAAATATGACTACTATAATAATAAAAATAATTGTACTGTTTAAATAATAACTAATTTTAATTTAATTTTATTCAATTTAATCTGTTTGTAATGAATTATGATTTTAAATATGAATACTATAATAATAATAATAATAATTGTACTGTTTAAATAATAACTAATTTAAATTCAATTCATATATACTTAAATATTTGCACGTCCTAACAGGACAAAACATGTTGATCTTTTATTTGATGTAACAACTTATTTACCGTGTTTTATGCAAATAAATGATTCTAGATTCTTGATTCTTGAAATTACAAGAGCCGAAAACTCTTGAGAGGCTAATATCGGTAATAAATATATATTTTTTGTAATTACTGATAGGTGCTAATCAAACATATTCATTACTTATGTTAAATATACTCGTAAAACATGGAGAAGTTTAAATTTTTTTTTAATAAATAAACTAAGTCGTTACTGGTGAAGTTATATTTGTGTTAGTTAATTATTTTTGTAAGCCCAGCTCACGTAGGCCAAAAGTTTAAGATTGCTTTAGTTTTTCGTTAAAACTTTGCATTGTTATTATAAAAACATAATGTTACTACTGAACTGAAGAATAAATATCTTTTAAACCATTACTGTCATTCTTTATAAGTAAGGTCTACGACTTATATGACTTGACCTATATTATCTAAAGAAGGAACTAAAACATATATTTACCATAATTATTCACGTATGTTAATTTTACATGATGTGTTGAAGATTGCTAAACAATGATCATAAAATTGAACATAAAAGTATGACTGTGAGTTAATCGATGTCAGTGTTTGCAGTGCCGGAAAAAGATACTTATTTGCGTATTTGTTATACATATTTTAGTTGTATATTGTAATTTATCAATCATATTATATTTGTTTTACTATTTGAGTGTAGTAGGTAGTTATGTAGTAAAAATTAAATACTAGATATTATTCAAAACTTCTAAAAGAGAACAAATAACCAAGGAAGATTAAACTTTAGGTACCTAGGTACTTTTTTGTTTAAAAATATTTATTTACGCGACAACAGAGATTCATTAAAAGAGCGGTGTTTCCGCGGGATTTTTTTTATTGCAGTAATTCTATTCCGTTGTGTTATAATAGCCATATTCTGTTAAAATTGCCTCAAAAACAAACATTTTTACACACATTTTTGCACACAAAAAAAGAAGAAAGGTCGACAGTACAGTATTGATTATTTGAAATTTGGTTTTCTTTCATCAACGGCAGACAAATGATTGCCCATTTGTATTTTATGCAACAAAGTTCTGATCAATTAATCTATGAAACCATTGAAGCTCGAAGACCATCTAAGAAGGTATCTTCCTAAGAATAGATAAAGATCTAGAATACTTTCAAACATTTAAGGAAAAATATGAAAAGAGACCTACAGTAAATAGTATGTTTGCTTCAACATCTCAAAGTAACGATGATGGCTTGCGGGCATCTTACAATATTTCGTTGCTTATAGTGAAATCTGAAAAACCGCACATCATGGCAGATGAGTTAATTTTACCCGCTATTGAAGAGATTTTAAAAACTGTTCTGCACAAACCTCCATTTGACTTAATCAAAAGAATTCCTTTTAATAATAACACTGTACAAAGACGTGTTGATAAAATGAGCTCTAATATAGAAAGCTTCTTGTGTAATTATCTGCAAACCTTTTATTTTTCTATTCAATTGGACGAGTCTACTTTGACCGGTAATGCAGCATTATTATTGGCATATTTTTTACAGAAAAATCTATTCCATTTACAAATATTATGGAAACTAAAGCACCAGATTTAAAAGAAAATCTGATAAAACATAAAGCGGACATTGCGTACTTAACTAGGAAAGCCGGGGGGAAATATATGTTTATTACAAAGCGACCAATTAAGGAATAAACTTTAGCATTTTTGAACAATCAGGATAGGGATAAGTGCTCGCTTTATATTTCATAGCACAAATTAAGCGGGGTCGAACCCGGGTTGCTCGAGTAGTGTGAAATTAACAGCGAGCGGTTAGCGCCTGAGCAACCACGGCTATTATTTATTCTTAATATTAGTTCTAATATTTTTCTCTTCTATATTACTCGTCCTTTTCACTCATGGCCCAAATAATACTAAAAGACTTTCTGGTAGATTAATGGTAATTACATCTGCCTAAATCCATTACGAAAACCTTTAGATTTAAAGTTTGAACATTACAGTACAATATCTGGCCATAAATCCTAAGGGAAAACTAATTTATGAAACTTTAAGGAACCGTGGCAGCTCAGGAATTCTACTCTCACCACGCAAGTAATCCCTGTTTGATACTGAATGTCGGTACAATGAAAACTGGTTTCGTTGCCTAAATCGAAATTTTAATACTTTTAAATAATATATTTGGAAAATTACAACGTGGCTGTCTTCAAGGCAAGACTGAATAGGTTTTTGTAAAGTCAGAGCGTTTGACCATCTCAGGATACATCACCACTTACCATCAGGTGGGATCGCAGATAAGCGCTGGCTTAGTTTAGAAAAATATTAAACTATTTCGAGACGTAGGTAGAGAGAAGGCACTTTACAGCTTTTTGTATCTTCTTTGAAATAAGAGGTGGTGATTTTCCAATTCGTATTTTAATAGTGATGTTTTTGAATTATTAAGCGGCACAAAAAAGATCACAGCATCAAACGCCTGCAAAAACCAATACTGTCTACTGTGATTCTGGTAACATGAAACATATATGTAGCTTTACGACAATGCCTGTATATTGCCGATATAACCGTCTCAGAAATAGGAGATCTGTGGTTAGCAGCTTACTTTTACAATAAAAAAATAAGTTTTACGCCGCACAGCTAAGCAAATGCCTTCATTAATTTCTAGAGAATAATGGGGCAATTATTTTGCCACGCTGCTCGAGTGCATTTTGGCGGCTGGGTCTTTTAAATATTTTATTCCATTAACATGCAGGCCTTTTTACGATGATTTGTCTAATCGCCTAGCACGTGGTAAATCAAAACTTAAAATTGCAATTCATGGTGCTGGCGGGGATCGAATCCGAGTTGTTGTCGAGCGCTTAGCCCAAGACCTACCACGGCTCAATCAATCAATTTTTCTTATTGTACACCAATACATACTTTAAAAAAACAAAAATCGGAAAAATGAAAAATAAAGTATTTCTTCTAGACAACCCCTTTTCGCTTCTTTTTGCGCACAGAAGCGGGAGGTGTACAGAAATTTTACAATGAAATTAAAAAAAATAAAATAAAAAAGATGACGGCAGTTGAGAATAAGTAGGAACGTTACAAAACAGGACGTAAAATATGAGAGTTTCAATTAATAAAGCTTCAAGTAAATTCTTGAAGGAAAAAAGGGTAAGGGAAAGGAAACGTTTACGTATATTATATAAAAATGTAATATATTTATAGTAATTAGCTATACTCGTACGTCATCATCAGTTTTTAAATCAAGTGCAATATCATTGTATTTGTAATAAGTGTCATAAAAGATTGTCCACACTCACCAAGCTGGACTGGCGAGTTGGTGAGCGAATAAAACGCTTTTCCTCATCACCAGTACCAAAACATAACATTGTATCATTGTACCTATATTACGACACTTAAACATAACATTGCGATATATAAATATATAATATAGCTGCAATCACTGTTACTTCATTAAAATATTTGGTACGTCCACAGGCTGCCCCATCGACTCCAGCTCGGAGGAACCAGAAAATGGTGCGGCGGTAAGGTCACGGGTTTGACTCTGGGAATATTGGCCTCAAAAATTTGTATGCGGGTTTAACTATAGGTGGACTGTATGCCCGTGGTTCTCTATAACCAAAACAAGATGGCTGATTAGGCATGTGGCAGGCTTCGAACAATGCACTTGCTATGACCTAATTTATTATATCTAGTCGGTACCTTTACATGGGAACTAAATATGGGCTGCTAGGAAAGAAGGACACGATAAAGAAAAAGAAAAAAAAGAAAAGAACAGCTCATTTAATTTAATGAGGAAAGCTTTTATCGGGGTGGGTTTTTGACTGCCTTTTGATCTCCGGCCTTGAAGGCGATGAGCCTGTCTCCACTTCCACCTAGGCGGGGCGCGTTTTCTCATTGGCGGCTAAAATGACACCACATATTGTAGCCTCCTCCCCCCTCCCTCCCTCAGTGCATGTGAAAAGGAATACGGATGGGATGGGAGAAGGTACCGGCTAGCTACTAACCAACGGAACAAAAAAATGCGAGGGTATTCGTTTTCCGCGCAAACAATATTCTTATAAAATGTTTGTTTTAAGTTTATCAAGCAGAGAAACTCCGAGCATAGCCCTCTCCATAGCTCGCTGAGCGACTTTGAGCGTCCTCATACGGCCGGAAGTGAAGGACCACGTCTCGGTTCCGTAGGTCATCACTGGCAACACGCACTGGTTGTACAACTTAGTTGGTTGTTCCCCGACAACCGTTGGGGAAAAAAGGTTCTCGAGGTACGAGCGAGGGCGACCTCCCACTAGATGGAGTGTCGACCTGGTAGGACATGCGCGTGGTACAGGACCGTACTTTGTGGCATACCTTGGGGAGGCCTATGTTCAGCAGTGGACTTGTGAAGGGCTGTAATGATGATATATATATATATATATATATATATATATATATATATATATATATATATATATATATATATATATTAGTCCGCTGGCTCGATTCAAATAGATAATATGAGTCTCCCGAAATCTACTTCGGCTTAAGCCATATCAAGAATACAATTTTACATAACTTGAAAGTTTTGGCAATCTGAGCAAGCGTGGGTTGGTAAGTAAAATTACAGCTTGTATACGAGAACGTCCCTCTGCTGGGCAAAAGTTTCCTCTCATATTTGAGAGTGTTTTAGAGTACCAGTGAGTGTTTTGGTACTGAAAGTAGCTTTAAAGACTGCACTGAAGCTTTTATCGATAATACTTTTACACGCTTCTACAAGAAAATTTCAGGATAAAAATATGAAGCGTCGACGTGTGAAGTGTGCCTTTACACTCAACGCGGCACCAACAGCACTTATGGTTAATGAGTTGTTTTCTTAAATAACCGGAAGATAGTGGTTAAAGATAGCAAATATTTATATTCTAAATTAGTTCAGGTAGTTTAATATTAGGCAAGCGGATTGGCAAACCGTTTTTTTATTTTTAGTTGCTATTATAATACGCTGTTGCCCTTGATCTCTTGATTTATTTTCCTCTGTCGCCTCATACGACACACAAGGGTTGATATAGGGTAGTGTATATTCTTACACCGTCACTACGTAGACTCGCCTCTACTAAACTTACTCTACTTACTTACTTACTTACTTATCTTCACGCACAATCCCTAACGGGGTAGCCAGAGAGAACAGATCGCCAAGTGTCACGATCCTTACATACCTCTTTCGCTTCTTTCAGGTTCATTAACTTCTTCATACATGCACGTCTAGGTATCCGAGTACTCTTGACCCTCCCCTCTTCGAGCAATTTGCTCACATGGTCTTCGAAAGTTAGTCTCGGTCTACCTCGACACCTTTTAATATTTACTTTCGCTCTATATATTTTCTTCACCATTCGGTCTTCACTCATTCGTTCAACGTGCCCAAACCATTGGAGTACGTCCCTACCAATTTTTGTGATAAGGTCATCTTTCAATCCTGCCATATTGCGAATCTCTTCGTTTCGCTTTCGGTCGGCTATGGTAACGCCACACATTTTACGAAGAGATCGCATCTCCACTGCATTCAACTTGCTTTTATGCTTCTTCTGGCATACCCAGGTTTCGCTGCCATATAACAAAGTCGGTACCAATACTGCGTTATGTATTGCAAGGCGTGCACTCTTCACCACGCCTTGCCTTTTTTACTAATGCATTCAGGGCACCATTGACTTTGTTTCCGGCAGCGACACGCCTATCCACATCTAAATCACATCTTCCATCCCGGCTGAAAGCACTCCCCAAGTATACAATTTCATTTAACTTACTCTAAGTTCTGATTTTTAAGAAGTGGAGACGGAAAAAGGATTTTGACGGTGCTGCCTTAATAAAACTATAATTGATTAAAAATATTTTAAAACTATTTTACGACGAGAGTATAATTTTAAATTCAATTTTACTTTTATCAAATAATGAAACATTAATTTACTCTTAAAAGATTTTTGAACACGTTGACTGACAACTTCCGAATAATCGGAAGCTATCAGAGGCTGATCTTAATTATAAGCTAACCTCGTTCGGTAGAATATTTTATGCGATAACATCAAATGTAGGCGTGGAATTTAAGAACGATGGGGAAAATATTAAAAATAAAATAAAATAAAAAATACGACTAGCCTCGAATCTACATATTTTGTCGTTAGCTGAGGCTTGAATCCGATACATGCGACTTAATAGCCAGGTATTTAGAACATTAGATCACGCAGTTGTCCTATAGAACATATAGGAAGAAGAATAAAGTAACCAAAGTAATTATTTTACCACGTGCTCGATTTATAAGGAAAACGTCAAAAAGAAACCCGTATGTCTAAAGAATAAAATATTTTAAAAATGTAATGTCCGCCAACACGTAATAGAGCAGAGCGGCAAACCAATTACTTCACAACCCTCACAAATGTAAGGTGCCCAGCTAGAACGAAATATAAGCTGTAACTTTAACTTAAGTAAACGTAAAGTCTGTTTTCTGTACGCAATCAATAATTGGAAACAAAAAGAAATTTTTGGCACATTTAAAAAATTATGAATACTTGCTGTACATTTTGTTATGTACATCGTTGTCGATATTTGATTGCCAAAAATCTGAGAGGAAAATGTCGCCGTCTATCTATTAAATTAGCTGTCAATAAAATGAAAACAATTCATAACGATTAACGAAGTGATACATTCAACAATATGAAGCAAAAAACAATTAAATGAATATCTAATTCTTTTGTTTATTAAAAAGTGAATTTTATTTAACAAAAAGAAAATATATGCAAAGTGATAAATTTTCTCTTATATGATATGATAGAATATGAACAAGAATCCGAGAGGTCAATCGACGGATTCAACTCGGCTGGGCAGCGTTCGGGAAATTACGACATATCTTTTCGTCAGGTATACCTCAATCTCTAAAAACTAGATTGTACAACCAGTGCGTGTTGCCAGTGATGACTTACGGATCTGAGACGTGGTCCTTCACTGCTGGCCGTATGAGGACGCTTAAGGTCGCTCAGCGAGCTATGGAGAGGGCTATGCTTGGAGTTTCTCTGCGTGATAGACTCAGAAATGAGGATATCCGCAGTAAAACCAGAGTGACCGACATAGCCCAACGGATTAGTAAGCTGAAGTGGCAATGGGCCGGCCATATAGCTCGAAGAACCGATAACCGATGGGGAAGAAAGGTTCTCGAGTGGCAGCCTCGTACCGGTAGGCGTAGTGTAGGGCGACCCCCCACTAGATGGAGTGACGACCTGGTAAGACATGCAGGAAGTCGATGGATGCAGGTGGCTCAGGACCGTGCTTTGTGGCATTACTTGGGGGAGGCCTATGTTCAGCAGTGGACTTGTGAAGGGCTGTAATGATGATGATGATGATGAATATGAACAAAAACCCAAGAACAATTCACTACTGGTTAGTGAACCGTTCTTGGTGTGACAAAGGAGGTTCTTCTTCTCACATATATTATATCCTAGTAAAATTTAGTAACCTCGGCATAAGCTGTTCTTAATTTGTTTTGAGAATTCTGCTATTCCTTCAAGTAAGGTTATGAGAAATCTAGTAAAATCTCTTTTGGTCAGTGCAATGTCTTGGGTACCTCAAATAGAACAGAAAATGTTTACAGTTTGTGAAAGTTTGAAGAGACTTCGAAATTTCCTGACCATTTCTATCAAATTTGCATTAAAAATTTCTATTTAGTAACTAATTTTAGACTATATTGATATATACTACACTGATATCACCATGGAGCATTAAACAAGCTCAAGCGTTTTCAGAACCTTATTACACTTCATATTTGGTTTACACAAATATAAAAACGAATCATAATTTCAAAATTAACTCAAGTAGCTTCCAATTCATCTTCACCGAAATGCTCATATTCTCTCTCTCCGTTTTCGTGTTCAGTTTCATCCGATATCCCTAAGATATCATAAAGAATAATTTCACTATGAACATGAATTTTATGACTGTAATTTGCGTTCAATGTGTAATAATCTAGGCTTTAAAAACTCCTTGCAGCGTAAAAAAGCGTGCTAGAGCCACGCTGTAGTTATATTATAGTTGTAGCACAAATGAATCGGCCCGGCTGGGGTAGGATCACGCTCTCACAGCGTATAATAACAGTGTAATGCTGTTGTGTTTCGTACGGTGGGTGTAGAGAACCAGAGACCCTTTATACTTGAATTGAAAAAAAAAATTAATTGATTCCATCGTAGTCCTCAGGGTTGACAACGCATTTGCATTTTGATCCTTAGTTGAGGATAAATGTCTATGGGCCACAGCATCCAGTTACCATCAGGTGGACTCTGTGCTCGTTTGTCACTCAATACTATGTGAAAAAGAAACTTTATTTTATAATAAGTCATTTGCTTCGCAAGCAATCCTAGCAAGAATTTAGCAAAATTGGAAATCACACAACACTTAATTACTCTACATACATACAGTAGCTGTGATATCTCAGGGACTAAGCGCCCGCTATAAATAACCCAGATTTTATATCCAACGCCACCAAAAAATTATTAATTACAAATGTTTAGAGATGATTTAAACGTGCTTGGCGGTGAAGGTAAATATCGAGAGGAAACCTGCTTGTCTTAGAAATAAGAAAAAAATATTTCGAAAACATGTGTCAGCAAACATGAACATGCAATGAGTCAGCGCAGCGGACATTTCCTTGCTCTAAAACTCTCTCAGAAATGAGAGGAGGCCTGTGCTCAGCAGTGGGACGTAAATAGACTGCAACCTTAACTTTTATATTATGTATTTGTTCGCCGCAATTGGGGACTGCAATTTTTAGTTTATTTTTATCTCGTTACTACATATTTTTTCTAACACTGTATCATTTAAAAAAAAGATAACATGGGCGACATTCGTGAACAATATGGCCGTAAAGGAAAATATTTTAGTTTTTGTTTTCTTTCTGCATTGAATACCTCTAGGGAGATACGTTTATAAGCTGTAACTAAAATTTACATCATACAGTAACACTTATAGAGTATTATTTGAATTTTTGTCATAATAATAAATAATATGTATTTCCTGTCTTCATTCATAATTCAATTTTTATTTATTTTTCTCTGTAGTAAGATCATTATATAATATATATATATATATATATATATATATATATATATATATATATATATATATATATATATATATATGTTTGTATACTTATATAAATCATCATCATCATCAACATTATCATTACAGCCCTTCACAAGTCCACTGTTAAACATAGGCCTCCCCCAAGTACTGCCACAAAGCAGGGTCCCGAGCCGCCTGCATCCATCGACTTCCTGCATAGTTCTCAGAGTTTGAGGTATACCCGACGAGAAGATGTGTCGTAATTTCCCGAACGCTGCCCAACCGAGTTGAATCCGCCGATTGATCTCTCGGTCGAAGTTGAACTTACCTAGTCGGACTATTTGTTCCAGGTAAACGTACTCGTCAACAACTTCGAGCATAGTGCTCCCAACAACTACCGGCTTAGGTGTGACATGAACATTAAACATGATCTTTGTTTCATCCATGTTCATCTTTAGACCTATCCGTTGGGAGACACCATTGAGGTCATTGAGCATAGTGCTTAAGTCCTCCAGCGATTCTGCCATAAGGACTATATCGTTGGCTAATCGAAGGTGAGTGATGTACTCGCCATTGATGTTAAAACCGTATCCTTTCCAGTCCAGTAGCTTGAAAATTTCTTCCAATGCAGCAGTGAAGAGTTTCGGGGATATAACGTCACCCTGTCTTACACCTCTATGCAGTTGGATAGGTTTCGTACTCTGGTTCTGTACTTGGATAGCCATCGTAGCCCTACTGTGTAAACTCTTAAGCACTTCGATATACCAACAGTCTTGGCACCGCTGAAGGGACTGAAGCACCGCCCAAATTTCGACGGAGTCAAAGGCTTTCTCATAGTCCACATACGCCAGGCAAAGTGGCAGATTGTAGTCTTCGGTCTTCTGTACAATCGGCCAAAGGGTATGTATGTGGTCTATGGTACTGAAGCCATTTCGGAAACCGGCTTGTTCGGGAGGCTGGTAGTCGTCGAGTCTGCTTGCGAGACGATTAGTAATGACTCTCGAAAACAGAACTTAGACGCGGCTCAGAAGGGAAATCGGTCTGTAGTTCTTCAAGAGAGCGTTGCCGCCTATCTTAACGCAGCTGTTACACAAGGCTGCTATTACCAACGCTATTTCTTCTGCATATCGATGATATGTTTCATTCATTGCTATGCGTACGATATCACTGGTGATGCTTTATACACCGGGCGTGCCGATATTTCTCAGGAAAATTTCCCAAATACCTGAACAAACTTGTGTCTGAAGTCAAGACTTTGTTGAACAAAGTCTCGGATTAGCGGTAACTAAATCTAGTTTAGTTCAATCCTCAAAAGACACAAGTTTGCGCGTTTACCGCAAAAAAATTTCATTGTCGTGTCGCCTCAGTTTCATAAACAGAAAGAGAAAAAAAAACAGAAACAGAAAAAGAAACAGAAACTTTTTTATTACATATAGATTTTAAATAATACTTATTGAAAGTCACTATGCCTTAGCCAGCACTGCTACTTTTACGGCAGAATTATTTGTTTAATAAATCATATAAAAAATTACTAAAAAGAACCAATATTTAGAACTCATAAAATATTAATCGAATTTTATTTTCATCAAACCTACATTTATCTCCCTTTAGTAAGAGCAAAATAGCTTGACTTTGAACTTTTTATGTGTGACGTAGTACTTTATTATTTTTAGTTTCGTTAAAGCCGAAGGTTCCACTGAACGTGTTAACAGTTTTATGTTCTTTTGTATTAATTTAAGGGCTTACCAGCTCTCCAACCTCTCATGAGAATGAAGAGTTTCTGAATACGGGCCATATTGAGCGTACGTCCGCAAAGTTACAGTTTTGTGTATACAATTTAAAATCTAGCTTGTGAATTAAATTTTTAAGCAACCAAGCAATGAGCGTTATGATTTGACGTTAATTAACTCATAATATTGGCTCGTTTGCACAAAATTGGTAACAACAGATATTTGAGAAACGGGTATCTCACAAATTAACTGATGTTCATATAGGAGTACGCAATGAGTAGGCACAGAAGTAAAAGGATTTCGGACAAAATTGTGAGGTGTAATAAAAAGTAGATTTTCTACGATAATCGCAAGCGCTGAACGCAAAGGCTGAACTCGTATTTAAATTTTTCTCTATAAAACGGTAATATTATACGTTAACCTCTTATACAATAATTAGCCTGTTTATAGTGTTTGTCTTATAAAAAAATAAGCTAGTGAACCGAAATAATGTATATTTTAGTAAAATTCATAGCGTACACTCCATAAATTAGTTGTTTACCGATTCTGTCAAGGCGAGACTATATTCCTAGGCCAGCAATTTGAGGCTGGTGAGATTGGTTTTAACGAGATTCAGATCACCAATAAGCCTTTTAGCATGCATTGAGTCCAAAACCGCTAGGTGGAATTTTGCAGCACCGGCCCCTTCCTTGCTGTCCCACTAAGCATATAAGGCCTAGCGAACTTTTTCTTACCCCTCCCTGGTTCGTTTCCGATTGTGGTTCGGCCGCAGACGTGCCCTCCACTTTACGGCTCATCCCAGGTTGGGGTGCAGTATTGCAGAGTATTGGTGAGGCTAAAATAGCCTTTTCTCAACCAGCAGATAGTTCCATTAATGGATATTCTTTATTGTTCTTTGCAAAATGTCGATTTTCGTCCATTTTGGTCCCACGATTAGCTAGGGAAAAATTCGGTCACCCCGGCAGAGCCCCACGTGTGAAGAGAATCGCTAAAATACCACCCGAATCGCCCTAGTCTCAGGTAGGTACCATTTGCAACTGAATCCCTCCAGCCATGCATCGATCGGAAAAAGGGAGTGTAGTAAAATAAAAGAAGAAGAGGATCGTCTCAGTGTTTCTGTTCTATCTGTTTTGCTACTGAACCAGGCCAAACAGACATAAACATACAGGCGGCAACCACGTGAAAGAAGAGCTCTTCAGACTTGCCCTAGGGATCAACACGACCTTCACTCTCCCCCTAGAGCCATTCGTCAAATTGCTCGCCGGACAGGAAAGCAGAATAGGTGTAAATCTAGTCCTACTGACAATGTCAAGGATTAGGAGTAGACTCCCGTCCTTACCATGTTTAACCCCCAGCTATTTCATTACAGGAGAACCATTTACATCTTTTCCTGAAATCTCCTGAAAATAAGCTCACTGTGTACAACCAAATATTATTCTGGAAACTTAGAGTATTTAAATGCATTTAATGGCATATATTCCCGGCCAATTTATTGGCTATTATTTTTGTCCATATTATAATTTATAATAATTCTGTGTAAGAAAGTACAAACTACTAACCGTGTGTATTGTTCGTTTGAATTCTTGATGTTTTATTCAATCTAATATGTTTTTACTTTAGTAGTTACTTTAGTAGTTTTAGGCCTGCATGTCTAAGGAATAAAATATTTCAAAGAACCAGCCGCCAAAATACACTGGAGCAGCGCGGCGAAATAATTGCCCCATAAATGATGGAGGTCCTTGCCTAGCTGTGAGATGTAAAACTTAATTTTTTTAATGTAAAAGTAAGCGACTGGGCACAAACCTCTTATTTCTGAGACGGTTATGTCGGCAATATACAAGCATTGTCGTGAAGCTACGTATATGTTTCCTATTACCGGAATCACAATGAGCGAGAAATTTGTTTGCAAACCGTACTGGTTTTTGGAGGCGTTTTATGCTGTGCTATTTTTTGAGCCCCTCAATAATTTAAAAACATCGCCATTAAAATACTATTTGGAAACCTCTTATTTCAAAGAAGATATAAAGAAGCTGGAAAAAGCCTTGTTTCTATCTACGTCTCGAAATAGTTTAATTTTTTATTATTCTAAGGCAGCGTTTATCTACAATCCCATCTGATGGTAAGTGGTGATGTACCCTGAGATGGTCAAACGCACTGACTTTACATAAACCTATTAAGTCTTGCCTTGAAGATAACCACATTTTAACTTTCCAAATTATTATTTAAAAGTATTAAAATTTCGATTTAGGCAACGTAAACAGCTTTCATTGTACCGACATTCAGTATCAAACAAGGATTATTTGCGTGGTGAGAGTCAAATTCCTGAGTTACCACGGTTCCTTAAAGTTTCTAAAATTAGTTTTCCCTTACGATTTATGGCCAGATATTTTACTTTAATGTAGAAACTTAGAATCTAAAGGTTTGCGTAATGGATTTAGGCAGATGTAATTATCATTAATCGACCAAAAAAGGCTTTTAGTACAATTCAGACCATGAGTGAAAGGCACGAGTAATATGGATGAAAAACATTGCAGAACTAATATTAAGAATAAATAATAGCCGTGGTAGCTCAGGCGCTAACCGCTTGCTGTTAATTTCACACTACTCGAGCAACCCGAGTTGGACCCCGCTAAAATTGTGCTATGAAATATAAAGAGAGCACTCATACCTATTTAAAAAATCCTTAAATTAATCCCTAATGCTTTAGGTCGCTTTAAAACAAACATATATTTTTTCATAACTGACTTTTTGCCCACGACTTTCCTCACGTTGGTTTTAAATAAGAAACATCCTTAATACTCCAAAATTCGCAAATTTATATCACACCTCGGTTTCTCTGTCTGTATTGGACGTAAATTATTGAGATTTGGCAATATAATATACAACAGAAACACATAGATGAGTTTATCAGAATTGCATTAATTTTATTCGTCTAATAACATATTTTTTATACCGAGGATGTCTTCCGATGTGTCATTATGAAGAATCAAATGCCCTGGAATTAGAAATGCGGTAAAACATAATATTCATAATTAAATTTGATATGGTTTTGACAAACTGCTTTAAGACTGTACTCGCAATTGCTGGTAATCCGTATTGATGGAGGTCTCAGTAAGATAAAATTATAATATCAAGCCAACGGTCAACATTTATCAAAATTTTGTCTAAAACTTGGCTCGTACAAAAAGTAATTTTAGATAGCGCTGGGCGTACAGTAATAACATGAGAAATGTTTTTTCATTAACTCCATGTGCCTAACAAACTAATTGGTTCAATTTTTATACAGATACAGAAACCGAGGTTTCTCTACCTCGGTTTCTGTATATATTATGGACGTAAATTATAGAGTAATTGGTAATATTATATGCTACAGAAGCACATAGGTGAGTTTTTCAGAACTGCATTAATATCATACTTCTAGCCACATATTTTTCTACCGAGGATGTCTTGATGTGTTATTTGAGGATGTGTTGATGTGTCATTATGAGAAGTAAATTGCCCTGGAATAAAAAAATGAGAAAAAAGGAAGAAATGCGTTATTAACATAATATTCATAATTGACTTTCATATAATTTTACCAAAACAATGTTGCATTTCATGGTCTTTATTAATGTACGGTATAGTGTTTATTTCCGTCGTATGCTTCATTAAATATTGATTGGCACCATAAAATTCATGCCAGTATTTTTTACGTACGAGTAGACTTAAAAAATTCATAATTTAGTGTAGTTCTATTCATGATGAACGTTTGAGAAGAACTATATTTATGAATTGGAGTAGAAATATACAGAAGATGGGCAGCACCGTCTCCTGATCACAGCTCAAAAGATTAAAAATATGCAATTGGTAACTCACCTGCCAAGCGTGATAACTACGGCAAGTATTCGATATATTTGGCAATCTATTTATTTATTCTTAATTGCATTTCTTAAAATAAAAAAATACAAAGGGCGTGTCTTATGCCTTGAGACCTTCTTTACTAATTAACCTATGGAGTGAAGAGAATTTAAAGTAGCGGTAAAAGCCGTATAAGCCGAATATTTTAAGTCTGACAATTTTTGATACTGCAACAATAACTATTAAATAAGTCTTGATTTGTTGTTTCAGTTATTTGTTATTATTTTATTAAGCAGTAAGTAGATGCCATGCGGCAAGACTTAAGCAACTTCAATACAGCTCGTATTGAAGAAGCGATCGAGCGAAACCATGGCTCAAAGGTCTTTGCCAGAGATCTGTCTGCCAGAATGAGGCAACTGGCAAAGATTAAGACCGAATGTGGCAGAATCGTTTCCGGGACACCTGGACAGTCGTATACGTCGTCGTTGGAGGTGTGGCAAATGTGAGTAACGATACAAGAGCAAGTCTTATCCGACACTATTCCGATGAATTTTAAGAGTACTAGTTTTTACGGATTTTATCGCGTGTATTAACTATTTATATATCCGACGTTTCGAACACTTTACAGCACCCATGGTCACGAGGGGGGGACTGAAATGTAGGCTCGAAAATCGAAGCTTGTAGTCATATCAAAACTTGCGAAACGAAAATTTACTTGACTTGTTGTGTGTGTGTGAAGCGATAAAATCCGTAAAAACTAGTGTTATTAAAATGTGTAAGTGTTCGCTTAAATATAACAAATCACTATTCCGATGATATCCCGGACGTCAGTCTGAGCGAGATTAGAATGACTCTCCAGCACCTTGTAAATGGCAAGTCCCCAGGTGAAGATGGAACTACAGCGCATCTTCTGAAAGCGGATGGAAATACTTAAATTCCTTCAGAAGATCTCCAATTCCGTCCTCCATGGTGGCACTACTCTGGAGGCTTGGAGCAGAAGTGCGGAGGTCTTGTTCTTGAAGAAGGGCGACACAGCTCTCTGGAAGAACTACAGACCAATTTCATTTTTGAGCCGCGTCTACGTGCTGTTTTCGACAGACATTATGAATCGTCTCGCACGCAGACTCGACCACTTCCAGCCTCCCAAACAAGCTCGTTCCCGAAAAAGAATTTAGCACCATAGATCATTTACATACTCTTCGCCACTTGCCACTTTGTCTTGCGAATGTGGACAATGAGAAAGTTTTTGATTCTGTCGAAATTTAGACGGTGCTGCAGTCCCTTCAGTTGTGCCAAGTTGACTATCGGTATATCGAAGTGCTGAAGTGTTTGTACAATAGGGCTACGTTGGCTATCCTATTACAGAACCAGAGTACGAAACCTCTACATATACAGAGAGGTGTAAGACAGGGTGGCGTAATATCCCAAAAACTCTTCACCGCTGTATTGGAAGTCGTTTTCAAGCTACTGGACTGGAAAGGATACGGTATAAACATCAATAGCGAGTACATTACTCACCTTCGATTTGCCGACGATATATTGCTTATGGCAGTATCCCTTGAAGATCTAAGCACTTTGCTCAATGACTTCAATAGTGATCAAAAGTCATGTACAATGTCCATGTCAGACGTATGCTGGTGGTTGTAGGAAGCTCTAAGCTCAAAGTTGTTGACGAGTATGTTTACCTGGGCCAAGTAGTCCGACTAGGTAAGTCCAACTTCAACCGAGAGGTCAATCGACGGATTCCACTCAGCTGGACAGCGTTCGGGCGATTACGACACATCTTCATGTCAAGCATTAACAAAACTAGATTGAACAACAAGTGCGTGTTGCCAGTGGCCTATGGATCTGAGACGTGGTCCTTCACTGCTGGCCGTATGGGTATGCCTCAAAGTTGCTCAGCGAGCTATGGAGAGTGCTATGCTTGGAGTTTCTCTTATAAATGAGGATATTCGCAGTAGAACCAGAGTGACTGACATAACCCAATGGATTAGTAAGCTGAAGTGGCAATGGGCCGGTCATATAGCTCGAGGAACCGATAACCGATGAGAAAATGTTCTCAAGTGGCAGCCTCATACCGACATGAGAAATAAAAGTCTCCCCCACTAGATGGATTGAAGACCTGGTAAGACATGCGTGAAGTCAATGTATGCAGGTGACTAAGGACCGTGCTTTTTGACATTCCTTGTGGAAGGCCTGTGTTCAGCTGTGAATTTGTGAAGGGCTGTAATGATGAAATGATGAAGTAGATGGCGCTATATATTAGATTAAAACTACGAAAACCGAAACTGTACCCTCCAGTTCTCAGTCACAATAAATTAAGCAACCCCAATCGCACGACTTTGTAGTATTTTATACGTTGAGCCACGATGCAGCTATATTATGATTGTAGCACGATTGGGTCGGCTCGACCGGGGAAGGAATACGCTCTCAGAGAATACCAACGTCAAGTAGCAGCTTAATACTTCTGTATATGTGTTTCGTATGGTGAGTGTAGAGATCCGGAGACCCTTTTTTTACTGGAAATGAGGATTTCAACCTTAGTCCTCAGGGGTGACAACGCATCTGCATTTTGATTCTTAAATAAAATAAAATAAAAATAAAAAAGCTTATTTATTTTTTACAAAACCATGAAAGAGTAAATAACAGTGAATTGTCTTACTACTAAAACCTAATTTTTATATAGCTTATTATTGTCATTGTGTGCTGTGATTTGTCCATCTATCATCTTGTAATCGCATTACATGCCCCGCGAAGTTCCATTTTAGTCTTTGAGCGTGAATTAAAGCGTCTGTGGCTTTTGCAATATTTCTTATTTTTGTGTCTTATTTTTTTTGTTTTATTTGGATATTCAGCATACTGTGTTCTATACCCCGTTGGCAGCTGATTATTTTGTTCTTTACTTTGCAAGAATATCTCCAGATCTTACAGGCATATGTTAAGCATGGCACTGAGGAGCCCCAGCTCAGAAATGGGAACAACCCACTACCTTCCATGGCCCCACCGACCTTCGGTTCGTACGGGCCGAATTTCGGGAGATGCGCACGGTACTTGCACATGGCTCTTCCCGCGCGCACTTTCTTGACTCCCTACAAGTATTTAGTCTGTGCCTTGTCCAGTTTTACTTCATTATCCTCGTTCCGTCGTCGGACCTTCTTACCAGCGTTCTCTTTTGCCTCACCTTCGTTCATGCCACCTATGCGCATACTCGTGCAACAGGTACTTCACCCCTTCGCCGACGAGATCCGAGAAGAAGACTGGTCCCTACAATACTTTTGCTTGATCATAAAAAGGACATTTCCATAGAACATGATGAACATCCTCCTCTGTCACACCACACTCAAACATACTGGTTCCTCACAGTCGCATGTCAAACTGTCTCTTCCAAAAACATCCATGTTCGGTGAGAATCTGGTATGTTTGGTAGTCCGGTAAGACCCAGGTATACCTGAGTCTCAACGCCACCTCCAGGAAAAATCGATGTAGCTCGCGTCATTTTGTTTTACTCGTCCATCGATCCTGCCAGGCGTCGATCACCTTTGTCCAGATTTCGTGCTTCCGTCTGCTCAGCTCCCCTTTGGGCGCGTTCAACCCATGCTATACCTGCTACGTGCTATACCCATCCTACCAACATGGGTATTGTCATATTCCTCAATTTTTGTTCCTCGACGTCACATTTCCGGTAGTCCGATTATGTCGAATTTTATATCTTTCATGGTCCCTACCCATTCTATTAAACCTTCGTACGATGACTGTGTTCTTATATTGTTGATTAATATGTAAAGCTTGGTAGGTAAGATAGTCATAGGGTTTGTTAGCATGGTTGTAGTTTTCTTTGGAGGGTTGTGGTCGTGATCTTCCTCGGTGACCAGCCGTATTGAAAGATGGTTTTTGTTCCTTGTTATAATAATATAATATATTCGTGTATGAGATCTTTGTGGGAGGGGTGGGTTGGTTGTTATGAATTCTCGTTGTTGGTGTCTTTGTTTTTTGTTATAATATTGGTATTTTTATTTACTAAGAAGTTCAACATAACTGGTTTTAGGACTCCATCTTTTGGTTCAAGTTATGATTCTTTATCGAGGACAAATGTAGATGTCTATGGGCTACAGCATCCACTTACCATCAGGTGGACTGTGTGCTCGTTTGTTACTCTTACTCTATAAAATAAAATGTATATTATATTAAAAATACTGCTATTAAAAACATTATGCTATCAGCCCTGCTAACGAAGTGGTATGAAATTATTTTAAAAATATAACAATATTTATAAACGGAATTTTTGTAGTTCGTTTTTAACGTCACCAAACGATCTCTCTTTCATTGATTTGGTCAAGTTATATCACGAAATTGTCAACAAACACTATTAAATTTTATGAAATGCCACCATTCCACGAAATTCTCGACCCATTTATGATATTATTTATTCTAAGATATGACAAATACATATATAGAAATCTCTATATTTAAACTATAAGTATAATAAAAGTTTTGTAATAATTTCAGCTTTTATCATTTTATTTATAGATAAAAAACTAATACCTACTTTTAATCCACAAAGAATTAAAGTTAGAAATATTTCCAATTTTATAATTTTCGATAGATTTCACTATTATCTATTTGAGTAGTAATGATTTATTATAAAATTTATTTATTTCTACTAAAATGAAATGACGAAAGAATTAAAAAATAAACATTATAATTTTCAAATCAATCATGAATTTCATTATTAAAAGATATGAATATAGGTTATTTATATTATTAAATTTATTAGTAACTGGAGGCAAAATTTTACTACTTTTTGTATTTCAAGTTAGATGGCACTGTTTCGAAAAATAGAAACGTAGATTGGCGGCTTAGTTCTTTTTATTACGCAACGGTTAATGCTAATTATAGGCTTTATTTATAAATATTTTATTTATTTAAAACATAATGAAAATACTTAACCCCCCTTTTGTGAAGTTTCGTAATCAGATAAAGAGTAACCTAGTGTAAGTTACCTTACATAGTAGGGGATAACCATGATATAGTTTTATTTGCTGATGATACTTCATTAATTTTCAAATTAAAACGACAGTTATTAAATAACGACGAAGTAAATAATGCTATAGTTAAGTTATTCAATTGGTTTAATGTTAATAATTTGCATTTAAATGGAACTAAAACTAAATGTATGAAATTCGTAACTAACTAACATATTAATACGAATGTAATTTTAAATGAGGAAGAACTGAGTCTTTTTGATACCACCATCTTTCTTGGAATCACACTAGACTCTTAGAGTTTTAATGGCTCCTCCATATATCAAAAATAGCTAGCAGACTTAGTTCTGCAGCATATGCCGTAAAAAAAGATTAGAACTCTTACCAGTGTTGAAACAACTAGATCAGTTTACCTTAGTTATTTCCATAGCATTATATCGTATGGTATTTTGCTATGGGGACACGTGACTGACATTGAAATTATATTTATTTTACAGAAGAGGGCCATTAGAGCAATATATAATTTAAAACCAAAAATTCACTGAGACAAAAATTTAAGGAAATTAATATATTAACTCTGGCCTCTCAATACATTTATGAAAATGTAATGTACGTACACAAAAATAAAAGTAGTTTTGCGAAAATAAGTGATATTCATTCTGTAAATACTAGGAACAGACACTAGCTAGTAGTACCAGTTACTCGACTCCACCGAGTTAGTAATTCATTCTTGCGGCGATGTATACGCTTTTACAACAAAATCCCAGAAAATATACAAAATTTGTCGTACGCAAAGTTCAAAACTTTTAATAAACTAAGTTTATATAAAAAGGTTTATTATAATATTAAGGAATTTATGGATGATAATAAAACCCCTGGGAAGGATGATCGCTACCAAGCTATTTCTAATTTGTCTTGTGTTGTTAATTGTAAACATGATTGTAAGCTATTATTTGCTGGTTCTTCCCAGTACATAGGTTTTTTTTTGCGAACCAGTGGTAAATGAAAAAATTTACTTTAAATAAGTATTGTTTATAATCTACGTTGAATACAAAAGTTTCTGTTTCTGTTTCCTATATGCTGCCTTAGATCTCTACCTTTTATACTCACAAAATTTTAAGTGATTCCGTTCAGTAGTTTTTGCGTGAAACGTGAATACATAGACAGAGAGTCGGACAGACAGACAGGTAAAATTCTAAAAACTACAAATTTAGTTTGAGTGCCTTTTATTTAGTCCCCTGGACGTTTTATTTCAGAAAACATTAGAATTAAAGACATGAATTTTCTATTCACGTAGTCCCGAAACATATAATATCTAGGCCGTAAAATATTAGTCATATACGTCTTTCAGAATTAAAAAAAAAAACAGAAGACACAAAAACCGAGGTGACTCTAACAGTCATTGAATTTGGCCAAATTTGACACGGAACAGCATTTATTAATGTTGCTATATTGAAGCATACACGAGCAAAGCTGCGGGTAAAAAGCTAGTATAAAATATGTTTGGAAATTGGGAAGGCGCTCGAGTGCATTACGGGGACTTTGTATGTTTTTACTCTTTGTGTACGAAAATGAAACTCTGGGATAAGTATGTGTAAATTGTATATATTTTTCAACGTAATCACCTTTTAAGTGCTTAAAGTATTACTTATTCTTGAATTGGTTAATTCCCTTAAAAATGATTGATCTTAGGAGTCGAAAAAGCACACATCACCTCATCGTTGCCGTCGAATTGTATATCACGCAAGTGCTTTTTCAAGTGAATAAATGTGAAAATTGCGCTTAGATAGGTTCGGATAGTATGGTGGTTGCTGCATTAATTGAAACCTAGCAGATGGGCAGGGGTATTATCATGATGACAAATCACTCCAGCCCCCAATTTTCCTCAATGTTTATTCCTTAGTTCATCGCGTAGTTTTCTGATTAATTAGTTGTTCTAATCTCCCTTAAGTAGTCGGTTATTATTATACCTTTTGCATTCCAGGAGACAGTCTCCAGCGAACATCTTACCGAATCTTGAAACTCTTGATTGGCGGGGAAGATAGTCTTATCCACGCCTTGCTTTAGTTTTTCGTTTCCGGGCTAAAATTGTGTACCTATGTTTCATCTACGTTTACGAAACGAGTGCAAAATTTTGTTTAATCTTCTTCAGTAACAGCTTTTAGCTTTGAAATGTCAACCCTTGCTTTATTTTAGGTGGCTGTTAACAGTCGAAGAACCTAAATCGGGGCCGCTTTTTTTGAAATTTAAGGTATGAGTTAAATTTAACCGAATTGTTCCAAACTAAAGCTTTAGATTCTCAGATAAATAATTGATGGCCACGCGTCGATCTACCTTAACAATTTCTTTGATTATTTTAACTTTTTCTTTTGCGTCCTATATTTTATTATTATTGTAGGGTATAAATGTATTTTTATCATCTGGTTTAGCTGCATAAATATATTTTTTTATAGGATAGGGTGACAAAATAGCACACAGTCCACCTGATGGTAAGTGGTTAAGTGGTGGTGGATTACAAAATACAGATATGCGTTGCCACCCGTGAGCACTAAGATGGAATGCCTCGTTTTCAGTTTACTGAAACAAAAAAAAAGTTTACTGAAGGGTCTCCGTTTCTCTACACTCACCATACGAAACACAGCAGTATTTAAGCTACTATTTCACGCTGGTATTCTGTAAGATTCGTTTTTTAATTTATTTGTTAATTTATTTTATATATCTGTGATATATAAAATAAAGTAACATAGACATTTAATATCGTAAAATACATTTCTGAGCTAGCAGGTTAACCCGCTAGCTCAGAAATGTATTTTAATAAATAAACAAGAACCCAGCCAGATGGATGTCCTCGACAGGAAAGAACGAATGGCGGAGGTTTAGAGTGTGGGGGAAAGAAACCGGTGGACGATGCGGGCAGTATCGAGTAGCACCTGACGAATGCAGAATATTGGAATCCGTAGCGATCCATCATGAAGTTCCAGTCGACTCAGATGAGCTAAGGCTCAGAAAAGCTATCTTCAGCTTTCTCGAGGCTTATTTGCAAAAATAGTTCCGGCTGTAATGACAGCCTGGTCCGTATTAGCCCAGAAAGTAGTTAACGATCAACGAGACAATAATTCAGAGCCAGCTCCTGGTGTAAGATCCTGGCTATTAGGTTTTGTCTATGCAAGTACTCAGAGTTAGAAAGCGCCGAACAAAGGGAGATGACATACCTATTAGATTCACCAAGATGGCGACAAGCTTGACAGATGTTGACGGCGCCATCTCTTGGAATGTATTACCGCGGTTGTTGGTCTTAATAACCTGATCTTTTATTGCACATACAAATCCCTTGGTCTCCTCGCAGGGGTACCAAACCGTAACCAGTAAAGGGAGGCAACTGTGTCTACAAAAGGCTCATGAAGAGCCTTGTAGAATCTCCTGTGGAGCTTCTTCCCCTTCCACACGGTCTCAAATGCTCTGTACTGTGGTGTAACACCCAAAGGATGATGAAGGTAGTGAATCATATTGGGCCGCGACTACATGTCTAATATGGTTAATTTGGTAATAAATGGAATGAGCAACAATTTAATTACAATTCATGATATTATATCATATTAGTAGTCACTGTTTAGAGCTGCAGTTTACTTTGCGTCTATAAATGCGTAACCATATTTTGAAGACTAATCTTTATCACTGACAGACTAGGCCAAACCAGACAGAAATCGTGGTGTTTAATAACCATAAGTGTTCCATTTTGACACGGAGAACTAAAAGGCAAGGAAATGAATAATTTTATTATTATAGTAAAATATTAAACTTAAACTAAGTTCAAAAGTCATATTTTAAATTGTATACATAAAACTTTAAATCTGCGGTAGAAACACGTACGCGAAATATGGCCCACGTCCAGAAACTCTTCATTCTCATGCTCTCATGAGACGGAGATAAAGAGTTTCGGAGAGCTGCTAAGCCCTTAAAATTGTGACAAAAAAACTTAAAACTGCTAACAAGTTTTGTGCAACCCTCAGCTTTAACGAAACTAAAAGAAAAATATACCACGTCACATCAAAACTTAAAAGTCAAACTATTTTGCTATTACTAAAGAGAGATAAAAATAGATTAGATGAAAATCAAATTCGGTTATTATTTATAAATACTGAATAAATAATTCTGCCGCAAAAGTAGTAGTGCTTGCACTGCTGTGTTCTGACCTTCAATGTATAGAGGAAAAGGCTGTGGGGCGTTACGTGTTAATCCTCAGAGGCGAAAACGCGTCTAATGCCTTCTTTGATTGAAGTTGGCTGCAGGTATCCATATGGTTTGCAAAACCACTTTGGCAACTGTATGTTCGTTTTTGTAGCATTTTATTACAAGATATAAATAATTTTAATAAAAGATTGAGTTATTTTTGATACAATATATATATTACATTACATGAGGTGATCTTTACCAAGTTATTTCTAATTTCTTTTGTGTTGTTATTTGTGTAAAATATGATTGTAAACTGTTTTTTTAAAGGTTCCGTTGGGTTTTTTGCTAATTCATCCCAGGACAGAGGCTTTTTCAGAATCAGTAGCAAATGAAACAAAAACGTGATCGTCAATAAGTATTATTTATAAACGAAATAAAAAAGTTTCTGTTTCTGTTACAATATCTTGACGGATAGGTGCAACGTACAATATTAAATGTACTAATAACTAATTATTTAATTATATTTATATCAGCATATGAAAATCATGTATAACTAATTAATATTTTATGAAAATAGATTAATAAATATGTACTATACACTTTTATACATAAATGTATACATAGTGTAGGGAAAAATGAATAAAACTTGAAGTATTAATGAAGACAGGAAATGCACGTAATTTATCATTAATGGAAAATTCAAATAATACTCTTTAAGTATATAGTTTTTAAAAATATGTAAAGATTGCATTTGCTGTATGTTGTAAAGTATAGTTACATCCTATATACGTCCCACAGCTGGGCATAAGCCTCCTCTCATTTCAGAGAGGATTTTACGGCAATGAAATATTGGCCGCTTTGACCCAATGCGTGTTGAGGAACTTCACTATTTTTTCATATTTCTCAGACAACAGGTATCCTCAAGATGTTTTTCTTCACCGTCAGCATATGCTAAATCAGCACTTGCAGTTAAAGTTATAAATAGCAATTTACAATCTCCGTAACCGTGAAATTTTCAGCGAGCGCTTAGTTCCTGAGCTAGCACGGCTGCTCTATGTTGAGTAGTTGAGAGTTATGTAGTTTTAAATTTTTTTAACTTCTTGCTAGGGTTGCTTGCGAAGCAAATGCTTTATTATAAAATAAAGTTATGTTGCTTGAAGTTCCCAAACCGAGCTTATTTATTCACTAACGCATTTCGTATATTTATGTTAATAGTGAAATTGTTCTTTAAGGTATTTTAAAGATTTCAGATCAAAATGTTAATCTTAAACACGTGGTCATATTTATGTAAACCAATATATGAATTGAATAGACATACTCTGAAGTCGATTGAGCTTGTTTCATTGCGCTATGGTAATATCAGTGTCTCACAAGCATATATGGATAGCATAGTGTAAAACGAGCAACTAAATAGAAACTGCTAACGCAATTAGATGCGCCAGGGGTCGCTTTATGTCCTTATCTTACAGTCTGTTTCACTTCGGGAATTGCATGTCATTACTTTGTTTATAAACCCTGTCGATATACGTATATATTGGTAAAATAAAATTCAGTTAAAAGTAAACAAGACAATTATGCATTCATTGTTGAGTGCATCGCTTTCATTTAACTTTAAAGTAAACAAAACAATTAGACGTTCACTGTTGAATACATCGCTTTAATTTTGTTAATAACTAATTAAATAGAACGACGTATCCAATTTTCGCAATCAAATATCGACAACGATGTACACGACAAAATATACAAGCAAGTATTCATGATGCGGTTTGTTTTAAATGTGTCAAAAATTAATTTTAGCGTCCGGTTATCGCTTGTGTACAAACATATTCTACCTTTACTTAAGTTAAAGTTACAGCCCTTACACGTCCCACAGCTGGACACCTTCTCACGCATGGAAGGGTTGTATTATTGGAAGGGTTGTTCTATTTGATTTTTTCCTTAACATTTGACCACTTGGTATAAAATAAAAGTAACTTTGCATGGTCTCACATAACCTGGCTATTAAGTCGCAAATATTGGATTCAATTCAAATAATTCAATTCAATTATTTCTTTTTTTTTTTTAAAAAAATTGGTGCAAAGACGGGTCGGCGGATGGACGGGATGGTAGTAGTGATTTTTTTTATATTTTCCTCGTGTCTTTTATATTCCACACCTACCTTTGATATCATTGCGTTAAATATTGCATCACCCATGATTATAACTTCTATGGTTGGAAGGAATATAAGTAAGGATCTCCTATATGGGCGTTGTATTTATTGTGATTAGCAGTGGTCGCATATAACCGCTGGTATGGACATACTGCACCAATCGCCGAATCCGCATACTCCGGCGGACGGGGACGGAGGGGCGTAGAGCTCACTGGCGCCCAGGCAGAACCTTGAGCACTCAAGCACGTTCCGTGCCTTTAGTGTCTATTCGCGTGTCTATAGTGCCATCTAAGCACTTTTTTCTTTTATAGATTCATTGTGACAAACGAGCACACAGTCCACCTAGTGGTAAGTTGATGCTGTGGCACATAGAAATCTACATTTAACCTCGATTAAGAATCGAAATGCAGATGCGTTGTCATTCTTGAGGACTAAGATGGAAAGCCTCGATGCCAGTAAAACATGTCTTCCATTCTTTACACTCACCATAGAAAACACAGCAGCATCAGGCTGCTATTTTATGCTCGGTTCTCCTATACCATCGGATTATTCATCATCAATATAGTCATCTTCTGAGGATGAGAAAATACCAACATCGGGCAAAGTCCAGAGCCACAACTCGCCACCCAAGTCACCAATGCCACCAAAGCCAACCCTCTCCATTTCACCAGACTGTCGCAGCAACATGGAGACGGCCGAGTTTGAGCTACTTTTACACAACAAGAATACTACTTCTACCCCACCAGCCGGACGATCTACGTCAGTGCCTTAAAAACGTAACTTAAAAATATTGCTTCAATAACTGGTATAAACCATGATATATCACCAAAAGGTTGTGTGAACTATCCTTTTCTAAATTATTTAAATTACTTATGATACGTATACACAAAAACATTAAGATTTGGTTTGGTACTTGGTAGGCACATGAAGTTAATAACAAAACATTTCTGATGTTTTACCTGTACGTTCAGCGCTAGCTAAAATTACTCTTCTTGCGAGCCAAGTTTATATTATATTACTATTAATACAATATTAAATCGAGAGAGTCTCTTAGAGAAAAAATAAAGAAATAAATATATTTATTTTGGCCTCTCAGTATATCTATGGAAACTTAATGTATGTTCACAAAAACAAAGGTAGTTTTAGTAAAAAACTGACATACACTCTGTAAACATTAAGACGAAAGACAAGCTAGTGATACCAGTTTCTCAACTTTACAGATTCAGTCTTTCATTCTTGGGGCAATGTATACGCTAATAATCTTTCTATTTCCAAGTTTAAATTCTTAACTAACCAAAAACAATACTGTATAAAAAGTTATTATAATATAAATTATTACATGGTTGATAATAACCCCTGGAAATGAGGTGATGAATTCCAAGCTGTCTCTAATTTGTTACCATTTTGTCATATTGTTATTTAAAAAAAAATACCGCTGTGTTTCTTGTTGGTTCTTCCCAGGACAGAGGCTTTTTTCCAAACCAGTAGTAAAGTAAAAAATGTCTTTCAATAAAAATTACATATTATGATCTATATTGAATAAAAAATTACTCTATTCTCTATTCTATTCCAGTCCCTCGATAAACTTTGTTCGAAGACTCCTTTTTCATAAAAATACAATTTCGTGATTCTTCTCTCGGATACCCGTAACCAAACAATAACGTCCAGTATGATGACATCATAGAACTTTTTTGACAATTTGCGAGCCTTTATTAAAATCTGTGGGCGTGAGTTTTCACTTCTTCTGTATTAGCAGCAAGCGTTTTGAAAAAAAAAAAAAACATTTGAAATTGTAACATTATTTTTGGTCAGATATTTTTTTAATAATTACTTTGAACTATTTCTCAGTATTGCTAAGGATTTAACAGATTTCAGCTTTATGATTAAAGTCTCAAGAAATAAAATTATGGGATAAAAGCTTCCACAGAACAATGTAAATTATGGATTGAAGAAATATTCAATGAAAAGTTTACTGAATATTTGAATGATATCATTACCGCTACAAGGAAATAGAAACACAGCAGGTAGGAATTACGCCCTGAGAGTTCCAAATATACTTAATTTTGTTTGTAGTTCCAAGAATCGAGAGGCTCGATGATTTTGTTCTGTGTTCGATACCGATACAGATATGACGTATATTAACAAGAGAATATTGAGAATATTAGTAATATTTATATTATATGTACACACAACAGGCATACATACACGAGGTACGAGGTAGTTAGAAAAGTAAGTATACTTGTTTCACCAAAATAATTACCTTACTTAAATTCATAAATTATAGGAAAATTATGTAACAAACATAGCTCCAACGTATAACTTGATTGAAAGACTTAACTTTGCATTCGAAAAAACGTTCTCACAGACTTTTTCGCTAGATTAATTTATTTGTACGGAAAACAAAACGTATTTGTCCATGTGTGCTATTGATTGACTATAATTTTTATTACTTTTTTTTTTTGCAAAGTTTTATTAACTTTGTTAATGCAGTAATATTATGAACATTGTAACATTGCAACATTTTCGAAGTCAGTAGTTAAATTATATAAACCTGAAGCTGTTTGTAACTTATCATAAAATCAGTATTATATAACAATGGTTGAATAAAATTCTTATGTTGCCTTTTAGGAAATCCGAAAAAATACCAATCTTTAAAATAATGTTGTACAAACGGAGACTTCTAACTATGAATAGTAAGGAAAATGTTTAATATATAAAAGCTTTTTGAAATAAATTGGGGCGAATTAAATTTGGAGTTGCAGTTAATTAATTGGACAGATTGAGTAAACTATTTATGGACCATTTATTGATGGAGGTTTTAAACACTAGTATTTATAAATCAATTTAAAGAGTGCTTTATATCAGTCTGTAAACGATTTTGTTAATCCAGAAAGCACGTACCTTCTCTGAGAGAATTTTAGTGCTTTTATAGTAATAAATGTAAAGATGTGTGCCGTTTTAATTAAGCCAAATATTCTTTTTACAAATATTTTGTATAATAATACGCGGTCGTGTAGTACTAATAACGACTTGATTACTTTTCATTATTTATACTATTATACTACACGACTGTATAAATTCTGCTAATATTTAGTGCTGGCCTTTTATCATCTTTAAACTTACTTAGCGTATTTGTAGTTGGGGATTTCTTAAGCGTTAGCAGTTTTGTTATTTTAGGCTCAGTATAATGGTTGAGCAGCTGCCCGACAGCTTAAGAGCTTTCTCATGTGGCCTATATTCAGAGTACGTGCTTTTCTCAGCAAGTTTTTGTACTTCCAATAAGAAAATTAGTTTTAAGCCATGTTTTAAATTCACATATGTTATTAAGATACGAGTAGTTGAACTATAGAGACAATTTTTTCACATTAAATTTAAAGACTTCTTACGTCAAATACGTCCAAAAAGCGTTGTAAGATTTTAAAAACATGTATTTAGTTTACGAGATATGATTTTTTTGTATTATTTTGAAAAATGTCGACTTAGCGATTCAAAAAATTTTTTTCTTGAAAATTCTGCTCTCTTTTCTACTTTTTTATTCTTAGCGTAGTCTTCTTAGAGTTGGACTCTTTGACATAAAAAAATAAGCAGCCTACCATTAATACAAATTGCAAAAATTTTAATCGAAAACGAATTATGCAGATATGATTGTATCAAAGTTTAATTTTGAAATTTAAACTAAAAATTAAATAATGATTTCCATGACTTTAAGATAATTTTAAAAACTTTGCAAGACCCTAAGCTTTAGTTATAATACAAAAAAAACTGGTGGTCAATGGGCCTTTTTTAGCCCTAGTCGGCCTTTAATTGCACAGAGCCAAAAAGTTCAAAAATAATCGTTTTATTATGCACTTATTGTTTATTACTAAGGATAATTAGATTTTCATGGTATGTCATAATTTTTCATAATAAATAAAACAATTTGGTTTTTTAATACTTATTTTATTTTACAACCAATTCTCGAAGTACCCCCCCCCCCTCCACTTCAATACACAGTCTACAACGCCTTAGAAAATTTTGTTTCAGTCTTCTAAAGCATTTGAATTTTGTCTGATTTTTTGTTTCCGCCTCCGTTAATTTATCTCGCAGTTCTGCTTCGGTGTTTGTTTCGCTTGCGTACACCATCTCTTTGTAATATCCCCAGAGAAAGAAATCTAAGGGGTTCAAATCGGGTGAACATGCAGGCCAATGAATCGGTCCGCCACGCCCAATCCATCTATTGAGGAATCTTTGATTAAGGTGCTCCCGTACCTCTCTTGCGTAGTGGCAAGGAGCACCATCATTTTGGTAAATCATATCCCTTCTTGTCAATAAGTTTACATCACCTAATAAGCCGTTTAAATTGTTTTGTAAAAAGTCTAAATATTGGGCTCCGTTTAACCTAGCAGGCAATTCAAAAGGTCCCATAAGTTCCCCGTTCAAAATTCCTGACCACAAGTTTACACTATAATGTGTTTGAAAATTTGAAAGCCTTGCCTTGTGTGGGTTTTCAACAGCCCAACTATGGTAATTGTGGATATTGAAGACTCCTGTTCTTTCAAATCTAGACTCGTCTGTCCACAGAATTTTATCAAAAAAAACCTGGATCCTCTGCAGTTCTTTCCAGCATTTTTCGACAAAAAGTCACCCGTCTTGAATAATCTGTAGGATGCAATATTTGGACGCGTTGAATATGATAAGCGTGGTATCCCTCTGAAAAAAAAAAAACGAAATTGTACTTCCAGGAATCACTGTTTTTATTCCATGAAATGTGGTTTTTGCCCGACATAAGTAATTAAAATTAATTGATCGCTCGTCGCTATTCAAAGGTGTCAAAGTAAAAGTTTTAAAGACAAAATGAACTTACCTGACTTAAGTATCCTTATAACTGAGGTTCGTGGTACACCAGTCGTTCTCGTAATAGCTCTGGTGCTAGTAAAAGGATATCTTTGCACTTGTTCCACGACTTCATCTTTGACATCTGGATCCACTCTGGGTACTCCTTCGTGGGAACTGCGTCCCGGAATTCGTCTGTCCATAAATGTATTATGTGTATTTATGAACACTCTGTGATCGGGATAAAGTTCCCGTTCTTCTCCTCGCCGTTCTAGTTTCTCTCGGTAAAGCCTTGCCGCTAAATGGCCATTGCCATGGGCAACGCCGTAAAAATAATGCATTTCTGCATATTCCTTCAAAGAATAACTCATTTTGCAAAACAAAAATCCAAATCACAAGGTAATCAATCAAAGTCCGAAACACAAGCACAGTCAAATCAGTTATAAGGCGAAACAGAATCCAGTTATCAAGCAGTCGTGGTAAATTAGGAAGTATCGAAAACAAAAACTGGAGTAGTAGTTACGCGAGCGATAGCTGTGAACAACTGAGGCACTCTATGACTGAGGCTACGCCTGTCGCCTTATGCGTGCGAGCTATGGCCAGAGCGAGAGAGCGCGCTACACACGACACAGTATTTCTCACTCCTGCTTCCTTTGTTCGACACGTGGTATTTTTTGTGATCTGCAACCGTCTACCTGCCTATTACTATTATTATTCATTATCTCATTAACATTGAGGGGAAATTCGTTGTTTTTTGTGACCCATCTGTGCTACTTACTGAAGTGGTACTATCCCTAACCCGAAGATTTACATTTCGTTTGATTAGATTCTATGGCGAACCTAATTATTTTTAGAAATAAGGTGTTTAAATAATAATGTTGAAAATTTTCGCCTCTGTGCAATTAGAGGCTGATTACGGCTAAACAAGGCCCATTGACCACCACTTTTTTAGATTATAATTCCTAAAGCTTAGGGTCTTGCGAAGTTTTTAAAATTAATTTAAAGTCATGGAACTCATTATTTAATTTTTAGTTTAAATTTCAAAATTAAACTTTGATTCAATCATATCTGCATAATTTGTTTTCTTATGTCAAATTGCTTATTTTTTTATGTCAAAGAGTCCAACTCATGAAGACTACGCTAAGAATAAAAAAAGTAGAAAAGAGAGCAGAATTTTCAAGAAAAAAAATTTTTGAATCGCTAAGTCGACATTTTTCAAAATAATACAAAAAAAAATCATATCTCGTAAACTAAGAAAAATCGCGGAACATACATGGGGTATTTTCATGTAGCCCGAAAGGTCAGCATTCCAAAAAAAATTTTTGGACGTCACCTTAAGGACCACTCAGTATAAACTATAAATTCTAAGATTTAGTTCACAACGGATTTAGAGTGCTATTTGTGCTTTCGACTCAATTTTAGTGCCAAAGTTGAGGTTAACACTCAACTGCATACCGAGAAGATCAAGATGATAAATAACCTCTACAGATATACCTAGGTAAGTAGGAGTCAGATCAAATGGACTCTGTTTAGTGAAGAACAGATATGCCTGTGTTTTGGCGGTGTTGAAAGTGACCAAATTGTCATTACACCAGTGGGAGCCGAGACTTAAGGTCACATTTATCCGCTCAACCACGGCCTCTCTGAATGAACGTATTACTGCCCCTTCGTCTTCGGCACTGGGCACGAATCTCTCTGTGACAATGCTGTCACCTGCATACCCAATAATACCTGGTAGAAGTAGGTAATTGATGTGTTGCAGGTAAAGGGTCACACAGAGAACAGACCCTGAGCAACTCCGGCGTTAATATACATTAGGTCAGAAGAGCAGACATAAATGACTACTCTGATCAACCGTTCACTCAGAAAGTGAGATATCCAGTTGCAAAATTAGACGCGGAAGCCGGCATATAGCTTATTCAACAGACGTGCCAAAGCCTTCGAGACATCGAGTGAAACTGCGAGAGCTTCACCGTTCTCATTGACCTCGCCCCGAAAATCCGTGACATACTCAAGAAGATCCCCAGTGGACCGTCCCCGGCGGAAGCCATATTGGTATTGGTAACTGGTTAGGGTATTTGTTTCAAGATATGTCAGTAGATATTTATTCAGTACCCTTTCCATAACTTTACAGAGTATGGAGGTGATGGTGATTGGTCGATAATTACAGGGATCAGCACGACTACCCTTCTTGATTATTGATGATTTCGATGATTTTTCGACTTATTTCACGAGCGTTGGTAACGCCAGTTAACAATTTAATTTATAAATATAATGAAATGCGTAGGTATAAGCGTTATAAATAGATTTACCGCATCTGACATAACGTATTAGAGATTAGAACCGGACATTTTCTTAAGTTCCAAAACATTTCGTATAAAGTTGTCGCAGCAATTTATTCTTGTCAAAAAGTCACGTATAATCGTAAAGCGAGCGACTGCATCACGATCTAATCCAATATATCTTTTCTAGTATAAGTTGACATTCAATCTTTTATTTTTGCGCACCTAGCCATTTTCAAATCGTTTTCGCTACATCTTATTTCAAATATCTGATTTACTTTTGGTGATTTTTCTAAATACCTTGTAAATATAAATACGTCTACTATAAGTTGAATGTGAAAGAGAAAAATGTTTTCCTGTGATCTAATATTATTATCATTATGTTGTTATGACGACATTTCAAAACCCATTACTTTTTCAAATGTTTGATGTTGGTAGAATAATTAAGAATGTTTATGCAATCTAAAGTAATCTTTAAGTATGATATAAATCTGATGAACAATTATAAATATTACTGACGCTTATTTGCACGTATAAGTTAGAATATAATTATTATATAAGCCGAACTAGCCAACCTTAACTAGCTAACCGAAAATACGAATTATAGTTCATAATATGTGTGGAGGGCTTAACACTCTCCTTAATCTTTCTACATTGCGAGAGGCCTCAAGTCCAGTTGTCAACTGTTTACGGGATATTTAGGAATTAAGGGTTTAGAACTAAAACGATCCTTTGAATTTATATAATTTTTAATTTACAAAGCATTTTATTTAATAATGTAAACCTGACAAAAGTGGAATAGGGACGTTTTAATGTTCTTAACCTTTCTCGAGCCCTGTCTTCATGAACGGGATGCACTTAGCTTATAAGGCACTACCATAGGCTTTCAATTGCTATAGTGAATTTTCCTTCTTCCAAAAGACACCTAACAGAACTAAGTTACTAAACAAACACAACAGTCCTAACTACGATGATCACGCCATAAATATTATAAATGGCCAATTTTTAAACCTTTAGAAAGATCAAAACATATTTATTTATCCTGGTCACATATAAAGATATATTTATAAGTATAAAAGGGGAAATAATATATAAGGGGCGGGTGTGTTACAATACAACTCTACGAAAGTACATATTGCGCTTCTGGTGCTTGCCGAGACACAAATTGATTAATTGGAGCCGACGTCGCAAGCTTCTGATTGATTGCAATGTAATCCTGTTTTTGACTTGACTGATGGACTATCTTGTAGCTATATTTATAAGATTTTCTTTTAACTTTTGTGGAATATATTACTCAGCTATATATTTAAGTTTTATTGCGGAAATATTTCATATCGTAAAGATATTGCGGAATGAAGTGAATAGATTCGTTTAGGATTTTTCGTACACTAATTTATATATATATATATATATATATATATATATATATATATATATATATATAGTGAAGATCAATGGAAGTGAAAGTTCTCTACAATATAGAACGTATGCTTGGAGGATTAATCATATTAGCCATGTTTAGGTAGCTGACAAACGAGCACATGTAGATTATAATATTTAAAAAGAAAATGAAAATTTTATTTAAAATTAGTTCCTTTTGTACGATAATACATCGTCTTGAAAAGGATTACCTTGACGCTGTAAGTTTTAGAAGATAAATTTTCTACATAGCATTAAATCCCAATAAACATGATACCAGCGTTGTCACAGATGATGAGCGTAACGGTATTAATCTAATTTACGCTAATTTTATCGACTTCGATTATTCAATAATTTATCACAGGTTATGAGATTTTATTATTTTTATTAAAGAGACAATAAAAGCGTTACAATTACTAGCAAACCCTACAAACATTAGTTCCGTACAGAAACCGAGTCTATGGGGTATACACGCTATAAAATAAATTGTAATAAACAACCTGTTATTTACCTTATTTTATTTCTAGGTTTTCAACTTCAGTTTTTTTTTAAATATTTTGAGTTGTTATCAGGAAGATATTACTGCCTATCACCTGTTTCCATTTCAAACATATGATAAAAGATGGGCATATGCTCTTTAATTTACTTTTTAGTTTAGAATCACAATGTTTATATAGCCACGGCTACGTCGGAGTTACAGGCATATATCTCACTCGCACTAAGTCTTGCATTTATACTACAGGAATGATGGTCGAGGTAGGTCACTGAGCGACGATAATCTTTGCTAGTCTTTTCTTTCGTCTTAGATGATCTGGACCTTAGTGCATTGAACGGTTGGTCAACTCAATAGCTTAGGTTGTTTGGCAGCAACGCTACGCTACACCCTCCTTAACGAGGGCTAGCGGGGACTGAACATTCTAGTTGGCTTATACACCATATCCACGTCGAGAGACTAGTGTTGTACAGTTTATCGATTGCATGAGGTTAAATAGACTATACCCTAGGGATTTACTATACTAGAGATGAGCCATAACAAGTATTTGATAGATCTAAATAAATGATATATAGCTTCAAGAATATTAAGCTATGCATTATAATTAACAATATATTAGACATTATAACAATATATCAGATTTTTTTATTATACTAGAATAGTGTACAACGCAGATATAAGAGAGCGGATTCATCACATAATTAAAGCTATTACATTATGCTATGTATTGGTTGTACGTTGTACGGAGGATTTGGTTAATCGTCCAATGGTAGGTGGATTGACGTTTACTAACTACTTACTTACTAGTCATTCCACCCGCAGGAAAATTTGGCATTTTAAAACGAAACGTCGTAGTGAAAGGTTGCTTTTGTTGACTCTGCTACGTTTATATAAAATGTTTTTTCATCCATGGGGGGACAGTGAAGTGCCTCAAGATGACATTTTGAGTGACCAGTAACAAAAATACTATTTTAGTATGAAAAAATACTATTTCAGAACGTGATGACTTTGAATTCCTTATTATAAATACAGGTGGAAGTTCACTACGCGTAATGAAGGAAAGTGTCACTTTCGTTTATGTTTACCTACCTAATCAGAACTTTAATTTAAATTCCATTTGCTACATAACTTGTGTTTATTATTTATATTCGTATTTTTAACGATAACTATAAAAATAAAGAAGTATTCCATTTTACTCTTAGAAAAAAAAATCATTTATTTAACAAACACAGTAAAAATAATAAAATGTATAAGCTTACATTGACTCTGTTCAATCATTAAAATTTCTAGGAATCCACATTGACATGTATTTGAATTGGAAAAAGGAAATTAAAGCACTAGAATCTACTATCAGTTCAGCATGCTATGCCTTAAGAAGTTTACGTTTTAAGTTTAGTTGCTTTATTTTGCTCTAGTAGAATCAAGGGTGGGGGCAATAGTTATAAATATAATATTAAGACAGCGTTTGTATTACCAAAGGGAGCGATCCGTACCATGTTACGTATTCCACAAATTGAGTCGTGTACAGAACATTTTCGAAAACTTGGCATACTTACGGTTCCCTCTTTGAATATCTTAGTTTCACTTACATACATATTTAGTTAAAAAAATTACAAATATGAAACAAGCGAAGAAAGGACAAAAAGTGAAATGACACGTCGAAAAGATTAAAAAACTTCAATTACACCAACATTGAATGTTGTACGCCACAGCACAAATCATCAAGACATTGCACTATTTATTTCTTTGCCTATCTCATTTAAAGTTATTTATTGCCACCACAAATTCCAAAATAAACTCAAATCATTAATAATTAAAAAGCTACTACTCAGTTGACGATTACCTAAATGACAAAAATAAACTTAATGAATGTAAATTTTTTTCATGTACTGCTTAATATATTATGACATGATTTTTTTAAATTACGACGTGAAAAGTATTAAATGTTAAATGATATTTAAATTTTATTCGATTTTAGTTTTATTTAAGTTGAGGCTTATAAGAAGTAAGAACTTTCTATTAAATTAAACTAGCTCTCTCAAGTGAATTAAGTTGAGTTATTGGACGGTTTGACGGACGGTAAGGTCTAACTTGGCTAGATATATACGAATTATCATATTCGATGGCTAGTTTTTAACAGCAAGCCAAATTTTCGGAATAATAAAATAAGAACCGACAAGTAACAGGCTTACAACTTGCGAAGGCTATAATATAATTCGTATATGAAAACTAGCCAAGTTAGACCTTAGGCTATAATATATTATCCTAAGTTATAAGAAGAAATGATATTTTATGTTGTTATAAATAAATTTCAGAACTGACCATTGAACTTGGCACCCATTTAGATCTTACTTCTTTTGTCGTTGAAGTCAACAACCGAGGCATATATCATAATATTGAACTTGGATCTCATTTCACATTTATGTTTTTGATGGGATATCATTATTTTTTAACATAAATTATTAGTAGGTACTTATTTATAACAAAATTAATACCAAATGGTTTTTGTTAAACTACTGTATTTTCTACGTTTACGGTTACGTTACGTTTTGTTTTGTCTTTTTTGTGTTATTTTCTATATTTTCTTGTACCTTTGATATGTTCGAGCGAATAGCCCATTCAGTATGGCATTTTCTGTTTATACTTGATTTGGCCAAGTCGGGGTGGTGTAACGTACGCAGACGATTGTACTCTTCAATACAGCTCTCTTGTGACTTGATTTGACTAAGATTTAAATTGATAAGATGTACTCCATCTAAGATTTTATCTCTGGAGAGTCCAACGTAAGCCTGCCCTCTACTAAATATAGAGGAGCCTATGTCGAGAAGATCACTGTCAAGGCTAAGGCCTTGTGATTTGTGGATAGTAATAACATATGCCAATCAAATAGGGAATTATTCCCTTATTTAAGTATATGTGAACATATATATTACTTAATATCTGAAACTTGGCAATCGAATGAAATAGGCAGCTTCCATCGGGACGCATTGGAATAATTCTGTGTAAGATAATTGTGTCACCCACCCGTAATTCTATTGTACGTGTTGGAGCCACGTGTTTAAGGCTGCCGAAGTCTAGTTCCCCGGTCGAACCTTAAACCTATTGCGCGAATTATTAATCTAAGTGGACTGTATCTACTATTGCTTCTACACTTGTATATGCGGTACAATGCACTCGCTCTTCCCAAAAAAAACGAACTATTATGCCAAATCGATGAAAGGAATCCTGCTTGATTAGGAAAACACAAAATTGGAGCGGGTTAAGCGATTATATCAAGCAGGCAATAATAATGGATATTGACTCACCGGGATGTTTCTTCTATGCGGTCGAGCACTATAACTGCGACTTCTGGAACACTCCGGAGACAGGCGGTGCGCGACTATATCTCACACGAGGTGAGGCGGGCTTCCTGGAGCTCGACTGCTTCCAGGCTAAAGCGGTTTCTACTAATGATGTGTTTCCAACAACGAGCGCGGCGGGAAGAGAGCTCTTTAGGACACTATTATCCTAGGCGGTGTAGTTGCAACGATGAGCGCGGCGGGAAGAGAGCTCTTTAGGACACTATTATCCTAGGCGGTGTAGTTGCAACGATGAGCGCGGCGGGAAGAGGCCACGCGTCGGTCGCTCGTGTCTTATATATCCTCGGTTCCGATGATTACGTGATGTTCTAGAATCATCTTCTTTCCCCTCCCACCCCACCACCCCGATGTGTCGATAGGAGGGTACGAATGATATCGTTTTGGAAAGGGATAACCGATTTGGCAACCTACCGTCAAATAAAATAAGTACGAATGGTTTTCCGCGCAACCAGTACGACTTATTGTACAATATACGTAATAAAAAGATAATTATTTAAGACGATTTACGTAATCGCTAATCAAATTACCTGTTATCTTTTGAATTCTTAAGAAAAACAATTTGTTAACATACTAATAAGTTCTCATTCTCAAACTCATTCAGAGTTAAGTATATATACATACCTACTTATAAAATTATTATTAATTTTTGATTTAAATATGCCTATATATACTATACCATCTAGATACGCGGTACGTACTTACTAAAAGAATTGTAATAATAATATAACCACAAATATGTAAGTTTTTTAAGAAAACCTATAAATTTCGTAGCATAAATCGCAACATATCCGCAACCTATACAGATCAGATATCGAGAGACAACTGGACAAGTTTTTTTTGCCCCCGAAGCAATTAAAGGGCTACCCTTTATGTAAGGAGGCGGAAAATGCATTACGCATACCACGATAGCCGGTCTATCGTGGTTATGAGGGACTCATTGTCTAACGGAGAACCTAAGTGTTACCCTCTAAAAACCGCCTTTGGGGACTGGCAACTGGCTGTTTAAGCTTCTTATGCCGTATCGTGAGCGACCCTCTTTTGGGAAAAGAGGGCGCAGGCGGCTACGAGCCGCTGAGGGAGTGCTTACGAAGGCAAATTAATTATGAATAATTTAATTTAATTAGATTGTTGGTTGGCCTGAGCCGCCAGGAGGCAGTTCAGGTCGTTTGACAGTTTATTAGGCGGGTCCGAGTGAGAGTTTCTCGGCCTGCGGACTCGATAGCGAGAGGAGGGTGTGGCTGCATAAGTAGCTGCCTCACGAATAAGATGATTGGAGTGCGACTCTGAGGCTTTGAAGAAGTTCTCAGAGAGTTTTTTAAGAAATTGTTGAATTGTAGGGAGCTCTAGGTCCCAATGAAGGTTGGCATTACCGACGTACCTAGGTGCGTTCGCAGCTCGACGACAGAAAAGGTTTTGGACTATTTGGAGTTCATTAATAATTTTAGGGTCGGCGTGGGCAAAAATGGAGCCCGCGTAGGACGTGACTGATCGTATACAGACCTTATAAAGGATACGCTTGTTTCTGAGGGACATTTTACTGTGTCGGCCCAACATACTGTTGAGCCTACTCAGGTAAAAACGTGCGTGACGGGTTACTCTTTTGACGTGGGGCCTGAAAGTGAGCCTTGTATCCAGAGTGACACCTAAATATTTGGCAGTCGTATGCCAGGGGACAGGGGTCCCTAGCATACGTATTGTTGGAGTGTTTTTGAGACGGCGTCGTTTATAATCGGAAACCGAATTGATGGGGAATGATAAGAGGGTTACCATCTGTGGGAAACAGATAGCGCCTCATGCGAGTTTGGATGACTCTTTCGACGAGCTTGCCCATGGCCTGGAGGAGGCTAATGGGGCGATGACTGGAGGGGAGGTTGAGAGGCTTGCCTAGCTTGGGAATACCAATCACAGTTGCCTTTTTTCACGTAGTGGGAAAGTAACTAAAGTTGAAGCAGGCGTTGAAGATAATAGATAAAAAGGTTAACACCTGCTCTGGAAAGTGTTTTAGGGCTTGGTTGGAGATGTCATCCGCGCCCGGAGCCTTTTTGGGCTTAAGTCCTTTGATGAGGGATGAAATCTCATCATTGGACACAGAGATAGGTTCGGAGGCTGTAGGGGGTGAGTTCCGGCGGCGGACCTCATTCTCTACTGCCTGGACGTGTGAGAGGTCGACGGGTTGAGAGCTATGAGAGCATTGTGCAGCAATACTATCTGCAAAGCACTCAGCCTTTTCCTCGTCCTCGAAGGTAACCGTACCGTCGGGACGGGAGAGAGGGGGAGTGTGGGTGATAGCGGAGGGTTCTAGCCATCTGATAGTACGCTGTATGAGATGGATAAATATTCTCTATGAGTTTACTCTTTTCGAGGTCTCGAAATTCAGAGAGGCGGAAACGGAGTTCTCGTTGAAGACGATTGGCCGTGCGCCTATATTCGGGGGTGGGATATTTTGCTGCTCTCCGGAAAGCATCTTTCTTGGCTTTTAATAGGTTGCTAATATGTAGGGGAAGCCCACTATTGTTAGCAACCGGGACGACCCTTTCGTTCTTTTTAAGGGAGGATTTAATAAGGGTGGAGAGTGAATCGACCGCGGTGTCGAATTTTTCCTGACTGTCTAGTCCGACGGTAGGGAGATGGTAGAGTCCTGTGAGTCCAGAGCTTTAGCTAGGGACTCCTTGAATCCCTTCCAATTAGTGAAGGTTTTTTTTTGAAGGTTAGGCCAAAAATGAGGGAGACCGGTCGGTGATCGGATCATAGATCGTCTTGTGTCTCGATTGCCCTGAGGTTGAAAGAAACTCCTTGGAGTAACGCAAAATCTAGTACATCGGGGGCGTGATCGGTGTTATCGGGAAAGTGAGTAACACCGAGGGGACTATGGACGGTAATATCAAGAGACTGCGTGATATCGAGCAGTATTTTTCCACTAGGGGAGGGAGTACGGCATGTCCACTTAGTATGCTTTGAGTTAAAATCTCCAAACATAATGACTAAATTGTCTAAAGATAAAATAGCCTCAAAATCTTTTTTGAGGGGATGGGTTCCTGAAGGGATGTAACAGGAGGCTATGAGGATGGACTGATGTCCAGTCATAGCTAGCCTGCATACCGTGGCTTCCATATTGGTAAGCTGCGGATTAGAAATGGGCGAGCAGTGAAGTGTCTTCTTGTAATAGATGACCGTTCCGCCGCCTCGGCGTTCGGGTCTGTCTTTACGAAGAAGAGAGAAATTTTTAATAGAAAGGCCTTTAGTGTCCTTAGTTTTGAGATTAGTTTCCTCTAGGAGGAGGAAATCGGCTTCACGATTCCGAAGAAAGAGCTTAAGCTCTGGGAGGTTATTTCGCAAACCTCGAATATTAAAGGATACAAGCGATAAACCCTTAGGTTTGATACGACCGTGAGACTTCTGTAGAGCAAACTGCTCTGACATTGTGAAGTTAAGTTAATTAAGTTAACTTAACTTACAACGAGCACAAAAGATTATAACTCTCTGTAAGAGCGAGGAGACGGTCCTGAGGGGACCTCGCAGCGCGCAATTTGCGCGCTAGAGATTTCCCCAACGTCGATGTTCCTATTAGCGGAATACAACGTTTTTAGGTCTTCAATTGTGGGCTGTGATTGTTGTTGTTGTGGGGCGGAGGTTGTCCGCGGTGGGTCTGCCTTATTGGGGCCCCAGGGAAAGACTGGAGGCTGCATAGGCTTAGAGAAGCCCGGAGGGGGCCGAATAATGCCCTGAGGGGGCCTAGGGGGACTCTGAGAGGGCCGAGAGAAGCTCTGGATGGGCTGAGAAAGGCCCTGACGGGGCCGTTGGTAGAGAGCCGAAAATGAGCGGCCATTGACCGGCGGTGGAGCTTGTCTACTGGGGCGAGGATGAGGTGCACAAGGGCAGTCTCTGTAGTTTGCCGGGTGGCCTGTTTGTTTACATAGGACACATGCGGGTGGGGATACGGCGTCTTTGGGCCGAGGACACTCTTTGGTGTTGTGGGGTTCAAGGCACTTAACGCACCTGGGTGGGGCGGAGCAGTTGGCCGCCGCATGACCGTCTATGTGGGGGCTCAACCCTCACTTTCGACAGGCCACACACTATGTGTACCTGCCGGAAGATGGCCTTTTCCTCCGGGACGTTTGTTAAGATGACTAGGGCAAGATTGAACCTTTTGCCCGTTCTGCTGTGCATTTTGTGCACGGCTTCTACGGGGGAAATCTTGGGACTTAAGGTCCTCAAGGATTTCCTCGTTGGAGAATTCGAAGGGGACGCCTCGAATGACGGCCCTGACTTTACGCTCTTCCAGAAGAGCGTAAGTATGATACGAAACTCGTTCGGCTGTGAATAGCCTGGTCAGTTGACGGAAGTCATCGATTGAATTGGGGATGATTTTAATAGTCTTCCCGAGGTTGATGGCGTGGTCTTATTTAATACCTGCGTCGTAGCAGGCTTTCGATAATTTAGTGAATTTTGCCTTGTCTCTTAGGAAGACAGGGGGCGAGAATTGCTTCTTGGCAAGGACTGGAGCACATCGAGAGGCTGGTTTGGTCATAGCGGGGATGTCTAGCGACATAAGTGGGACCGCGGCAGCGGCGGGGGCTGCGGGGGTAGAGGCAGCAGCGGGAGCTGCGGAGGTTGTAGGAGCGGCAGGGGCCGCTGAGACAGGGAGGGTGCGTTTTTTCGGGGCGCGTTTACCGCTGCGCCTGGAGTTCATCGTAGTGAAAGAGGAGTCCACGGAGTTCACCACCACAGTCAGTCCACCGGTTCATCGGAATCACAGGACTCTGATGAACCGGTGCCAGAATTGGTGGCGGGTCTCTTCCGGGAGGCCGACGCAGAAGACTCGGCGCGTTCGTACTCCATTTCTAAGGGTGCAAAGGAGTTCCGTGTCTCTAAGTAAGTCGCGATTACGGGCGGCGTTTGGAGTGCCTGAGGGGCAGGGAGAGTGTATTGGGCGGCGATGGCGGCGAGGACCGTCTCATTGAGGTTTAGGGTCGTACCAAGAGTTTGGTTTAACGTTTTGGCGGCGACGAGGGACTTAAGTAGGCTAACTGTGGACATTTTGAGGCAGTAGTTCTATGAACAGTAAGGATTGGGACGGGCCCCTGTTCTCAGTAGAACAGGGACTTGAACACGAGCCGTACTACGATACAATATACACGTGTAACAATAGATAATAACAGAGAAATATAGATAATAACAGAGAAATAACAAAATCAACAATAAAACAATAACAATAAGAATAACAATAAAGTAACAGTAACAAGTGGAGGTCAGTCAAAGCTCCCCGCCCGAAGACAGGGAAGCAAGAACTGTGTGTGAGGAAAGAAGAAAAAGACTCACCAATGCGTCGACGCTGTACAGCGCGAGCAGGACAGCGGAGGCGCGAGAGCGAGACAGCACTACCATACAGGGACGAGAGCGCGGACTACCTGGGCACGACCGTTCGAGAGCGATGCCACATGCGGAATGTGGGACAATAAGACGGCGCTCGTGCTTATAAGCGAGGCCGGCTGCCGCACCCCGCTGCTCCGGCGCCGCACCGCGCGCCATGTAAAGTTTAGTGTTCCTAATAGAATCAAGTGGACATGTGAGGATTGTCGTAAAGAATCGCCTCATCGTAAGTCTTTCAAAATTCCGGAGGACGATGACGATGATACTGATGGGATTCAGCTGGGTGAAAGCGGTTCGACAGCTATGAGTAAATTACTTCGTGATATCTCACTTGAGGTAAAGAAAGCAGTGAAGATGGAACTGGCTTCTGTGAACGAATCCTTAAGCTCATGGTGTATAAAAATGGATACTATAAATGCTAAACTGGAAATCCTAACTGAGAAAGTGAAAGACTTGGAGAAGAAAAACATGTACTTGACAAATCAAAATACCCACTTGGAATTAAAAGTTAATGCTATGGAACAACAAATCAGAAATATGGAACAAAAACAGTTGGATAATGTACTTGAAATAACAGGAATTCCCGAAGATAAGGACGAGAACTTGGAAAAACTTTCAAGTAAACTAGCCTCGAAACTAAACGTAGAGAAACGTCAAGCGTCAATGGTGAAAAGACTGAAAGGCAGGGACGGTAAAGAAGGTGTGATCCAGGTAGTATTACAACAAGAGGAGCAGGTCGACCAGTGGATCTGCGCTGCACGAACGGAAACAATTGCTTTGGAAGATATAACTCCAAATGCCCCTAATCCTGAAGTAGCCAAGAGAAGAGTGTTACTTCGGCGTGCACTAACCAAAGCAAATAAAACACTTCTGTGGCAAGCTAAACAAACCTTGAAGGAAACTTACAAATATATTTGGTTCCAGGGTGGTAAAGTTTTGGCTCGTAAATTTGATAATGACAAGCCCGTTATCATAAGAAGCTCATGTGATATTGATAAGTTGTCTTCTCAAAAATATCGATAGCAGTTTTACACAACGCAACAGTTCCTTCACAGGAAATACAAGAATTGTTTGACTGTACTAACATAAACGAGTTTAGTAAATATCTACCACATAATATACAACAACTAAATATTGTCCACATAAATTTGCGATCAATAGTTAAAAATTTTTGTCTGGTTTTACAATTCATTCATTCGTCTAAAATTGATGTCGACGTTATTATATTAACAGAGGTAGGAATTTCCAAAAGCAGTAATCTTGTTCAATTATTTAATATTCATGGCTATGAAATGTACTATAAGCTTCGTGAACAGCGAAGAGGTGGTGGCATTGTTATGTATATAAAAAGTACCCACAAGTTTCAAATTCTAAATAATATATCACTAAACCATTGTGAATCTTTAATAGGTAAATTATCTACGTCACATCAATACACGGCACTTATTTGTTCGTTGTATAGACCACCCAAAGAAAGCAAACACTTATTTATCAAAGAATTGAAAAAACTGTTGTGTAAGGACGTTTTTAAATGCTCGGATTTATACTTACTGGGTGATATAAATATCGACTTAAAGTCGCATGATAACATACGAGAATACTATATAAGTTGCATGGCCGAATGTGGACTAGCGAGTGCAATATCAGATTACACTAGAATCGAAAACCGAAAAGATACTATTACGCGGAGTTGCATTGATCATATTTTTGCAAGAACGCGCTCGCTAGACCTTTATTCGGCCGCACTCGGTACTGTAATGGCGGACCATCGTATGGTTGTGTTGTCGTGCATAGGAAGCGGAGTTGCAAACATTATACGGGATGGTGCAAAAGTTAAACAACTAATTGATTATAATATATTAAAACAAAAATTAAATGAAATTGATTGGAATGTTGTCGATACGATGTTATTTCCGATAGAGATTTATAATTATATTAAAAATAAATTCAAAATGTGCTACGAACTATCCAAACATACACAAAAAATAAATTTAAATAGCAAAAGAAACAAAGAATTATGGATAAATAATAAAATTAACAACATGTGCCGAAAAAGAGATTTACTTTTTAATCAGTGGAAAAAGGATACGAATAATTATAAACTTAGATTAGAATTTAATAAACAGCGAAACAAAACTCAAAAATTAATTGAAAAATCTAGAAACAAATATTATAATGATTTAATTAATAATAATAAAATGAATAAAAAGAAAATGTGGGATATATTAAATACGCTTACTGGTAGAGTCTGTAAGTCAGTAGATGAATCTGTAACCAAAGAATTCAAGAAAAACAATCCAACCTTAAAAAATATAGCCAACAATTTTGCTAAAGAATTCTGTGAAAACGTCAAGAAAATTTTGCCTGGATGCAGCAAAAAACTTATGTCAGAATCGGAATACATATTTCCTGAAAACAAATCTATGTTATTTAAAAAACCTACTAAGCGCGATATACTAACCATTATAAAAAGTTTAAATGCAAATAAATCGGCTGGTAATGATGGAATCCGATGTTTTGACGTTAAGATGCTGAGTGACAAGATTGCTAATATTGTATTTAAGCTGATAAACACTAGCATAGCAGTAGGAAAATATCCACAAGAATTGAAAACTGGCACCGTAAGACCAATTTATAAAAAGGGATCACATAGTGAGTATGATAGCTATAGGCCTATAACAATACTGTCAGTCATAGATAAGGTAGTCGAAAAATATGTGGCTCAGCAAATTCACAATTTTTATTCTAGAAACGATATATTATCAAATGCTCAATACGGCTTTCAATCTAAGAAATCAACTACTATATTGCTGTCTAAATTCACGGACGAAATAAACCAACACCTGAATGATAAAAAACATGTCATATTATTATTCATTGACTTTAGTAAGGCATTTGATACTCTTAGGCACGATATTCTTATAAAAAAACTTGACAATACAGGTATCCGCGGGCCATTATTACAATGGTGCCAAGATTATATCAACGATAGAAAATACCGGGTTAAGATCGGCAATGATTTCAGTGACGAAATATTTGTAACTACTGGAACAGCACAAGGCTCCGTTCTTGGACCCTTGCATTATCTAGCATACGTGAATGATATGGAAAATGTAATAAAACGTTGTTCCATTTATCAATACGCGGACGATACATGTCTTATAGCAGTCGATAAAGATCTAGATAAGGTCGAATACCTTTTACAAATCGACTACAATGACTTATGTAAATGGTCTCATGATGTTGGTTTAGTACTGAATGCTAGTAAAACTAAAATTATTCATATTCAATCTAACTATCTACACAATTTTGATAAGAAAATCGAAGTAATTGCGCATAGTCATCAGTGCTTGCATGATTTTGAAACAAATAGGACCGGGTGCAAATGTGAATTGTTAGAGCAGGTTCCCCGTTACAAATATTTAGGACTAATAGTCGATAACAGATTTAACTGGGGTTATCACATTGACTCAATATGTGAAAAACTGAGAGCAATGCTGGCCAAATTTGCTATCTTGAAATACAAAGTACCATTTAAAATATTACTAAATTTATATAATGCACTCGCAGAGTCAATCATTTCATATGGGATCACTAGCTATGGTAGGACGTTTAAAACATATTTGGACAAAATATACAGCCTACAACTTCGGCTTTTAAAAATAATAATACCTGATAAAATTAAAAAATCAATCTGCTTCGGAAACGATGTATTAGCGTTATTTAAATATTGTGAGATATTGCCTGTTCATATTAAAATAAAATTATGGCTATTAATTGAACAATTTACGAACAAAGAAATACAAATAAAAGTGAATCATAAAACAATGACACGGAAAGTAACTCAATCAAAACTAGAATTACCAAGAGTTAGAAATTATTACGGAAAACGAACGAACGCGTATTTAATACCAACCCTCGTTAATGATATACCTACTAAAATCAGATTAGGAATAACGGACAAAAACTATAAAAATAAATATAAGCAATACTTTAATTCTTTACTTTAATAACAAGTTGTCTAATTTTAATGAAATCAAACCTAACATAATATCATTTCAAATTTTAACTTACTCTAGGTCATCTGGAACTGGGTTAGAGTTTTAATCTATAGGTCAGTCAGTGATAAAAATGACGATTTTTGGACGTTAATATCTAAATAACCGTTAGAGATGTGTTTACGAAATTTAAAGTACATATGTATCCCGCAAGTCTCAATATATGAACCATTTTGACAGGTTTATGTGAAATAGTTTTTGAGTTATGAGGGGTCAAAAGTGGCTCCAAATGGTTCGTGTAATATTACACACGATGCGGCTCGCCGTTCTGCGTGAACTTGGCTTGACACGCTACCGCGTATCTAGATGCCTGCAAAATATGCAGTATTACTCAGACACTGCCTTACATTTGGCTACTTATCGCTGAAGGATGGGTTTCACAAGCAAGTAGATGGTGTGGCGATGGGCTTACGTGTATCTCCCATTGTCGCCGACATATACATGGTAGACTTTGAGGAGAAAGCGCTACTTTCTTTTTCCGTAAATCCAAGAGTCTATAAGATAAACGTAGATAATTCTTTCATAATTGTACCTTTACATAAAATTATTATATTTTAAAAACTATTTCAACTCTATAAATTCAAAAAAATCAGTTCACAATGGAGTTCGAGGCAAACAATTCTTTAGCTTTTCTAGAAGTGTTAGTAATTCTGAGTACTCCCAACACCTTGAGTCACACTGTGCATAGAAAAAAACCCATACAAATACACATTTAAATGGTTATTCTCACCAACAGACTTCACATTTAGCTACCGTGGGTAAATTTAGTTTCAGAGAGCACGAGGGATCTGTGACAATAAACACTCGGTCACCATGCTCCATCACGTCACGCAAGATTTGCAAAACAACAAGCTTCGGGTTCCGTGTCTACATCAGAGTGAACTAGTGAACCGGGCCACAGTTGAGCTTGTGCATATGGTAATATGTCAGAGGTGTCACTGACAAGATTGGCTACATCTTGAAACATAATTCCTTTAAAACACACTTCAAGACGCTCAAGTATATTAGTCTGTTCTTAGTCAAGTTGAATATCCCTCTGCAAGATGCAGGGGTATACAAGCTTGATTGTGAATGTGGTCTCTTTCACATACTCATTTTACATATTTTACACATAGCTGATTTGAAGAATTGACGCTCCGGGTATTTTGCAGTCTGTGAACACGAACGAGATCGCCTTAGTTACTCAGATCATCAGATTTTATAGACCACAAATCGTCGCTGAAGAACACCAATTCCTTCCAAAGATGATTCACGAGACTATATTGCAGATGACAACACTGGTGATGGTACACCGGCCGTGCCGATATTTCTCCGGAAAATGTCACCGAGTACCAAGACAAACTTGTTTCGGAAGTCGAGTCCTTGCTGAACAAAGTCTTCAATGGGGGCGACGAAACTTACTCTAGTTCCATCCCCAGAAGACACAAGTTTCCACATTTACCGCTAAAAAGAACACCTTTGTCGTATCTCCTCAGTATCATAGCACTACCCTTGCTGCCTCACTAGCATTAGAATCCTCGGCGTTGACATATCGAAGAGTGTGCAGTTTCGTGGTCACTTGGAGGGGAAGGCCAAATTGGCCTTAAAAAGTTTGGCGTGCTCAGCAGAGCAGACAATATTTCATACCAGCACAATGCTCGCAACTTGACAAAGCGCAAGTTCTGCCTCAAATAGAATACTGTTTTCATCTCTGGGCCAGGACACCCCAGTGGCAGCTCCTTTCACTTGACTGCATCCAGCGCAGAGTGGTTCAAATGTTGATGACCGAGTTCATTCTGATCGACTCGATTCATTGGCACTGATTAGGAATGTTGCATCCCTTTTCATTTTCTATCGGATTAACTCTAGTCGCCATATTTCAGAACGTACTTCATGTCCAAATTCACGATAACATCGTCGCCATCTGAATGCTTGGCGATCCATCACCGTGCGTTTTACTAGGAATTTTCTTCCTCGTACAAATTCTTTGTGGAGTTCTAATACCATCGGCGATTTTTCCAGACCGATACAACTTAGGGACCTTTAAGATAAGAGCTTACTATTCTCTAAACGGTCAGCAACGCAAAAAAAGCGCACCTGTATTACCTCTGGTGTTGTGGTTCATGTGCAGCGGTAGTCACTTACCATCAAGGGAGCCGCATGCTCGTTAGTTATAAAAACTGAAAAAAAAACATTTTTATTTCAATAAAGAAGATGGCTGGGTGCTATCATCTGCTTGGGATCCTATACTTAATAAAATTAAATCTCAACCCAGGCATACAACTGCAAGATTTTAAGATACTCGTAGTTCATACTGTATAGATCGGAACAAAATTATAATATTATCATTTTATGGGACGTCGAACACCTCAGTGCCCCCCGTGACTGTGGGTGCTGTAAAAAGCTCGAAACGTCAGGAGCATAAAATAATTTTTAAAAAAGATAAATTCTGTAACAACTAGTTTTATTTAAATTCTTTAATGTTTTTATTTGATTTTGTAAGATTTTCTCGAAAATTCTAAAGCCCGCGGTCTTTCAGGCTGTAAAAAGAGAATTTAAATCATTCCGCATCTTTACTTGCGTAACTATGACTCCTATGACAGTGTACAAGTGCGCGTGGATGAATTATCTAACGGCCGTCTGAACAGGGATTGACTCTGACTGCTAATTTGTGTCGTTCGATGTTCTGTGTGATAAAAAGCTACTTGTTGGCTTTCTCTGGCGAGTCTATTTTGTCGGGAATCGTGTCTAAGTGCATGTAGGTCGTACGCTTGTCTTTGACCTCAACCTTACGCCAGTCCACGATGGTTTAGGTCTGAAGTACCTCACATGCGTGCTGGCCCAGCTGCAAAAGGACTGGTCTATGGTCCGAGTTAAGCTCTAGCATTGTCCCGATGGATGTTATCTTTGAGTAAAGCTATGTCAAGGATGTTTGGTCGATTTATGGTAGCAAATGGGTAATGGTTTGGAGGCTCAGCCGCGATAACATCAAAGTTTAGTTGGTCCATGAACTAGAACAATGCATTACCATTGAGATTGTTCGCATGCAAGTTTCAGGAGGAATGCTTACTGTTGAGGATCCCGGCTATAATGACACTGGGGCCTAGGTTTAGTAATTCTAAAATGTCTTCAATGGCGGTTGGTACGCCGAAGCGATGGTAAGTGGCGGATAGCCCGCTAACTTTTATGTTTGTTAACGGGGAAGCGTCGATCGGTACGCAGTGTAAGGACCTCTTGTAGTAGATCAAGGTGCCGCCACTGGGGCTGGTCAACCTATCATTTATAACTAAGGTGTAATTTACGATCTTAGGATCGCGATGGCTAGGCTTCAGAAGGTCTCTTGCAACTGCAAACTAGCATATACAGCACGTCATATACACATATTTTGGTTGCGCAGAAATAGCGCGATCTCGTCTTTTTGGTCCCTGAGCCCGTTTGAATTAAAAAATGCGACAGCCAGAGTGTGATTTAGTTCTAACTAACGGTAGCACTGCCATTATGGGTTTTAACTAACGCATTTAAGCGCACTGAAAAGATCAGATTGCGTCGATTAATCCTATGTGCTCAATCGTGGTGTTGAGCTTGTTCTGTAGGATGGTTGCACCGCGGAGTTTGCAACGTTGATGTTGCTGATAAATCCGCAGACCAGGCGGAAATCAGCCGTTCTGTGTACTTCCCCTCTCTTCAGACCTCATTCTCCCTATCTTTTTGTAACTCTCGTCATGGCGGTATATTGCCATAGTTGACATTTTGCCGAACGGTTTATCAATCGCAGTTTGTCCTCGTTATTTTTGTGTTATTATAAAAATGCTGATGTCCATCTACTGTCTTAGTTTACCTCTGTCGCTTCATACGACACCCTCGGGAAGATATGGGTTAGTGAATATACTTACAACGCCACCACACGGGATGTCTTGTCATTACTTAGACTATATTAAAAGTAAAGAAAAATGCAAATAAGTCCTCTTTCTTTGCATCCGTGTGCTATTTGGTTTATATTTATTGGTTACTCTGGTTCTATCTCTCTCATTTCTTCTTAGTATAACTCTCTTCCACAAATGGTGGTTTAATATTCCAAATACCAGAAAAAAGAAGCCAGATTTCTGTTACTGCAATCGCCGAACCGCACGCTAGAAATTTATTTTAATTTTATAGAATAATGGTGACAAATGGGCGCACAGGCCACTTGATGGTTAATGCATGCTGTGGTCCATAGATATCTTATATCTATGCTCTATAAGAACCAAAATGCAGATACGTTGTTACCTCATAGAACTAAGATGGAATGCTTCATTTCTAGTAAAAAAGGTATGCGATTCTCTATGCTTACCATACGAAACACAGGGCATTAGGCTGCTATTATACACTGGTATTCTGTGAGAGCATGGTCCTCCCCCGTTCGAGCTGCCCCATTGGTAAAACAATCATAATACGGCTGCAGTATGGCTCTTTTACTTAAAAGCGTGCTTTATCACGTCTAGTATGACATAATATACGTCTATTTTTAAATGTATACAAATAATACTATCTACGGGAGATGGCTCGGTCAGCAGTGGACTATAAATAGACTGATGAGAAATTATAAAATATCAATTATTTATGTCATACAAATGACATGAAGTAACATAGGTACGTTTATTATTAAAAAAATTCGCTCTTTGCCTTAACTTACATTTTATCCTAGTAAAGTAAACGATCGCTGTCGTAAAAATAACGTAGTATGCCTTGGCAAATAGAGCGTAAATGTGTTCGCTCACAGAACATTGTACTCAATCTATTTACAAAAGATATGCTAGAATCCTTAAGGCACTTACATCTTATTTACTGTTAGGTTTTTTTCTTTCCGTACGAATTTAAGTATCTAGGTAAAAAATACCATACTTGTTGCAAATAGACATTTTGAAAATTCCTCATATAGCTTAATAAAATATTTTACTATTTTGTTTTAATCGGTATTTACAAGAAATATATGACAATAGGTCCCAGTAAGATTAATCAGCATTTACTATACCTCTTACTAAATTATTTTTATCAGATAGGCTGATTAACATTTACCACTCCTTAAAGTTTAAAAAAAAGTTGAGAAAGTTTCAGACATAACTAATTGTGGCTGTGTTTCTTTAAAATGATTCCCGCTAAGCTTTTAAAACTTATTAAATTAAGGAATTCAATTAGATTTTGCGATTATATTAAGTGTCGAGGTTAAAGGAAAATCGAAGAACTTTAGAACTTGTTGTTGGTTTAATTGCTAAATTATCTTCAAAAGACGCCTTAATTAGTATTATTCAGTTTATTTGAAGTAAAAAGTCATTGAACCATTGTACATTTGAGTGCAGTCGGCCATAGAGCTCGAAAAACCGACAATCGATGGGGGGAAAAGGTTCTTGAGTAGTGTCTTTGAGCCTCGTACCGGTAGGCCAAGTGTAGGGTGACCTCTAACTAGATGGAGTGATGACCTGGTAAGACATGCAGGAAGTCAGGAGTGCTTTGTGGCATTCCTTGAGGGAGGTCTATGTTTAGCAGTAGAATTATGGAGGTCTGTAATGATGAAGATACGCTACAATAAATAGTACGTTCATATATCTAATAAGTATCCTTATAATTCATTCACGTAGCTTAGTTCTCACGCCCTTGATTGATAGCTCTGAAAATCGCATGTTAGGATTATGTCTGCGAAGGATGTAAGGAATGTTGAGTAGATCAAACTAGCAAATGAAGCAAGGCAAGCCTTGTGTTTAATAAATAATTGAATACTAATTTAAAATTGTAACTTCCATATACAAGAAAAATAATTTAATAACTTACCGCTACAGCCTATTAATAGTCACTGCTGAACATTTAAATTTTTATATTTTTATAGGGGGGAATATTTGCCATAGTCGCCACGCTTGACGAAAACTTCCACTAGTCCTTGCGAAGACTCCAATACCCTTGTTATACGGGCTCCAGACTCATGTGTGATTCAATATTGAATATTGCTGCGATGTCGTCGCGAAAAACACATCCCTCCACATTCGCAATGATTCACAGTTTGGTTCGCGTGCTCGTCAAGAATGGACTATTGAGATGGCTATCCCCGTGACGCTATGCGCTTTGACTCACGACAATTACGTGTATATAAAAATTAAAAACAAATAGTATTTGTAGTTTTTTTTTACAATTATCACTTTCTCCTAGAAAAGCATCGATCACGTCAAAGGCTATTCAAATGGGCTTGTAAATTTTGTCGCTGCTTGCTCCAGACTTCCTTTCAGAATCCTTCACCTTTTTCTTATAATTTCTAAAATTGGACATTAGACTTTCTTTTTTTTTCAATAAGTCACTTCAACTCTTTTCGTAGTAGAGCCATGCTGCAGTTATATTAGTAGTATAGTTATAGCACGAATGGGTCGGCTCGATCGGGTAAGGTCCACGCTCTCACAGAATATCAACGTAAAACAGTACCTCATTGCTGCTGCGTTTCTTATGGTGAGTGTAGAGAACCGGAGACCCTTTTTACTGTAAACGAGGCATTCCATCCTAGTCTTCATGGGTGACAACGCATCTGCATTTTGATTCGTAATCGAGGATAGATGTAGATGTCTATGGGTCACAGCATCCACATACCATCAGATGGACTTTGTGCTCGTTTGTCACCCTCTCGTAAAATAAAATAAAATTTAAATCATTATTTCCTTTATTTGTATCCATGCATCATGTACTTTCATTTTATTTTTATGATCTTTGTGTTTAGCATCCAATAGAATGGGTTCGGCATGATAACGCTCGATCAACAAGAGTTCCTGCTCGTTCGTCCAACTGACGCTCATTTTGATGCACCGTCCTCCGTAAAAAAAAATACAAATAAGTACAACCTACAGCGACGAGTCTTGCACGTTACTGTTTTCATGCGCGAGTGTGGATGTGTGGATGCGCTTGCGTTTACGGGAGGTTCACGCCTCGTAAACCCTTTGAAGCGGATACAAAATATCGACACTGAACGGGGAACAAGGCGTGAAAAGGCGCGAAGCTCGTGAACGACCGCAAAAGCTATCCACATTTGCGGTTCACGCCTTTCGCAGGTGTTCACGGCGTGAATGTGGAGGGCGCTTTACACCAAACAACGTTTATTATTTGTTTGGAACACGTTATTTCCATAAAATCAATTCGTTTCCGTTAGTCTTGCTAACATTCGAAAACGGCTTGAACGATTTTGATGAAGTTTTTTGTGTGCGTTTGAGTAGGTCCCTGAATGGTTTAGATTCACAATTCAACCCGGTAGGTGGCGCTGTTGTCGAGATCCCGAAATCACATGTGCAAAGCCTGGGCGGATCGCTAGTATTTATATAGGTATGTATATTATGGATTCTCTTGCCAATACCCAACACGGGTAGGGATTTTTCGATATTTAGACTTCCTTTTGGTAAATTTTCCGTAGTATACACAAAAAGTCGTAATGATGTAGACAGATCAGTGCTGTCAGTAGAATGTTAGTGTTTCAAAATTATATTTCAAATATTTTTTTCTTTATCCGGCTTGGAATTCCAGTGTTTCATCAAACTTAGATTTCTTATGAATTTTAACTAATTCGGACCGGTAGATTTTGAGAAATCTCAAAAATAAATATTTTGAAAAACTGATTTTTTTGAGTTTTAAACAACTGTACCGATCGATTCCAGAAACTAATCAGCTTTTAACCTTGAAAAACCACATCTACCACTCGCTCGCTCGCTTCCTGTCCGGTCAAAATCGATTGATTCGTTTGTGAGATATCGTTAAGGAAACATTTTGAAAATATTGATTTTTTTAAATTACTCCGATATTTCATATTCAACGTCATAATTTGGTGAAATTTGGAGCACTTTGCATTTTAAATTAGCAGGAAGTTTCAGGGATTTTTTTAAATCATTTTTTTTTGGTGTGCAATGCAATTCTCAAGGTCTCGTCTTCTAAAGTCTCGGCCCACTACAAACAAAGGCTGCCAGTTGAAGTATAAATGACGAAATTGCTCATATTATGAACATGCTATTTAGCGTGTTGTGAATGTAGCAGACACAAAAAACTTCAGATACTACTACGCCCTACTAGAATGTATCTATTAACATTGTATCATATTCTTAAAAACATTCAGTGTCCCTATCATTCTCTCTCAATATGTGTACGATTATTATGCCCATTCTATCGGTTGTAACTCATTTTGTTCAGAAGGACCAGGATAACTTAAGTGTTGTAGTTTAAAAAATATATCTATATTTAAATACCTATACGGTGGCTATTAGAAATTTATCTGTAAGTGAATTAGCAAGTGTAACTATTACTTTGAACTTCAGTTGGCATACGCGGTGATGTATATGAGTATTTGACCATCTGGGTAGAATGGTTCAGCAACCATAGCGTGCCATGCACGAAGCGTCATATCCTTCGGCATGATACGTAACGAAACCACATCATACGACACGACCTCATGGGCGTTGTGGAATATAAATTTATGCAAATAATATTTCTTGTATGTACTAAAATAGTTGCAGTTATGGTATATAACGTGAACTTAAATTTATTCATTAAAAATGGGTATTTAAAAATGTGTGATTGCCTATTTTTTACGTAGTTCAAAGATCTGACCCCGACAATATATATTTTGAAACATCTAATTTTGTATATTGATTTTTTATATTTATGCAAATTCTACACAAGTAATGAAACTAATTTTACAGATTTTATTGCGTTTTATTTTAACTTTTATAATTCCCGACTTTTGGGGAAATTTACAGTACCGATTGTGACATGACCCACGTAATAGTGTGCATGTACGAATATATGTTTTATACTTGTATGTAATGAGTAATAACAACACACCTAATTATCTTCTTTTTTATAGAATAAGGGTGACAAACAAGCACTTATTCCACCTGATGGTAAGTGTGTAATTATGGTAAGTGATAGACATCTACATTTATTATCAATTAAGAATCAAAATGCAGATGCATTGCAACCCATGAGGACTGAGATGGAATGTTTCGTTTCCAAAAAAGGGTCTCCAGATCTCTACACTCACCATACAACGCAAAACAGCATCAAGCTGCTATTCTACCCTGGTGTTCTGTGAAAGGGTGATCGTACCCCGTAAATAAAAATATTTATCCTTTAACTTTGTACTTTGGCTTACTGAAAGAAATTTCATTACGATATATTACTACATTAGTAATGATAGGCACTACCTATCGTTAGTAATGTGACACACACACCACATATTATATACATACTAATACCCTACCAAACCATCTAAAATTTCAGACAGCACATAAATTTATTATGTACATACTTATGTATGTATGCATATAAAAAGCCTTAATTAAAAATCACATATAAATGTGTCTATACTTCACGCAAATGTTATACAGTGAATAAAAATTTGCTATATTACTTAGCAAATTAATTAGTAAGATTTCACAACTTGTTTTTTTTTTTTTAAATAAAGCATTATAACGAGTCCTTAACTCGGGTTAAGTTAATTAGACGAATTTCACTATTTCTTTTGAAAAACAGTAGAACTGCAGCCGTGTGCACGAATGAACTAAGTTACTTATTGAAACTGAGTATCGGATTTCTATCAGAGAAAATTTCTTACATTTAGACTAAATAGTCGAGCCATACAAATAAAAAAATATTATAGAATATCTGTTTCATAGATGATCACGCACTTGTAACTTTCTTTATTCCAACTAGGGGTAATATTACTAAAATAAAATAAAAAATTAAGAAAAATAGTTTTCTCACCTGAATTCCTCTATTAGCAGATTTCAAAAATACTATTTTCATGAAACAAATGTAGACCATTATTTGAATACCATAGAAATCAAGGAACCTACACGCATGACAGAGATAACACATATTTTCGCGTTAAATATCTCTAGGTATCGATCGATATGAACAGATGCTAAAGTTAAAGATAAAGTTACAGCCTATATATTCGAACGTTTATGTTTATTATATGTATGTAGGTATGTACGCATATCGTTATGTGCCACCCTCTTACACGGTCTGAACGGTATAGAGCCGGTATAATTACAGAATGTGTTCCATCATAGTTCTTAGTGGTAACAACGCATCAGAAGTCTTTAAATTTGGTTGCAGCCAGATATTCATGGGCTGCAGTATCTGCCATCAGGTGGACTATAAATCCGTTTATCAATTTTTGTTCGATAAAAAAAATTATAAAAAAATAATTCAAAGGTGGAGTAAGAGCTGTTTGACTGCAATATTTTCTTTTACAAATATTTTTATAGTTCCATATTCATCAGTTGAGACGAGACAAGGAATCTGCATGTCGATTCTTAATCGAAAATAGATGCAGATGTCTATGACCTACAGCACTTACTTACTATTGGGTGGACATGTGCACAATAGTCACTTTTAATCAAGAAAAAAAAAGGTTTTGTACGACGTTTTGCAGCCTGTCTTATTATCGGATATCTGCGTACATTTGATAATAAGACAGGCTGCAGCCGCCGGAGGATACCGGTGGAAAGAAATTTATAGCAATTGCGAATATAACTAGGAGAATTGAAATGAAATATATTATGAATATAAATATTTCAGAAAGAAAATATTAGGATCACCCGGTTCTCTACACACGTCATAGCATTTCGTATGGAGAAAGTTTCATAAGCTACCATTTTACACTGATATTCTATAAGAGAGTGATTTTCCCCCGAACAAGCTGACTCAGCTAAATTTTCGCCTGTCACCCAGAGGGGTAGGCAGAGATTACGGACTTCCATTTGGCACGATCCTGACATACCTCTTTCGCCTCCTTTACATCCGTATATCTACGCATACATGCTCGTCGGTTATGGGTACTTCTAACGTGGCCCATTTTCAAAATATCGCCAATTTGGTCAATAAACTTTTTTCTAGGGCGTCCCCTCCCGACTCTCCCGTTCACATCTGCCATTTAAATTTGCTTTGTCACTCTTTTCTCATTCATTCTTTCTACATGACCAAATACAACTATAATATTAAAATAATATCGTTACAATTCCACTGCTAAACATAGGCGTATTAATGAACTAAATAAACTAGAAAATGAATAAATAAACTAGGCCTATAGGGATATTTTCCATAGTTGTCACGCTTGGCCAGCGGGTTGGCAACCGCAGCTTTTTTATTTTTAGTTAGTAGTTTAGTTAGGAAGATGCTGCTGCCCATCTTCTGATTTGTTTCCCTCTGTCGCCTCTTACGACACCCACGGGATGATATGGGATAGTGGATATTCAATAATATATATTATCATATAACAATATGTAATTAAAATGATTCTATACCGAACGCATCGACGAATTTAATCGAATTAGATTGCCGCTCGATAACACTCAGTAGTACGCAAGCACTGAGTTGATCTTTGACATCGTCACGGTGTCGGCCGCGTAATTGTACTACTACCTATTAGAGCATGAATTCATTCTTTTTTTTTTTGGTGAATTTTCAGATATACCACACATTATGTAGTTGTACTGTGTCGGCGAAACAGGGCCATTCGTGTAACTGTCGTGGCGCAGTTTAGTTTAATGGAGCAGAGTTTATGTATCACACGCGGGAGCTGGACTTGTCCCCGTCGTGCCGTTATAAAAGACAATAATAGCACAAGTCACTTTTTTTAAATAAAATACCACTTATCCTATAGCACTAAAATCTTATATCTTAATCTCTTAACTAAAGTAAATTAGTATAATATATATAATATATATATTAAGTTACTTAGTTAAGAGTTGATTTAAAAACAAAATGAGGTGGTGTTTTAAGCATAATTGACCGATTCAGATTTGCCCAGAAAATGAAATGTCTACAGAACGGGAACAGCCGAAATAAAACACGTCGTCGTTGATAAGTGATTGACCAACTGAGGCGCTAGTCATCTATCCGATAGCATTTTAATAAAATTTTAAATATTTTTCTTTACTATTTCTGTTAATTGTTTTTATGAGAATTTGTGGTCTATCAAATCTGATGTAGTGACGGGGGTGATCATGTACGTGTTCCCAGACCGCAGATTTTCCGGAGCGTCGATTCTTCACATCAGCTATATGTTTTTTAACGCGAGTTTTAATTGATCATTTTGTTTGTCCTGTTTAAGAGAAACCATATTCACAATCAAGCTTGTACACTCCTGTATCTTGCAGAGGGACATTGCACTTGAATGATGGCAAAAACTGACCAATCTTCTTCGGCGGCTTGAAATATGTTTTAATGAAAGCGCGCTTCAATATGTAGCCAATCTTTTCAGTGACTCCTCTGACATATGGCATTACAGCAGGTACACGCTCGATTGTGGCCGGCTTTAGTCGTTCACTGTGACGTAGGCGCGAGACGCAAAGCTTGCTTGTGTTGGAGCTCGACAATCAGGTTTTTACTGTCACAGATCCCTCGTGCTCTCTGAAACAAAAATTTACGTAATAATGGTGGGAATTACCATTTAAATATCTATCTGTATGGGTCTTTTTTATATATGCATTGATAGATCAGTCAGTCAGGACGAATCTTTTTTATAGGTATAGATTTAAGCTTCAAATTATTAATTCAAATTATTATTTGTCGGGCAGCCCGTCCAGGAGAAGACAAAGCTATTTGAGACTGAGAAATGGCAGCATTTTTTTTGGTCGACATCAAACATATTGACAACGGTAAATGTTGTCTTTCTCATTCATTTTATGTTTTATTCCATCTAGCGGTTTTCCTTAACGCCTAGATAATATAATAGCATAAGGCAGACAATAATATCGAATATTATCTATTTTCGATATTATTCTATGTACTTATTTATTTGATTAAAGAGTGGAATTCTAAAAGAAAATCCTAATTAACCACATGTCCAACAAAAGGAAATAAGTTTAAATATTATTTTTGGACAAAACATTTAAAACAAAATTGAAAATTGAATATGAAATAACATCGATGATTAAATTTTTACGGTAAAAAATTGCTCGAATTTTGTTCAGAAGTAAGGGTTACTTCTGTGAAAAATTGAAGCACAAAAAGCAAGGAGACAGTTCACCTGATGGTTAGTTGTTGCGGTGATCCATAGATAACTTCAATTAATCTAGATTAAAAATCAAAATGCAAGAGGATTGGATTGTTTCTGAAGACTAAGATGAAATGCCTCGCTGGCAATAAAAAAGGGTCCATATTCATTTTCACTGTACGAAATACAGCGTTATGCTGCTTTTTCATCCTGGTATTTTACGCGAGCCTGGTTTTTCCCAGGTCGAACCGATCCATTCGTGGTACAGCGAAAATCTACAGTGTTAAATATTTATTTTAGAATGGATATAATAAGTTTAAATTATTTCTTTAGAGAAATTATAATTAATAGATAAATGAGAATTCATTTATTTCTGAGATATTCGATAACTAAACTTAGTTAACTATAGCCGTTGGCTCTTCCCATGCCAACTTACAAAAGGCCAATTAAGTTTCCGTATATTTTAATAAGTTTCCACTGCAGCCCGCTTGCTTGAATACATTAAGAACCAGCGGCTTCAAATTGTAGTATAACTTATTAATTAAAATCAAACATGTTTATTCCAACAGACAAATATCATGCATTTAATATACTAGTGTAACTTATGAACATATAACCAGAACATTGAACGAATTTTGTTAAGTTTCCCTAAGACTTATAAGAAGTGCTTATATGAACCATTTTCTTAACAACCTTAAGAATGTAGCATCAAAAATTCATCATTCGCACGGACTCACACACACTCACAGTCCTGTCTGAGATGATGGCCCGGTCCCAGTACATCCGGACGCAGTTATTTTCGAGCACGGCTTCCGGCATGTACTTATAATAAGGCAGCTTTCGATCCACGAGACCTTATTTAAGAGTGAGCTCCTGATGTAGAATCCTCGCTACTAGATTGTGTCTGTGCGCCATCCTTTAGGATGTACAGTCCGTATGGATAAAGAATGGGATTAGAAATGGCGACTCATCGAGCTCGTCCCGTCAGCATGCACAGTACCAATAGCGAAAACCCGCTAGTAACGGTATGACGTTATTTTATCCACTTAATTGGAAAATTTATGTAAATGACAAAATATTTAAAAATAATTTTATTTGGTAGTAGGTTTATTAACTTTTAAATAATATTGATAACTAGAGACCCGCTGGCTGGCCTGGATGGGATCTAATTGACGATTTAAGATAATCATTGAATAAAGTTTATATTATCTTATCGTTATTTCTATTTAAATAAAATATCTAAATTTTTCGGATTAAAGTTTAGGCTAGCTCACTCCTGGTATCATTATTATTATCCTTTCTTGTTATTTGTGAAATGTTATTTTGATCCACCATTGTTTTAACTTTCGTTTTCTATTCATCCGAACTAATCTTCGGAATGGGTGAACCGATTGTAATAATATATAATAGAACGGGGGAGTGTTAGGAGCCCGTGTAGTCACTAACATGTCAATTCACACCTATAAATGTTAACACAAACAAGTGTTTCCAATTTTAGTATCAAGCGTCGAAGTTAACGTGTCAAACAAACAGTGGGAAATGTAATTAAAAAAAAGGAGACATCCTACAACCAGTAAGTCGAAACTATTAGGAAACAAAAATAAAGAAATATTTGTGTCAAATCAGTCTGTCAACACAGCGAATCGGGTTTGATGTAGTGATAATGGGTTGTAATTGCTTGTAAGTGTGATCCCGGCGACACCGATCTTCGTACAAAATAAGGTTGATAGCCATTCTATTGTGTATTATAGTATTCTATGGTAATAATACTTCACGAAAAATTAGAGAATAATAACGGGAGTGATCTAAACTAAATATTATCCGAAAACTAGAGATTAAAAAATATTGATAAGATAAAATAAATGGTCTTTAATGACTATTTTAAATCTAAATCACATCAAATTACTATTCCCAGGAGGTATTTCCCACCCAGGCGAAGCCAGAGCAGGTTGCTAGCTATCAATATTTTTTTTAAAATTAATGTACCTACTTTTGTATACAAATCATTTCAAATATTATTTCATTAATAGAAAATTTACATAATGATTTCTTATATTTACGCGAACATTGCACATGATTAAAACTACTTTTTACGGATTTTGTCGGGTTTTTTTTTTTACTTTTTATTTTTAATTCCCGACGTTTCGGGCGCTTTCCAGCACCCATGGTCACGGGGGGACTGAGATGACTGACGTCCCGATGTCATTGTTAAACCCGGAGTACCTTCAGCTTTTTCAATTATTGTTTATGGTCCGATCTATGCAAAATGAACTGACTATGTCCTGAGGTCTTGCAGTGGTATGCTTGGGTTTAGTTTTAATTTTATTGATTATAGGATCCCAAGCAGGTGGTAGTACCCAGCCTCCTTCTCTATTGAAATTAGGATGTTTTTTAATTTCAATAGCCTCACGTATCATACTTGGTAGGAATCGGTGTTCTTTCGCGAGGATTTGTGGTCTATCAAATCTGATGTAATGGTTGGGGCCGTCTAGGATATGATCACAAACTGCAGACTTCCCGGAACGTTGATGCTTCACATCAGCTATATGTTCTTTTACGCGGGTCCTAATTGATCTTTTGGTTTGTCCTATATAAGAGAGACCACATTCACAATCAAGCTTGTACACTCCTGCATCTTGTAGAGGAATATGAGACTTGACGGATGGTAGGAACTGACTAATCTTCTTCGGCGGCTTGTAGAATGTTCTAATAGAAGCTCGCTTCAAGATATAGCCAATCTTGTCTGTGACACCTCTGACATATGGTAGTACAGCAGGCACACGCTCGACTGTGGCCGGCTTCACTCGGTTACTGTGACGTAGGCGCGGGACCCGAAGCTTGTTGTCGTGCAGAACTTGCTTGACGTGCTGAAGCTCGGCGGCCAGGTGTTTGCTGTCACAGATCCCTCGTGCTCTCTGTAACAAAGATTTGCCCACGGTAGCTAACTGCGAAGGATGGTGGTTGAGATTCACCGTTTAAATATCGGTTTGTATGGGTCTTTTTCCTATACATAGTGTGACCAATGGTGTTATTAGGATTTCGGATGACTAACACATCTAGGAAAGGTAAGGAATTATTTGCCTCTAACTCCATAGTAAATTGAATTTTAGCGTTTATGGAATGAAAGACAAAGTAACTGCATTTTTAGAACATCTTAATGTTCTAAAAATGCAGTTACTTTGTCTGATGGTAAAATTGTGAAAGTATCGTCTACGTACCGCTTGTAGATCCTTGGTGTAACAGGTGCAGTAACGAGGGCTTTCTCCTCAAAGTCTTCCATGAATATATCGGCGACAATGGGAGATACAGGTGAGCCCATCGCCACACCGTCTACTTGCTTGTAAAACTCTTCCTTCCACAATACGTAAAAAACATCCAGATTCAATTTTTCGGAGTATTTCTTAATTAGATCGCTAGTTGTTTTAAGCGTATTAGTTGTAGGGTCGGTTTTGACCTTTCGATAAGTAGTTTCATCCGACAAAAGTTGTTGTATTTTAAAATTGTAATCTGACGTATCCATTATAACCGTAGAATTACCTTTATCTGCGCGGAGAATCGTAAGCTCTGGTCTCTTGCGTAAGTTTTTCAACGCGTTAAAATCATTTTTGGGGAGATTTAATTTCGGCGCTGAACTTCGAACTTATATAGGACAAACCAAAAGATCAATTAGGACCCGCGTAAAAGAACATATAGCTGATGTGAAGCATCAACGTTCCGGGAAGCCTGCAGTTTGTGATCATATCCTAGACGGCCCCAACCATTACATCAGATTTGATAGACCACAAATCCTCGCGAAAGAACACCGATTCCTACCAAGGATGATACGTGAGGCTATTGAAATTAAAAAACATCCTAATTTCAATAGAGAAGGAGGCTGGGTACTACCACCTGCTTGGGACCCTATAATCAATAAAATTAAAACTAAACCCAAGCATACCACTGCAAGACCTCAGGACATAGTCAGTTCATTTTGCATAGATCGGACCATAAACAATAATTAAAAAAGCTAAAGGTACTCCTGGTTTAACAATGACATCGGGACGTCAGTCATCTCAGTCCCCCGTGACCATGGGTGCTAGAAAGCGCCCGAAACGTCGGGAATTAAAAATAAAAAGTAAAAATAAACGCGACAAAATCCGTAAAAGTAGTTTTAATCATGTGCAATGTTCGCGTAAATATAAGAAATCATTATGTTAACCAGTACGGACTGGAAATAGCAAATAAAATACGCCGATTACAAGATCTGAAGACCAAGCGCGCAAGATACATAACAGCTTTAAATTTCTTGAAGAGATGCAGAGATCATAATCTCATTCCTACGTGTGTCAAGATATCCACTAAAAAAGACATTCGAGGAAGCGCCAAGATCTTAAATCAGGCTAGTAAAAAGTTGTTAATAACGGTGATTCAGCAAAAACGTACCGATCTATATTTCATAAACAAAACCATAGACAATTCGTCCAGTGAATTAAAGACAGTTTTATCGACATTTGATTATAAAAATTGCATGGAAACTTTAGATAAACGCGAAACAACTAAATACAATGAATGCAAAAATAAACACATTGAAAAATACCATAAATTAACAACTAAATCAAATGTCCAACATACGAAATCGTTGACCACAGACACGAATCATAAACAACGCGCTGTCTACAACTTATCAAAACAAACACTGGACGACGCCACAATAAAAGTTTTAGAAAAAGGTATTAATTTCGCAATAACACCGCGAAAAATACCGTATGAGGACATTATCTGTAGTGTTGAGGACTGTCTGTATAAAAATAATATTGGTAATGAAGATTTAGAGGCCATACGTCAAGACATCTCGTCTATGTTACGTCGAAGTTCAGCGCCGAAATTAAATCTCCCCAAAAATGAATTTAACGCGTTGAAAAACTTACGCAACAGACCAGAGCTTACGATTCTCCGCGCAGATAAAGGTAATTCTACGGTTATAATGGATACGTCAGATTACAATTTTAAAATACAACAACTTTTGTCGGATGAAACTACTTATCGAAAGGTCAAAACCGACCCTACAACTAATACGCTTAAAACAACTAGCGATCTAATTAAGAAATACTCCGAAAAATTGAATCTGGACGTTAATTCGATAATACCTTCCTGTGCCAAACCACCGAAGTTGTATGGGTTACCAAAGATACACAAACCGAATGCTCCATTACGTCCAATAGTGAGTCAGATTGATTCGCCAACTTACAGATTGGCTCAATACTTAGCTAAAATATTATCACCACTCAGAGGACACACAAGAGCACACACTAAGGATTCATACCATTTTGTCAGTGAGATAAAAGACCTACATCTTACTGACAATGAAACCATGGTCAGTTTTGATGTTCAGTCTCTATTTACATGCCTACCTGTTGAAGACTGCATCTCAATTATAACTAGGAAACTAGAGGAAAATAACATGCCAGCAGAATATGCAGTATTACTAAGACATTGCCTTACATCTGGCTATCTATTGTGGAAGGAAGAGTTTTACAAGCAAGTAGACGGTGTGGCGATGGGCTCACCTGTATCTCCCATTGTCGCCGATATATTCATGGAAGACTTTGAGGAGAAAGCCCTCGTTACTGCACCTGTTACACCAAGGATCTACAAGCGGTACGTAGACGATACTTTCACAATTTTACCATCAGACGAAGTAACTGCATTTTTAGAACATTAAGATGTTCTAAAAATGCAGTTACTTTGTCTTTCATTCCATAAACGCTAAAATTCAATTTACTATGGAGTTCCTGGATGTGTTAGTCATCCGAAATCCTAATAACACCATTGGTCACACTGTGTATAGGAAAAAGACCCACACTAACCGATATTTAAACGGTGAATCTCACCACCATCCTTCACAGTTAGCTACCGTGGGCAAATCTTTGTTACAGAGAGCACGAGGGATCTGTGACAGCAAACACCTGGCCGCCGAGCTTCAGCACGTCAAGCAAGTTCTGCACGACAACAAGCTTCGGGTCCCGCGCCTACGTCACAGTGACCGAGTGAAGCCGGCCACAGTCGAGCGTGTGCCTGCTGTACTACCATATGTCAGAGGTGTCACAGACAAGATTGGCTATATCTTGAAGCGAGCTTCTATTAGAACATTCTACAAGCCGCCGAAGAAGATTAGTCAGTTTCTACCATCCGTCAAGTCTCATATTCCTCTACAAGATGCAGGAGTGTACAAGCTTGATTGTGAATGTGGTCTCTCTTATATAGGACAAACCAAAAGATCAATTAGGACCCGCGTAAAAGAACATATAGTTGATGTGAAGCATCAACGTTCCGGGAAGTCTGCAGTTTGTGATCATATCCTAGACGGCCCCAACCATTACATCAGATTTGATAGACCACAAATCCTCGCGAAAGAACACCGATTCCTACCAAGTATGATACGTGAGGCTATTGAAATTAAAAAACATCCTAATTTCAATAGAGAAGGAGGCTGGGTACTACCACCTGCTTGGGATCCCATAATCAATAAAATTAAAACTAAACCCAAGCATACCACTGCAAGACCTCAGGCCATAGTCAGTTCATTTTGCATAGATCGGACCATAAACAATAATCAAAAAAGCTGAAGGTACTCCGGGTTTAACAATGACATCGGGACGTCAGTCATCTCAGTCCCCCGTGACCATGGGTGCTGGAAAGCGCCCGAAACGTCGGGAATTAAAAATAAAAAGTAAAAATAAACGCGACAAAATCCGTAAAAGTAGTTTTAATCAAGAAAATTTACAATTACATGAATAAGGTAACCGTTATTAGTGCATTTTTCGCTATTCGTACTGTGCGTGTTGACGGTACGGGCATGACAAGCCTCCATTTCTAATCCCATTCTTTAGCCGTAAGGACTGTGCGAAAATTGCATATTGCACCGTATTTTTTGCAGTCTTTACCTGCGAGGGTAAGTAAAGATATCGACAGTACGATATGTGATTTTGTACGTGGTAGAGCCACGCAGCAGCTATGTATGTATATGTGTATTATGGTTGTAGCACGAATGGGTCGGCTCGACCGGGGAAGCACCACGCTCTCACAGAATACAAGCTTAAAATAACAGCTTAATACTGCTGTGTTTCATATCGTGAGTGTAGAAATCCGGAAACCCTTTTTACTGAAAACAAGGCATTCCATTTTAATCCCCAGGGGTGACAACGCATCTGCATTTTGATTCATAATCGAGGAAAGATGTTGATGTCTATTGGTCACAGCAACCATTTACCATCAGGTGGACTGTGTGCTCGTTTGTCACCGTCATTCTATAAAATAATGCGAGCCAGAGGTGAATAGAGGCGCACGGGTAGTATCTCCGATACTTGTTAGTAGCCAGTGAAGGGAGGGGACTGTATCTACGAAAGGCTTATGTAGAGCCTTGAAGAACCCCCCATATAGCTCCTTCTCCTTCCATTCGGTATCCTGGTCGGAAATGCTCTATACTTCCAGGTCTTGCCATTGCTTGTTGGCTAAAGAAGAGGGGTAAGCCCTTTATAATAAGAAATTACGTCCAATTTATTTATTTATTTATTGTGATAAAAATAATAAAATACAAAAATAAATTGTAATACTTTGACTAACAATTCCATAGATGTATATGATAATCTGATATGAACAATGGATACAATCATTTTTGAGCCCACTAGAAATTTTTACGACACTCAATGGTTAACATTTAAAAAAGATACCGACTTATTGTAAATAGCTAAAATATAAAAAAAAACTAAACGGGATCAAGAAAACTGAAAAAAAAAAGACTTGTTTTGATATTTGTATTCAGGTCATTGGTTCCGGTAATGTAATATTAAAAAATGTAGTATATACATTGGGTCAACTCTAACACATATTTTTAATGTTAGAAACTGTGTTAATTTATTATAAATTATTTTTATGTTTGTTCTTCTATCCAACGCAATAATAATACGAAAATTAGAAGGTAGTTTTTGTTTTTGGTTTGCGTATAGATAATCTTCATAAAATAATACCACTCTTACTTTATGACGTAGGTACTCATTTTATTAATAATAATTTAACAATCTCAAATTATACTTTATCAATTTATTTATATTGGAGACTGGGGCTGGTTGACATTTTTTTTATAAAGTGTCGCAATTTTTGTTTGTTTAATTGTTTTACTGAAATGTAGGTTTGTTTAATTAAGTAATTATTCGGGTTATTAATTCAAAACCAATTTAAGATACCAGACTATTAGAAGTGACATAAATGAATGAATTCTGGGAAAAGAGGCATGTAACTTTTAGCCCCGCGCCAGGGGCTGGTTGTTACACTATAAGGAACAAAATGTTACAACAAAAACCAAATGTAATATAACACTTTTTGTTAAGAACAATAACAGTTTATAACAATTATTATGTATACAATGTCAAACTACATTTTCTATATAACACTCTTTTGCCTTATTAAAATAAAAACATAGTAACTTCGTTGAACAAAATTATAATCTTATTTTTTAGACTTACGCCTCATAAAAATAAAATTTAGGTAACTTCCAACTGGCAGAAAATTATAAATTTCTTTATTAAACAAAAGCTTGGTATAAATTGAACATGAACAAAAAAAAATTCAAGTATCTTGTTAGCGACATATGACATAATCCAAGATCTTTTGCGATGCCACGATTTTTTTTAGTTTTATCCTTTTCCAAAATAGCTGCTGCTTTTTCGTAAATCTCTTTAGATATACTCATTCTCCAAAAAAAAACTACAAATTATGTAGTTTCAAATATATCAATCGGCAAGCAGCACTACGGGGTAGGTAGTAACAAGTAACAACCTGACACAAGCAAATGTCACTTTTAGCACCAACGCCAAAACTGACCTTTTAAGGTTAAGTCATCGATCACTAGTAAAAATAGTGATCGATGGGTTTAGTAGTAAAAACATAAATAAGTATAACTGTATGAACGTAGATTCGTTGCAATAAGAAAGGATTTAGGGCACACATTTCACAACACACACAAATCTGCTTTAAAGGAAAAGAGGTTTTAGATCAATATTACAAAAAAACGAAAATGTTACTAACATGCCGTTTTGACGGCAACATGAACGGGCTCCTCTCACAAAAGCCCTGGCACCACAGGCTCGCGCGGCGTGCTAGCCGGTGGTCGCGTGATCATTTGTATCTTTCTAACGTCTATGCGTTCTCAGTTTAGCCACCGTTGCCGCTGTAACTACCTACCCCTGTCACTACCAGCCCCAGTCTCCCCCTACATAATATATCAATAAATTTGCTCGAAATGGTAAGTCGAGTTCAAAATTAATAAATAAGGTCATATTGCTCCAATTTCAATATTAGGCGATAAACTTCTATGAAAAAAAGCTCAAAAAAAAGATAAAAAAATACTTCAGAAATAATAAAAAGAATTATTCCTCATCGTAATGCCTTTGAAACTAAAATAGTATGTTTACCTTGTAAAGTTCCTTCACGACAAATATCTCGTTTTTTAGTCATCATTGATATATAGTTAAAATAATAATAATATAACCTACAATTATTAGGTTTAAATTAAAATTATGGAATCATTTAATTATACCAGTAACTAAAGTTATTACTCCAATAGCTCCAGTTAATGGTCATGGTCTATAATCTACTAAATGATATGGGTGGTTATGATTTATTGTCACTAAATTTACTTCTTATACAATTTACGGCATACAAAATAATAATAATAATAATAAAAAAATACAATAATACATACAAGTAAAAATAAGTGAAAGTTATATATAAAATGTGCCGTGTAGTGGCGGTTGAGAATATCCACTACCCCATATCTTCCCGTGGGTGTCGTAAGAGGCGACAGAGGGAGACAGGCAGGAGATGGGCAGCAGCATCTTCCTGATAACAACTGTGTTATAATAAAAAACTGCGGTTGCCAACCCGCTCGCCAAGCGTGGCAACTATGGCAAATATCCCCCCATGAATAATGACGCAAAAAAACGGCCCCCAGTCCCCAGCGGCCCCGCTATTCCTGGATACGGTGGCGACCATGGTAACGGCGGGGCAGGGGATGCTAAGAATCTCCGGTGGAGGTTCGGTTGCCACCTACGACGACACGACTTGACGACATATAACGCACGCACCCTGAGGACTGACGAGAAGATACTGGAGCTGGGAGAAGAGGTAGACAAGTTGCGCTGACATATTATTGGATTATCCGAGGACCGAAGAGAGGGGGAGGATACGGCAATCCTCGAGTCCGGCAACTTGTTCTACCACCTCGAGGGCGACCATCTGCCCCAAGGAGGTGTCGGATTTATCGTCCACAAGTCTCTCGTCAACAACGTTGTAAAGATTGGGAGTGTGTCGACGAGGGTCGCGTACCTGATACTCAGAATCACCAAACGGTATTCGCTGAAGGTCATACAGGTTTACGCACCAACTTTGGCACATCCCGACAAGGAGGTGGAGGAAATATATGAGGATATTTCCAGAGCCATGCATTTCTCCAAAACCCACTACACGGTGTTGATGGGAGACTTCAACGCAAAACTGGGCACAAGAGAAAGCGGTGAGCTGAAGGTGGGGAAATTTGGAGTAGGGCAACGGAACCGAAGGGGCCAGCAGCTGGCCGACTTTATGGAGAAAGAGGGACTCTTTATGATGAACTCTTTCTTCCAGAAGTGGCCCCACAGGAAGTGGACCTGGTCGAGCCCCGACGGTACGACAAAAAATGAGATTGACTTCATTATGACGACCAGACGCCAACTGTTCAGTGATGTCTCAGTGATCGCAAGGGTGAAAACTGGCGGCGATCACCGAATGGTTAGAGGCACACTGAACCTAAACGTTAAGTTGGAGAGGTCTCGTCTAATGAGGTCAACGCTCCGTCCCCCCTTGTGCTCTAATCCAGAATCCCGAAACCTTTCAGCTCGAGTTACAAAACCGCTTTCAGTGCCTAGAGGATTGCAATGCAGTGGACGATATGAATGACAAGCTCGTGGAAACTGTCCATGCTGTCGGAGCTAAGTTCTGCAAGACCCGCCGCAGAAGAACACATCTCGTACCTCTTAATCTCATGGCTGTTAGACGGGGGATGAGGCTGCAATCGTCAACAGATTTGACAGCATACAGGCAGCTGAACAGACGGATCTCCAAATGCATGCGGCGAGACTTACGCAACTTTAATACTGCTCGTATTAAAGAAGCGATCGAGCGGAACCAGGGCTCCAAAGTCTTTGCCAGAGATCTGTCTGCCAGAAGGAGCCAACTGTCAACGCTGAAGACTGAGTGTGGCAACATCGTTTCCGGGACACCTGAGATTCTGAGTGAGATTGAGAGGTTCTATGGGCAGCTGTACACATCATCGTTGGAGCCACACGCAAGTGTGAGTAACGATCCAGGAGAAAGTCTTATCAGACACTACTCCGATGATATCCCGGACATAGTATGAGGAGATTAGAATGGCTCTCCACCACCTTAAAAGGCGTTGTGTATTGTTTAGGTGTCTTGTTCTTTAAGAAAGGCGACAACGCTCTCTTGAAGAACTACAGACCGATTTCCCTTCTGAGCCGCGTCTACGTGCTGTTTTCGAGAGTCATTACGATTCGTCTCGCACGCAGACTCGACGACTTCCAGCCTCCCGAACAAGCCGGTTTCCGAAAAGGCTTCAGTACCATAGACTACAAATATACCCTTCGGCAAATTGTACAGAAGTCCGAAGAGTACAATCTGCCACTTTGCCTGGCGTATGTGGACTATGAGAAAGCTTTTGTTTCCGTCGAAATTTGGGCGGTGCTACAGTCTCTTCAGCGGTGCCTAGTTGACTGTCGGTATATTGAAGTGCTGAAGTGTTTGTACAGTAGGGCTACGATGGCTATCCGAGTACAGAACCAGAGTACGAAACCTATCCAACTGCAGAGAGGTGTAAGACAGGGTGATGTTATATCCCCGAAACTCTTCACCGCTGCGTTGGAAGACGTTTTCAAGCTACTGTACTGGAAAGGATACGGTATTAATATCAATGGCGAGTACATCACTCACCTTCGATTTGCCGACGATATAGTCCTTATGGCAGAATCGCTGGAGGACCTTAGCACTATGCTCAATGACCTCAATGGTGTCTCCCAACGGATAGGTCTTAAGATGAACATGGACAAAACAAAGATCATGTTTAATGTCCATGTCACACCTATTCCGGTAATTGTTGGGAGCACTATGCTCGAAGTTGTTGACGAGTACGTTTACCTGGGACAAATAGTCCGACTAGGTAAGTCCAACTTCGACCGAGAGGTCAATCGACGGATTCAACTCGGCTGGGCAGCGTTCGGGAAATTACGACACATCTTCTCATCAGGTATACCTCAATCTCTGAAAACTAAAGTGTACAACCAGTGCGTGTTGCCAGTGATGACTTACGGATCTGAGACGTGGTCCTTCACCGCTGGCCGTATGAGGACGCTCAAGGTCGCTCAGCGAGCTATGAAGAGGGCTATGCTCGGAGTTTCACTGCGTGATAGACTCAGAAATGAGGATATCCGCAGTGAAACCAGATGTAACCGACATAGCCCAACGGATTAGTACGCTGAAGTGGCAATGGGTCGGCCATATGGCGCGAAGAGCCGATAACCGATGGGGAAGAAAGGTTCTCGAGTGGCAGCCTCGTACCGGTAGGCGTAGCGTAGGGCGACCCCCCACTGGATGGAGTGACGACCTGGTGAGACATGCAGGAAGTCGATGGATGCAGGTGGCTCAGGACCGTGCTTTGTGGCATTACTTGGGGGAGGCCTATGTTCAGCAGTGGACTTGTGAAGGGCTGTAATGATGATGATATATAAAATATCATATAGTAGATTAATTGAAAAAAGTACGAGAAAGGTAAAGTAATTTATCTAATAGCGTTCTAAATAATACGATTTAACAAGAATTTTGAAAGAGTGAAGAGATTTAGCACGACGAATATGGAGAGGTAAGGAGTTCCACAATCGCACAGCGGTTACGGTGAAGGATTTCTTGAAAAAGGAAGAAGAATGCAAAGGTGTAGAGAGAGAAAGATTGACGGAGGATCGTAGGAACCGATTATGGGTAAGAGAAAGATACTGGAAACGTTTTTTAAATAAAGAGGAGTAGAAGGATTAAACAGCACACTATATACAACGCGGAGAGAATGTGAGTATTCCTGCGAAGGCGGATCGGGAGCCATTTGAGCTGTTTGCGAAATTCGGAGATATGATCATATTTGCGAAGCCCAAATATAAATCTAATGCATAAATTTTGAATGCGCTCAAGCTTATTAAGCTGCTCCTCGGTAATGTCAAGATAGCAAATATCAGCATAGTCAAGGATAGTCAGAAGTAGAGACTGGGCGAGCGTAACTTTAGTTGCTGTGGAAAGAAAATGATGTAATCTACGTAAAGAGCTTAACGCAGCAAACATTTTTCTACTGACCTCATTAACCTGTGAGGTCCAAGACATACAGAAGTCAAGATACAACCCCAGGTTTTTAACCTTGTTACAAGTTAAGGGATTAGAGTGCAGTCAAGTATAATAGGGGGTAGGGAAGACTAGTCAATTTTACCAATTAATCTAGAGCTACCGATGACAATGGCCTGAGTTTTCTTAGGATTAATCGTTAAACCATAACATTTACTCCAATTCGAAATACAATTCAGATCAGCGTTAATAGTGTCAACTGCTTTAGATAGATCTTCAAGAGAGGACTGAGTATAGATTTGGAGATCATCAGCATATACGTGGTAGGAAGGGGACAAATTATGACTTTTAGAGTTAATGAAAATTGCAAAAAGGAGAGGAGACAACACGCCACCTTGTGGTACACCAGCAGCTGTAGTAGTCCAGGTGGAAAAAGCCTCTTGCACCTGAATTCGCTGTCGGCGACCAAACAAGTAACTTCGAAACCAGTCAACTACAGTTGGAGATATGTTGAGAGAGCATAGGATGCTTAACAAGATATCAAAATCTACAGTATTAAATGCGTTACTAAAATCAAGCAACGTGAGGATGGTAAGCTTTTGTTTCTCCATACCATACCGAATATCATCAGTGATTTGTAAAAGTGCAGTAGTCGTACTATGGTCAGGACGGAAACCGGATTGCAAGGGATTTAAAAGATTGTGTTTTAAAAGATAGGTGCTTAATTGATTATGCACAAGACGTTCTAGAACTTTGGAAAAAAAGGCAAAATAGAGATAGGTCTATAATCAGAAAAACTAGAGGGATTTGACTTTTTCGGAAGAGGAACTACAAATGCGTCTTTCCAAGCTGAAGGGAAAAAAGCAGAATTCAGTGAATTATTCAGGATAGTCGTGATTATAGGTAAAAGGAGATCAATGAGAGGGATGACCATTTTCCGACTAATGCTTAATCACCACCAATCGAATTTGAATGGATGGACGTTATGGCTCTCTTAACATCACAACTGTTAAATTGGCTAAAATTAAAAGCAGAGGTGTCCGGAGTGGGAGCTTTTGAAAGAGAGTCCAAAGTATTATGTTTTGCTTTATCGTTAATGCAAGACGAAGATGAGAAATGCAAATTAAGTTGATTGAGATCAAAGTTATGGTGTGTGAGATTTTGTCGTAATTTCCCAACTCCTATCTTAAGAAATTTCCAGACCCTAGCAGGGTCAGGATCTTGTACTGATTCATGGATATGGCGTCGTTGTGCTTTTCTACACAGATTATTGCAACGATTCCGTACTAATCTGTACTTCTCTCTATTCAAATCGGTAGGAAGTGACTTGTATTTAGCTTTGGCACAATTTTTAATGTGGATAATTTTTTTTATATCATCTGTCATCCAAGGAGAGGGAGGATGCTTTACACGCACTGGACGAACAGGAGCATGAACGTCGTAAAGCTGAATTAACATAGAGTTGAACAAAGCAACCTGTTCATCAACAGTAGACGCATTGACAACTACACTCCAATCAATCTTTACAGCGTCATTTAAAAGCTGCTCCAAATCCAAGTCACTAAAGTTACGCTGAAGTAGTATCCTTGACTTAGCTTTAGGGGGACGGATTTTGTATGACAAGTATAAAAGGTCGTGATAGGAAAAAAGAATCAGCAGCATGTTGCCAAAATTTAAGAACATGGTCAGGTAAAGACACAAACATTATGTCGAGAAGAGAAGGGGCACAGTTCGGGAAAAAGTGTGTGGCAGAAGTAGGAAGAAGTTTTAAATTTACTGAGTACACCTGAAGATATATTTAAAAGAAGATATATTTAAAGAAAATAAAATTATACGTTGATTAATTATAGATTCTCAAACAATAACAATAATTATTATTATTGATAATAAAGAAATATAAGAACCAAATAAGGAAATAATATTTCATGAAGTAAAATTATCAGGATAATCGGAGTATCGTCGAGGCATACCTGATAAACCTAAAAAATGTCGAGGAAAAAAGTTAAATTTACTCCAATAAATATTGATAAAAATTGAATTTTTAATAAGTAATTATTTAATGATAGTCCTGTGAATAAAGGATATCAATGAATAAATCCACCTATAATTGCAAATACAGCTCCTATAGATAAAACATTAAGAAAATGAGCTACAACATAATAAGTATCATGTAATGTTACGTCAATGGAAGTATTGGCTAAAATTACTCCTGTTAATCCTCATACTGTGAATAAAAAAACAAATCCTAATCTTCATAGAATATATGGTCTATAATTAATTTTGAGATCCATGTTAATGTTGCTAATCAACTAAAAATTTTAATACCTGTTGGTACAGCAATAATCATAGTTGCAGAAGTGAAATAAGCTCGATTATCAATATCTATTCCTACAGTAAATATATGATGAGCTCAAACAATAAATCCTAATAAACCAATTGCTATTATAGCGTAAATTATTCCTAAACATCCAAAAGTTTCCTTTTTTCCGCTTTCTTGTGAAATAATATGAGAAATTATTCCGAAACCAGGTAAAATTAAAATATAAACTTCTGGATGTCCAAAAAAAACAAAAAAAAACAAAATAAAATTAAATATTAGATATAATAAATATACAAAAGAAGTGTTTGTGTACGGTAAAAGAAAAATAGTATCTATGTGTCGAGGGACTTAAAGAAGCTTCTCTATTTGATGCAGCTTTATCAGTTTTGAAGAGCGATTTATTTAAGTGAATTAGTGACAAATATCTTATGTAATCGTCTAATTACTCCATATAACTTGACAAAACCAAATGGCTTATTTCGTAATCCAGACATGAATCCTGAATTTATGCCAGCCATAGTAGATAGTATAGGTGGTAGTACATAAATATTATGTGTCAGAAGTAATTACTTGTACCACAATCAAATTTACAGTTTGCATATATAGTCATATACCAGAAGCATATATATATATGTAGAGTTTGAATTGAAACTTTGTTAAAAGCCATGTTTATTTGAGTTAAAGGAATGTTATTTTGTCATCTACTGGAACTGGAATTGAATAATGGTGTATATTTTATAATAATTTCTTTTTTATTTAATAAACAGACAGAGCTAACAAAATGCTGACAGAAATATGGATACATAGTTTATTGGCAGTAAAGCCAAAGTCTTATCTCATATATCTTGTTGAAAATGTTCTTCTAATTCCTAACAAATTTATAAATGGATGTGTTTTTTGGCTTTATAGTGTTTAAAATGTAAATAAATACATTCATAATCATAGTCCCCACATGCTATTTAGATTGCAATATATATATAGAAAAAATAATATATTGGAGAGAATTATTATTTAGTATAGTAGTATACTCTTTACAATATTTTTTAACTTTTTTCAGGTGGTACTCTTAGAAAAAATCTGTATGCCTTGCAGGCTGAAAGCTTGCAGGGTTGCCCGTAGGCAGAGACAAAAAAGTGTGTGTTGTAGACGAATAGAAAAAATATCCTTCTGATTCCTAACATTATCATAAATCGACACGTTATCATCAACTTGTTTTAAAAAATCTCTTAAAATGATAACGACTGTTGATATTAAATACAATTAAATTATACATGTGGTTTAGTTATCTTCACGCAACCAGTTTAAAACTCTTTTCCACAGTGTTTAATAACATAGATCAACATGATATTACCTAATCCTTTTGGTATATTATTACCCAGTCATTTTGGGTTTAATATAATTTATTATGTATAAGTACTAACTAATCAACCAAAATATATTAGAACAAAGTTTTGACACAAGGATTCATCTCCGATAATTGTTGGTCTTAATTACCTCATCCTGTATTGCACACACAAAACCCTCGGTTTCTACAAAGAGGTCACCGAAACGTTGATATTAAATAGAATAGATCATATAAAGCCTCTCATGGGGCTCCTTCTCCTTCCATACGGTCTCCCGTCCGGAAATACTTTGTACTTCCGGGTTCTGCCATTGCTTGTTTGTTATAATTTTTTTATAATTTTTTATTAATTTATTGTGATAAAAATAATAAAACACAAAAAATGAATAATAATCCTTTGATTAACAATTCCATGGATATACATAGTTATCAGATATGAAAATGTTTATATATATATATATACAATCAATTTAGAGGTTTTTATTCATCAATTGCAGCGTAACAAGAGTCAATTACCGAATGTAGGCCTCCTTCATAGATTGCTTTGTGCATATAGGTGATATTGCCAATCTTAGTAGGCGAGATAGCAGCTGGTTTTTATATTATAACTTTGAATGGAGTAAGCTGTCGCCCATCCCTTACTTAATTTCATTGTGTCACCTCTTGCGACACCCAATGGATTATGTGAGAAGTGTATTTACTAAGAACGTGACTACATATAAAATTTGGTTAGTTTTTTAATGAATTTCAATGAGCAAAAAATTTATTACATTTCATAATATAATATATTTGGTGTCACTGTTTAGAGTTGTAGCGTTACTGTGTTTTAAATTTTTTTTTTTATCACTGACTGATTGGCCGTACCAGACAGAAGCCGAGGTGTTTGACAACCATAAGTGTTTCATGTTGTTCAATTTGGAATGTAACACTAGAAAGAAAGGAATTGATATAATTTAATTACTAAATCTAAATATTAAACTTATACTAATATAAACATAAATATATAACCTGCAGAGAAAGAAAATTGTTGAAAATGGGAAGCAAATTCTCGTAAGACGTCTTCCATGAGCTGCAAACATTTTCTTGCTAATTTGTACTATTTGATGTAACCAAGACATTACACTGACCATTTAAACATCTAAGTTTTTTACAAACTTACCGTAAGGAATAACAAAATTCTCAAAACCAACGAATAGCAGCGTATGTTAAAGTAATTTTTTTTCGTAGTTTGTTGTTACCTACCGATATTGCCTGTGTTTTACTGGATATATTAAGGAAGAAGAACCTTCTTTGCTACCTCAACAACAGTTCACTCCTTTAACATTTTGTATCTATCATTATATATATATATATATATATATATATATCGAAATATACCATTTTGTATATATTTTTGTGTTAAAATACATTGAATAAAACAATAAGATATTCAATAAATTGTTTCTCGCTTTCGTATTGTTGAATGTTCACTTCGTTATTCGTAATGAATCGACTTCATTTTGTTGATAGCTAATTTAATAGGACGACGTATTCACTTTCCGCTCAGTTTTTTACAATCAAATATCGATAACGAAGTACACAACAAAAATATACAGCAATACGAGTATCTCATGATGTGGTTTGTTTTAAATTTGCCAAAAAAGGTTTTGGCGTCCAGTTATCGCTTTTGCACAGAAAACAGACTCTACCTTCACATAAATCAAAGTTGCAGCCTACATAAGCCGCAGCTGGGTACATCCACATGTTTGTGAGGGTTTTAGAGTAATTGGTTAGCCGCTCTGCTCTATTACATGTTGGCGCACTTTACGTCTTGAAAATACTGTTATTCCTTAGACATACAGGTTTCCCAACCGAGCACGTGGTAAAATGTAACATTGCTTACTTTATCAAGTATAGTATTATATATTAAATCGCAAGTATCCGATTCAGCTAACTTTAGTGCAAAATATTAATAATGGTTGATTTTTAGGGCTAGTTATGTTTTTTTTGGGTTTACTTAGTGCCTTTAAAAATTCACACCTACTTTTGATGTTGGCGCATTAAACATAACATCGGACCTTATTACAGTTTAGAATTAAGGCCCGCTTAAGTGTTTGATATCATCCGATTATTAGGAAGTTGTTATTCGACGTGGTGGAAAGTACTCTAAGAGGAAATTAATGTTTCATTATTTGGTAAAAGTAAATTTGAATTTTAAATGATATTCTCGTCGTAAAAAAGTACGTAATTAAGATGTTCAACCTTTATACATATATTTTTATTGAAGCTGATACCTATGAAATGTAAATGTATTTAAATTACATAAACTTGAAATGAAACTGAAAACTACCTGAATCAATTTGCATATTAAGCGTTTGCTATGTTTAACCACTACCTTCCCGTTATTTAAAAAAAAACGACTCGATAAACCTAAGTGCTGTTAGCGCCACGTTGAGTGCAAAGGCACCGGAAGCGACGCTTCACATTTTTATCTTAAAATTTTCTTGTTAAAACATGTAAAACTTTTATCGATAAAAGCTGCTGTAGAGTCTATTAAAATATTTTTAGTACCTAAACACTAACCCGCACCCTAAAACCCTCTCAGAGGGACGTATAACTTTACTTATCAACATGCGCTTATAAATTTGGCAAAACGATGAATTAAAAGGATATAAACAGGAAGAATATACATACAGGGTTTTTTTTTCAAAAAATTGCCTAATTTTAAAGTTAAGTTATAATTTTTAAATAATGATATACCGCTATTACAGTTTTTGAATATACGTGTAAATACGGCTTCTAATTTTATTGGAAATCATCCCAAATTAAATGTGGTTTATGGGCAACAACGTTTTTGCCTACCGATCGACCCTCACCAATATGTGCGTGCACAGTAAAATCAGTTAAAATAATGCATTACCACGCATTTTGAATTTAAAAGATAAAAGAGACAGAATTTTTGAGATTCATTTTAATTCATTTTTCTTCACCATTTGCCTATATAACTTATTCTGAAATTTCTTTGCAAATTTGGCTGGTTATTGTTAGCTTGTTAGTTAGCAAAAATAACCCTGTGTAAAGTATAAGTACAGTAGTCAAATTAGCATGTCTTCAATTTAATTTAATTATTGATTTTTCTAATCTTTTCTACTTTGCTATAAATCAATTGTTTAACAAATTAAAAGAAACCTATTAATTTTATGAAGATTTAATGTAATTTAAAATTTAATTTAATATATCATGATAATTGTATTTATTGTTGGTTACGGATTCATAGCTTCAAAATGTGACGTGATACATTTATCAAGACAAACAATACAAACTTCTTAAACTGACTTTTATCAAGTACTGGCGTTGTATGAATATCTACTTCACCATATCATCCCATGGGTGTCGAAAGAGGCGGTTGGGGGAAAAATCAGAAGATGGGAAATAGCCTCTTTATAATAA